>WACJ01000234.1:0-587566 GCA_008973525.1 Stenopsyche tienmushanensis | reverse complement strand
AATATCCAGGTAAGAGGGTACGCATCCAAACACCAAATATTTTTTGGCATTCATCGTGGGAAGACAAACTTAAAGTAAGCTGGGCAAGATGCATAGAATCAATAGAATTTCAATGTTATAAAATACAATAGAACTGCGCATCAATTCCAATGCAATATTTAAAGCGAGCTGGAAAGAGACTTTTGTTTCAAATAAGGAATTTACCCTGCCGCACCCTGATGAGAAGCTTCAAAGCTCGACTATCTCAATGTATTGACCAGAACGAAGACCGACGTAAGATTAATGATTAGTAAGTTAATTTTAAATGAATTTAAACGTAGATGATAGCATCGTATGAGCTTATTATCCACAGAAATCCACTTTTCTCTCAGGACCGCGCAGCGTCAGTCAAGCTTGTACATCAATAAGTAAACCATAACACTGTTGATGACACAAAATCTTCATTCATTTATTTTTACGTAAACATAAACAATACACATGTGTTTTCAGATCATATAAAAAAGTTATAGGATGATAAAAAGTAAAAGGTAAAGAAAGGGCGTGTCCTGGTTGACACGATTTCAATACATCTAGTCATTTAAAATTTAAAAAAAATTAAGATTCTCAATTATAAAAGATGTCGCTATAGTCCGTACCTTAGAAAAAAAAATATTTTCACAAAATGGTGACTATTTTTTATCAAATTCAAAAAAAAAAATTTTTGACTTTATTTTTTTAGTTTTTAATTTTTTTTTAAATAATCAAAAATAAAATTTTAACATAAATTTGGTATGAGCAATAGAGGGTTATATAGAGAATGTTTGTATTAAATTTGAAAGAAATTGCGTAATTAAAACTTGATATATGATGTCAACCGTGTTGAAAAAAGTTGAAGTTGAATCGCCTTAGATGCCGTGTCACTAAAATAGATATAACTCCGTAAATAATTATAATTTTGAAAATTTCTTTGGAAGATATATTCTTAAATATCTAAATTTTGAAAATATGAAAAAAAAAAAACAAAATCGATTTTTTCAAAATTCTAGACTAGAATATCTAGAATTTAATAACAGAATAATATAATGTGAGATTTAAATATCAATATCGTTAGTAGTCATTAGAAAGTTCAATATAAACACAATAGATAATGCACATTTAATATTTTAAAGCTTGCGATTAATGCTGGATTGAATCGAACTTGGATTGCGCGCGCATTATAATTTATATTGAAATCGGTTATTAACGACGTTTGCGGTATTTATATTAATTAGAATGAAATTATTTTAATTATTATTTTAAATAGACCTGCCCGGCTTTAATGATCTGAATAAACCTAAATTAAGGCGGAAATATGATTACTTTCTTTCTTCAAATTTGTTGGTATGAAGATTTTTTACCTCTATATTTAGGATTTGAATTATATCCTTCATTATAAGATTGCAGAGAATATGTGATAATGTCATGTATTCTAATGATAAGATGCATAAATGTTGGATTTTAATCAATTAGATTGCTCGCTATAACCGTGATTTGCCATTATTTATGAATATATTGCATATAAACGTGTGTTGGCCAATGAATTCTGCCAATTATTGTTGTTTTCAAGCGATCGGTTTACGACCGGCTTTGTAAAATAAGCGATCACGAAAGCATAGAGCTGTTAAGCCACCTAAAATATGTATCCATATACGCGTTAATATAGAGATACCATCAAATTGTGATGCTGAATAATACATTTTCCATGCGCATATGAGGGCGAACGAATGGCCTTTTTGAAATGTATATTCTCGCCCTACACGAGGAGAAAAAATAAGAAAAAAAGCCTCGTCAACACGAAGAAAATGGAGAAAGTGAAAATTGGGCGAATAAGCAATCGAAAGAACCGAGATGAAGTAGCAAAAGTGCCTTGGTTGTATTAAAAGGACTCAAATTTCTCTAGGTCTCAAAATATGATACCCGGGAAATTTAAATATATAATTCCGCACTCGCTGAAAATGTTTTCGTGGCAAATTTAAGCCCAAGAATAAAACACCTCTACCTGTAAATATTAAATACCTCTTGTATGCGATTTATGCGCGGAACAAAATGTGTTAATTTATTTACGAGGCGAATGAACAAGAACGATAAGATAGGAGGTGTTTTAGTTAGCTCAAATTAATAAATAATGTACAAGAAAGAAGTAAAACGACAGAAGATAAATTGCACTTGAAAAATTATGTGTGGTCATAGATAGTAAATAATATTAATAGTAATAATATGAAAGATGCCCCTTGAACTGGAAAACTCTTAAATTTTAATGACATATTTGAGAACCTTAGTGGAAACAGATCCTCGATTAAGTATCGAAGAATTATCGCAGGGGATGCATTCACCGTGGTCGATACCTCAAGAGCATTGGGAAGACGAATTGAATGGGGGTTTGGATGCCGCACGAACTGTCCGACGATAACAAAAGAGAGCGACGAAACACGTGTAAAGTTTTGTTGCCAAGGCAAAAAATTTGTCCCTTTTTGCACCAAATCGTGACTGGGGATGAAAAATTGGTTGTTTATGACAATATAAGTCGTAAACGACAATGGTTTTTGCTGAGATAAAAACCATTTCCAACTCCGAAACCCGGATTGACGACCCGCAAGATTAGTTTGTGCATTTGGTGGGATATTCAAACAATGAATTCATTATAAATTTATGAAACCTGGTGAAACAATAACTGCAAACGCTACACCGGATAAAAAAATATATAACATAAAACCATTTAGATTTTGTATGTAACTTTTGAATCAACCCTCGAGGAAACGTTTAAAAACCTTTGATTAGCTAAAAGGGTCTAATGTTTTTCCCCTTTAAGCTGCTATAAGCAATTTAAGGAGGAAAAGAGAACAAATACATACAAAGCAGCAGATTTTAGATAGATTTATTAACCCAATTTTTGCTTTTACGTCGCTTTATCTAATGTGGAATTTAACACATTCCCGTCGGGTTACGCAAATCCAGTCTGAAAGCTGATTCTTTATCATTTTGTTGTTGCTGCCTATAATGAATATTATATGCAGTTGATATTGCAATGATTTGAAAGATACAATGCTTCTATCAAGTTTCTGCACGAAAACTTACGCCATGTCTACCGAAGCATTAACCACCATGTATTAAAAATGGACGACGTTTATTTGATAATGATTAACATAAACTATTTGTGGACAAAAAAACAGCTTTGTAGATTTTAATTTAGGGACGGTATGTATAAAATTAAATCAGATTTCGAAAATTTCTAAAACATTTTAATTCAATAGGCATATACGGTGAGATGTCCTAAATATTTTCTGTATTTTTTTCCTAGAAACTAACTACTAGTTAAAAAGTTTTAGTAGCATTTTTTCCAATATTGCAAATTTTCGGCAATATGCCCCACGTGCTGTGTGTAACCAGACGGGAATGTGTTAATAAGTATTAATTACAAAATTTTTAATTTTTCAAATTACTAAATTTATGCCACACGAATAAGCTATCTTATATTAGATGCTAGTGTGTTTTAATGCAAAATGTCTGTGATTTATTAATAATCGATGTTTAACGTTAGTAATGAGCTGTGAATTCTATTAATCCGTACTGATTGACTCTGTCCGTTTTTATAAAATATACTAAGCTGTCTAATCCCTCTTTTCTTCATTACCGTTATGTTCTAGTATGATATCCGATCGTCATATCAGCGGTCCGAAAAGCGGACCGATTGAGCATACAAAACTTGTGGCCACTCCGTCCTCATTTAGGGCCTTTTGCGGCATTTTCTATAATCTGTACGACCATGGAAGCAACATAGCGTCCTATGGTTCTTGAATACGCAGATATGAAGCTGATGCTTCTAGTAGTAAAGTTGATTTTAGATTCTGTTTAAAATTTATTTATTCACGAGTCTTAATAGCAAAAAAGGGCATTTGTATAGATGGAAAAGTAGTTGGTGCGGGTGATGGCATATGTATGATTAAGATTTTCTATTTTATCATATTGCCCAAAACTTTTTAGCGAACATTGATACAACATCGCGCATTGAAAGAATTAAGTCAAGATTGTAAAATCAGTTAGAAATTGAATCAAAGTTATTCGCTCCAAAGACATTCCAAATCATGTTTATGGAGTTATTGGAATGCACATTTGGCATAAAAATAAAAACAAACTTTCTATGTTAAAATGATGCATTTAAATATGCATGAGCTCGCCATATTGATGTAGTTTGAATAGTAACACGTTACGCGCTTTGACCGTATATCGAAACGATGTTAATGTTGAATTCTCAAGTCAAGCGGAAAAATTGCGTGATGATAATCACATTTTTTTACATAATAGATAAGCATTAGTCATCATGTTTTCATGCTTCAATCGTAACAGTAAATTAATTAATGCGATTAAAGAACAACGGTCTGAAACGGCATTAGGCGTTTAATTTATTTACGGAGATTTCTTGGGTTCCTCGAAAAAAAAACCAGATTTAACACGGGTGTGAGAAAAATAACCGCAGGGTCAATTTGTCCAATTCTGGAGCGGTCATCATCATCGAGTCCATCATTCAATGAAAGCCGAAACTTTGCGGCAATAAACGAAGGCATTGTGCGCAGAAGTCTTCCCGGCCGGTGTAATGAGTCTGGAGTCTCCGAAGATAAATTGACGCCATTGAATCGTTGCCTTTTGAGGAGCATAATGAGGATTCACAAAAGATCGACGGAGATGTATGGAGATTTCCAGGAATGCGCGGCCATGCGACAAAGGTCCCGGGACGGGGCGAAAAACTCCCATGAAAAAGGTCCTTTCTTATATGAAAACGGTACGAATGCCATAAATCCTCCACATCAGGCGCTGGAAATGACCGGAGAAAATTCGATCGGATCGAAAATTCACGCTTATATCCTGAAAAATGCAGACGGCCCCTCCCCCGGATTAAAATGGGCCTGCAATAAAAGAAAGCGTTTGTCGTTTATTGACCTTAATAAATAAAAGGGCCTATTCAGCGGCTTTTTGTCCTGACGAGTAGGAGCATGATGCATGCTTGGAATACAAATTGATCCTTATAAAGATAATTCAAGAGAAATTAGCCTTCTCTCTCTCTGCAGTGCAATCATGCTATTTCAGTGAATGCGCGCATACTACGAGGGCGATTCAAATACAACCAGGGATTGTGCTGTACAAACTTATTAGTGATATTAAGTGTATCGATAAGTCCATGCCGATATCTCAAGAGCATTTAAAACATATCAGGAAGACGAATCGAATGAGAGTTCGGATGCCGCACGAATTGTCCGATGATAACAAAGGAGAGCGACGAAACGCGTGCAAAGTTTTGTTGCCAAGATAAAAAGTTCGTTCCTTTTTGCACCAAATTGTGACTGGGGATGAAAAATGGGTCTGATCAAAAAATACGATGAAAGAATTTTCAGAGCCGCAACTGATGATGCTACATCCATTTCATGTTGTATAGCTTGATCCGCTGAGACAGACTGTGTCAAGTTTGTACACGTTATCACTAGTTAAAAACCATAGCCGCTAGAGTGAATTCGTGTTTATCGCGTCTGTCGCGCATCATGGATTTGGAACAATGCGTTAGCATTAAGTTTTAAGTTGAAAAAAGTTCCAAATACGCTAATGAAATGTTAAAATCGATGTATGTCGATAATGTGGTAACTCTGAAGACTGTTTACAAGTGGTATGAGCGATTTAAAAACGGGGAACAACGGTTGGGACGTCCATCGACCTCAAAAACAGACGAAAACGTGCAAAAAACGCCAAAAATTGTTTTTTCAAACAGATGCTTAACTATTTGAAAGCTTGCTGAAAAGTTAGCATCTATGTGTAGGTCTGCGTAAAGCATTTTAACTGATAGTTTGCAAATGAGAGGAGGGAGTGCAAAATTTATTCCCAGACTTTTGACTAGCGAACAGAAGGAAAATCATGTTTCAGTTTGCATGGAATTGAAGGAACGTCTTCAAGGAGATCCCGATTTCATGGCCAAAATCGTAACTGGAGATGAAAGTTGGGTGTATGAATCTGAGACAAAATTCAAAAGTTCCCAATGGAAAAAAAGAGGAATTGAAAAACTCGAAAACTTGTGAGAAATAGTATGTAGTAATGAAGGTAATTGTGTTTTATAAGATTTGGTGAATACAAATCAAATTAATTATTTCATTCTTAAACAATCGGCAAGGACTTTTTGATACCCCTAATATATAAGCATACAAATGGAGTGTCTTATTTTTATACATAGTTTCCTTCGTTAGAAAAAAAAATCCATCAGATAAGAAGCTTCTTGATCCTCCATTGAAGTGACGGGATCAAGATGCTTCCTATCGTATTTCATATATCACTAATACATTTGTACAGCAATTCTGGGTTATATTTGAAACTCCCTCGCACAAGAGGTCCGCTCCGAAAGTGTACGGATCAAAACGTGAAAAAATATTCAAGCTAAATCATTTGACCCAAATTAAGCTAGTGTTTGGCTATGAAAGCAAAAAAATAATAGCACCAAACCCTGAACATTGTTCAGTGAACACGAATGTGTTTGTGCAGATAAGGCAAACAAAGGACTCGCGGGAGGAGCATCTGTTGTCTGGCTCATCTTTTGTCATTCAATACGAAGATTCTCAGAAAATGTTGCGATTATTCAGTGAACATTTTTGATATCAAGACGCGATGATGTCCGATGTAGGCGTTGATTATTTGCGGTGTCTAGAGACTATTTTTGATTAGCGAAAATCAAAAATTTAAGCAAAAAAAGAAGGAAATGCGCGTAAAACTTGATATTTCGCCAGCGCAATAATAAGGACGCTCGATCTTTAAATACAAATTTAAAAAAATGTATATAAGATATCTACACATTTTTTCTTTCATTAGAAAGAATATTTTATGGCATTTAATATGCAATATAAAATTGTCCAAATTTCTGTTCGAGTTCAAGTGCATCGCTACCGCGCGAGATAATTATGCCCTCAGATCGCTCGTGCAGAATGTCCATCGTGGCATACGCTGTGTGGCAAGTAGTGTCGTCTTTTTGAAACCATATATCGTCGATATCTATATCATAAAGCTTAAGCTACAAGACGTTGCTAATCATCGATTTCGTCGCTAAAGATGACTTTTTTCAGGCGAAACGTTTCTCGAACGGAGCACTGATTTTGAACGTAAAATTTGATTATTTGCACACATTTTTCGACGCTATAATCTTTCATGATAATTTGCCATATACTGTTGAATAATTTACAATAAATTTAAATGACGTTTCTTTAATAATATGGCCGCTATAACTTAACAAAATTCAAGCGTCCATATTGAAAGATCTTGTAAAAAGTTTTTTTTTCATTTTTTCGTTCGGAATGATTATTTTCTAATAATTTAATATACCGCATAACAATTTATGATATTAGAAATTAAAGTCATACTATAAAAATTTTAATAAGCTATTTAGCGGCATTAATTTATCGACAAAAGTATTCAAATTCTAATAAAATTCATAATTAATAGTTGGTTCTCTGAATGCATTTGCTTAAAGAATGCTTATAACGGCGAACATAAAGATCGTTGTATATTAGGGTTATTAAATTTGGCATCGATGTTATATGGATTATAATAATCGCAAAGAATAGCTTTGGTTTTAGCATTCATGTCATTGCTGATAATTAAGAATTTAATAGAAACTGGCGATTTTCTCTCTATATATAGAGAGATATTGTACAAAAATAGCGGCAATTTTGCGTGTATTTATGATGAAAATACGATTTTCGTCATGCTGAAATGACACGCGGCTTGACACGTGCTGAAGTATATTTTGATTGCTTTATAAATGTGTTTTATGGAGGATAAATTCGCTTTATTTTTAGGTATAAAAATAAGACAATTTCTCCGGGTAGACTTCAACAATCTCGAGCAAAACATTTTTCAGAGGACAATGGATGTGTTAACGACTGCCGCGGTAGTTTTGGTCCATTTTACTCGGTTCCCAGTTTACTCCCACGAAATTCCTGCGACATTATCAAGTTTGTCGACATCTTCAAATGGCAGGAAATACAAGGCATTCCATGGTTTAAATTTTGCTATTGATATTTTTTGCAATTCTCATGCGGCAATGAACAATGATGATGGAATGCCGAATTATCCATCATTCGTAGGTCGATCTCTGAGATCCGTTCAGCCTCAGTGGAATACCTCCGAAACAAATCCAAGAAACGTGACCATTTTCATGACCCGGGGTGCTTCAATTTCGATTTCGAGAACTGACGAAATAATTTATCGAAGCACAAATGTCATATTTAATGAGAAAATGGCCGCGTTTATGTTGGAATCGTTGGAATCGTTGAGAATGTTCATCTACACAAATTTACGTCGATTTTCAAATACTCGATGTGCATTACTGTCCGGCTAGGAAATATTAATAGAAATAATATTAAAACCATATTTTATAAATTCCACAATGAAAAGCCAAGGAATGCTTATATATCATAGCTGAATAACGGGAAGATGGGGGAGAAAAGCTCTATTTAGATGCCGCCATTTCGCACGCTTGTCGATAAAAAGGGATGAGCTTCGGAACTCTTTGTTTTATTTTTAGGCAATTTTTAAATCATATTTGATAAAAAGGCATGTTTTGTGCAAATTTGACAAATTGTGCGATCAATGTATTTAAATTCGAAACGCCCACATTCGATATTCGAGTGAAAAGTGCATTTGATAAAAAATTATGCATGAAAAGTCATCCACCCACGCAGAGCTGGTTTCATACGGTTAATATCTGAATGCTAATTGATCGATGCACATTTGGTCGATTTTTTGCATCATTGCATAAGTAACATTAATTATGTTTATAAAATATATAAAAAATCATCACTAAATTCCCGATTTCCTGACAAATTATTTATTTCCGTCGCTGCAGATGAATACTTATATACTATAATACTTTGATATCATTCGTAATTATATTACGGAGGAATACAAAAATTCTGAACCCCGTATCTATTATATTTCATATCGATATTCTCATTATTAGAGTCGAGGTGTAGTAAATACATCACCGGTAGGGAAAGGTTAATATAACAATTTGATATGTACTGTATATATGTATACATAGATCTAACAGTTATTGCCCCTAGGCGTCGCCTATGCTCGCCAATTAGTAGTTACACCACTGTTTCCAAGCGCTTAGATTCTGGCGAAAATGTCTCGATTTAGTAGCTTTCAACGTGGTGTTGAGGTGTACGATTTCTGTTAGATAAAAATTTCAATCTCGATTTTTTCGGGATTACATTTACTAATCCCGGAATTCATGAGCACCTAAAACTGTCCGAGATCCTGGGATCCGGGATAGATATAATTGTATATGAAATCGTTATACACAGAATAAAATATATGCATATAACGTCTATATATCGGCACGCCGCATTTTTAGCGAAAATTTCTCACAAAGATGTAACGTCGATTTGCACTCAAACGAATAGCTCGGGTGATTAATTTATTTATCCCATATGTTCATGTCAATTTCAAGCCACCATCTCTCACTGTTCTTCCCTTACGTTGGGGCCCACCTAAGATATCACTGAGTTGCTCCAGATTACTGGACGTCCCAGTTCTTCACAGGAAACGGATAGCTTGGGTCTTCGCTACATAGATTTGCTCATGCGGGGATTAATTCATGGATGCAGACCGTATTCTGTGGACATGTCTGGGTATGGCGTCCAATTGCGAGGCGTTCATTCGAAATGTCAGCGGTCTGAAAGGCGGACTGGTTGGACGCACAAATCTTGTGGCCACTCTTTTAGGGCTTTTTGCATAAACTAAGAGAAGAAATGCATCCCCGGAGTCTTCTACGATTAGGTAGCATAATTAGTTTTTACTTAATATAGGTAGTCTCCCCCCATGCTCAGAGCATTAAGTAGCCATTCGGAATTGAAAATGAGCATGTCCAAGCAGAAACGGATAAGATAGGGATTCTTAAGCGATCCTTTACAATATTCGATATTTTTAACTGTAATTTTATAACAATGTATTATAGTTTGAGGTTAGGAATTAAACGTTGAATTGGAAAGATTAGCGTTAGTCGTTGGAAGTAATAACGATTTTTCTTGTGTAGTGCAACGAACCAATTAAAATAGCAAAAAAGACTATGGCTATGTTCCGGACCATCAAATTCCGCCCTCGTTACAAGTTTTTCAATTATTTTTTATCGAATCATTGATCAAAAAATTAATTCATAATTTTTCCGTGGGAACGCTCAAAAGAAGCCGAATTTTCTTTAAATACGCGTCCAAATTAATTGGACAATCATTTACTGATTGACATAATGATGGGATCAGCATCGCCGAATGTGTGCCAAAATGCGCCTATTCGTCGGCTAATTAATTGTTTATTGCATAACTGTGTTTTTCTACTTACGACACCGTTTTCGATGCCTCATAGCGAATGCCATCTTCGATTAGAACGAATTTGGAAACGTTATTAATTGGCCAAATCAGATACGTGTCGTAAATTACAAAGAAACCTACGGTAAGCACGTGGCCACGCTTCGTGGAGTAACCGCAAGAGTACAGCATCCAGTCAGCTTCTAGCCGAAAGGATTCGACCATAAATACGAGCAGGTAGATTTTTGATACCTCCTTTCTCTTGACCAACAAATAAGCAATTCCCCAGAGGGTCTTTGCGGTTGCAGGTTTGCCTTGACGAGGTCACTTCTTACGAAATGGCAATAAACCGACAAGCGAACTGCCAATGCTTCAGAATTGCTGCAGAACAATGAACTGCGGCGGCAGTTGCGTAAATCTAAAAATACCTTATACGAAAAACAGTTTCAGATTATACCAAGTCGGTAGAAATTGCTCGTAAATGTGCTCTCATAATTTTATTATGGACAACCTAATCAATGGCGCCGTTCCATTTTTTCCCCTCAGTAGTTGGCGACTGCTGAATTGTAGACAAAACAAAACGAAAGGTCAGCAGAGTTATGTAAACACACGATCGACGAGAAATGATGTCTCGATTGTGCATGTTTTTTCGATATTCGGAAGCAGATCTTCCATAAATTCAATATAAACGCCTTTTGTATCCATATGGATACATATGCATTTTTGCTTATAAATCATTTTTTTTATTTAAATATTTAAAATCGCAATCCAGTTAATCAAGCATTGATAGTGCGGATTGGATCTTGGACGTTAATTATGAAGGTTCGGATTCAAATCCAAATCGTGGAAACAAATTTCAGCACGCCAACAAGTTTGAGAGATCGACATTGTTGAAATTTCCAACCGATCGTCTAGATCCAGATTAAATCATAAAACTGATTTCCTGGAGCGAAAAATATCGATACCGAGGCAATTTATAAAGTCGCATAATATAAGGGTGTTACATATGAAATTGTCGAATTTGTAGGTGATTCATTTTTATAAATATCGAATCCTTGAATCATTCGGATTTTTTGTTTCAGATTTATTAAATTTCTTATATCTTATAGTATCTTACAGGGCGGTGATTGTGAATGGAAGACAGAGACGGGGAGAGTATCTTGCGTACATCGTACGATTGTATACATCTTTAACGTTGAAGCGGATCGCTCTCGGGGTCAGAGTCCCTGGGCGGCTTCCAGCCCCCACGTCTTCGTTGGGATGGCCGCAATAGCGCACGGGTCCGTTCTTCTATCGGACTATGATGTTGCTGGACGAATGGATGGGAATAGACGGGCGTCAAATGCAAAGACTCTCTTCGCTAGATAACTATATATTCCACACTACAGACAGAGAGATCTGGCTGCAGGAAGGACGACCTCCCGCAGCTAAGGCTTATCGACGACTCTCCCGATTCCCGCCTCCTGCGTATCACTACCCAACCGGGAACGGTGCACGCGCAAGAAGCGATCGGTCGGTATGCAGGTGCAATGTCTCCGCAAGGCCACAAGAGATGGCGCTGTTAAAATAACACATTGCGCTTGAAGAGAAATGGAAGA
This sequence comes from Stenopsyche tienmushanensis, assembly GCA_008973525.1. Taxonomy (NCBI): domain Eukaryota; kingdom Metazoa; phylum Arthropoda; class Insecta; order Trichoptera; family Stenopsychidae; genus Stenopsyche; species Stenopsyche tienmushanensis. Next base: position 575,616 of record WACJ01000234.1, on the reverse strand, counting down.
TGTCTCTGTTAACAGCGCTACTGCGTAGGGATGATAAATCGCCCACGCTACATTAACTCAAATGTTTACTTGGCAGTGTTTATTTATTTATGTACAAACTTCATACATGCTGCGACGACTCTGACAGATAAGTAGATTTGTACGACGATAAATGGCAGACAAGCAAATATAGCTTCTAAGGCTAGCACTCCATCTGTATAGTCAACCCTCCTATAGCGTCCGCTTCGTTTGCGGCGTGTTTAACGTAAGCAATGGGTAAAATACGTAAAATCAATGCCCTTTCACGCGTGTTAGTTACTTGTTAACAAACTGAACGCGTACAAAATTTATATGACGACGCTATTTATATGTCAAAAGGGTTGACTGTATTTGTCTTTTTTTCCATTTCACATAATGGAAATTTTTATCTAGAAGATTAAGTTGTGTTTGTGTACTATATAATAAAATAGGCAAGGGTTTACTGGTCGCTTTGTGCTATGTATAGATACACACAAAGTAGAGGCGGCACGACATATGCACGCAGCGTCTCAATGATGTGTGCGATAGAGACGGAGAGAATACAGACGATTCTTCCTCTCTTTCCCTTCAACTTCCACTTGGAGTTTCATTTTACGTGACGTTCAAGCCAATTTGTCTTACCGTGCATATAAAAGTTTCGTTTTAAAAAGAACGATGAACCACCACGCTTTTGGTGTATTGCACTTTTAATCAAAATTTTGATTTAAAAAATGGAATTTTATCAATTTGAATAATCAATAAAGAACAAATTTGTTGTAAATTAATAACTTGGTTGTGTTTCACAGTGATTTTAAGCCTTATTCGAAGCTCATTATCGAGATTTATATTACTAAAAATCTTGTGAAATCATTAAAAATAACAACAATAACTGCAAATCTAAAAACAATTAACAGATACAGTATCTTATATGATTTTAAATAACTTGTAAAATATTGCATAGAAACATTCTCAATCGTGGTTGACATCTGGCTGATTGAAATTCGGCAATTTGATATGTTACAGCCTAATATTTTTTATAACGCGATTGAATTTAATATTTTGTAATGAAATGCATTAGAATTCACGCATTTTCTCATCATTTTTTATACGACCATGCGCTTGCATTTTTGTATCCATATGGATACATTTGGGCTTTTGCCATCATTCCGGCGGACAAAAATTGCAATTCTTATAATAGCCTGCTCGGATGATGACATAAGTGGTATCCAGTCGCGATTTAGGTGAACTACAATGCAAACACCCACAAAAAAATAGTTTGAGAGCGCGTACTTTCATTTTTGCAAATCTAGCCGATCCTTCTGCAACACGCGATAAAAGCCAAATATGAACGCATTTACAAAATCATCGACATCGAGCTTCTTGCCGCTATTAAATAACATATTTTCAAATCAGTTCTTTCAAACAGCTGGCGTACGTGCGATGACATGCAGTTAATCAAACAAACGATTGTGAAAGTATTACGAAGGCAGTTATCTCATTTTTCTGGCTTATGAAAAATTGTTTTCGACCATAGCGAAAAATCACCATGTCATCGAATCGTCGAGTGGTTGAAATTAAATAGTAACGTTTGAGAAATTTAAATCGCATGATTGACGCTTTTGTCGTCTGAATGAGATGAAAATAATATGTATTTCCATTCACAATTTGTTTGGGTCAAAATTTAGGCGTTTGAATACGTTTAACCCTATCGCTGCGATGTGTCGCTTTTATGAAGCAACCCGTGCGTGCGAGAATTACTGAGCGTTTCAAATCGCAACGTCCAACGCCAATATCAATCGATTTTGATTTATTAACTTCTCACATTTTTCAATTTTGTAGTCAATCGCTTAACGGTGATTGATAGGCTTCATCAATTTTAAAATATTACATTCAATTGCTTCTTGTGTGTATAATTAAATTGTACGTTACGTTTTTTGTTCACACCAAAATGTGTACGCCATAGATTAAATTTGTCATACCCAAAGCATTTGATATGAGAAACTTCTGAATTGATAAAAATACAATATGTGGGATGCCCTCCCACATGTTAGCTTATGTAAATGAACAATATTAATTTAATTGTGCCTTCAGAAATAACCACAATGTTTATTCGAAGCACATCCTAAACTTAATTAACTTCTCAAATATATGATTCATCAATGGATTAATTCGATTAAGAGTTATTTCTTATAGATCGTACGATGTATAAACTGAATAATACCATCAATGTGCATGATAAAATTCCTTTCCGCTGAGACACGGAATAAAACTCGCAAAATTCCCGATTTCCCGACATATTATTTATTTCCATCGCTGCAGATGAATACTTTTACACTATAATACTTTAATGTGATTCGTAAATATATTACGGAGGAATACAAAAATTTTGAATCCCGTATCTATTATATTTCATATCGATATTCCCATTATTAGAGTCGAGGTGTAGTAAATACATCACCGGTAGGAAAAGATTAATATAAAAATTTGATAAACATATATGTACTGTATATATATATATATACATACATAGATTTAACAGTTACTGGCCCCTAGGCGTCGTCTATGCTCGCCTATTGGTAGTTACACCACTGTTTCCAAGCATCCAGATTTCGGCGGGAATGCCTCGATTTAGTAACCTTGTGAGATGTACGATTTTTGTTAGATAAAAATTTCAATTCAGAATTTTTCGGGATTACGTTTACTAATCCCGGGATTCATGAGCACCTAAAACCGTCCGGGATCCCGGGATTGGATTCCCTAACTGTAGGCGAACCTACACAAATTAATTGATTGCCACGATATTTAATTTATTCAGTTCTTGGAAATTAGATTAAACCTGAATTAGGATGATCGATTCACGACCGAAATTATGCCAACTAGTTATATTAGGTAATACCGAAAGAAATCCATTATTTTCGCATGCTTTTGTTTGAGTTTAGTTTGTTTCCAGATGCGTTTCAATCAGTAAACTGGTCAAGTCGTCTTAAGAAAATTGTTAAATTAACCAGAAGAACCAGTCTCCCAGTCAACTCTGTTACCTCCGTAAATATTTGTTATATTGATTTAATTGAATCTAAATGTTTGGATCTTATTATCGTAGAGCTTTAGAAATGTGACAAGGATTTCGTCATCTTCTTCATCGATGTTATTAATTACACTCACACTGCTATATTCCACATTTGGATCGTTATGATGCAGGGAACTGTTTAATTGGATTTCATTGTAATGTAGCACAAAATATAATTAAATTATGTTAATTTGAGGTACATAGGGAATAACCATCTATTGTAACAAAATATTTTTTCTGGGATATAAATAAAATATGTAATATGAACTGAAAAATAGTTGTTACCGGAGGACTGATGATTGTCAGGTTGCAACGCGGATTCCACGGATGCAACTATTAATATGTAAATGGCTTTTGTGACACAACAGGGAACTGTTTTTGAGCATTATAAATACGTTTGTGATATAATAAAGTTAATTTAAATGGATTTTTAGATTGAATTTTTATAATTTTATACAGTAAAAGGCGATATATTTACCGAAGCAGAATGAGGTGAGCTAAAATACACGGACAGAAGAAATAAGAGAGATACATTTTAGCATAACGGTCGTAAAAAAAACGAATCGAGTCTAGTAAAATGAAACTTGGAGCAACTGTTGTGAAATTCAATATTCCAACTTGTGCTCAGTTTTGGAGGACAAAAAACGACGAAAGAAGATAACATACTGCCGGAGGTACGCGAAGAGGTGAATAAGGTTACGAACAGATATGTTTATCAACTTTTTTCTCGTTTTATCTCTATTTTGTCGATGTGCGGAGATGGAAGAAATGCTCGTCGATTTTCTGCGTGCGTCTGAGGGTTGATTGGGAATGAACGCGATTATATTTTGGTCGAATCGGATTCGAATGATTTATTGGGAATCTGTGGGTTGTTTAATCTTAAAAGGATTCCGAGTGAGGAGTGTGTGGCAACCCTACTCAAAATATGCGAAAGCTCTGCGGGTTACCTGAAAAAGCTTTTCTGCCAAATATTGTACTATGCCAATCTACATATTTTAAAAGCGAAATCCAATATAAATCCATTCATCATACACAAACGCCAGAGTCGAAGCTATTCTTGTGTATATAAGAGGCAACATTTTTTTCTTTAATAAAAGCGTAATAAATCAATCGGCGGGAATAAGTAGAAAATTTCATTTGAAAGACGTCATTCATCCCGAATGAGCCTTTTTTAATAAAATTGTCAGACGGGATTTGAACTTTTTCAAAATTTTAAATTGAGTTTAGTATGAGGGGCGTACGATTTTGTTTACGCCAGGGTGGCAGATTAATCATACCTCTTATCAGAATATTGAATATTTTTTTAAATGAAATTGGTCCGAAACTCATCGAAACAACAGTAACTATTCATTTTTCTACGTTATTTTTCTTCATTAGAAAAGAAATCATCGATCGACGGTTTTAGTGCTTTATTTAAATTAGCAACCACCAGACCAATATGCGCTAACATAACGCATACGTTAAATGTCTCGCATAACAAACTGCGTACATAAACAATATTTTTACTATACCTATGTTATTTACGCAAGTGTAAACAATAAATTGACAAAGTTTCATCGTAATCAGATGAACGGTATGGCAGCGCATTAAATACGGACAAATAAACATTGTTTTTTATACATTAGACTATGTCTATGTTGTTTGCGCAATCTTTAGCAATAAGTGCATATGCTGCGAACGAACACAAGGGGAGATTATGAATCGGAGACAAAAACGGAGGGAGCGTCTTACATCTCCATCATACACTCTGAATCGATGGCAAGATCGTGCTGTAAAGGTACCCCTACACGTCTTAATATTCTCAAATATTCACGTATGGGGTCTTCGTCTTAGATCGTTAGTGGTCTTCTTAGAATCATAATAAATATTAAAAAGTCACACAAATCAATCATATGATAACAAAGTTGATTCCATTTTAAATGATATTGTATCGATCGGCCTAAATGTATCAATTTCGAAAAATGAAAACACGCATGTGTATTGTTGGTATTTACGCGAAGAAATTAACGAATATTGTGTGCTATCAAGAGTGTTAAGGTTCATTTATTGATATACAAGCTTGACTGACGCTGCGCGGTTCTGAGAGAAAAGTGGGTTATTGATTTAAACCCATGATTTTTTATATATATATATTTTTTACATATAACTGAAAGATTTATTATGATCGTTGCGGAGATGATTGAATATCAAATTTAAGAGTGACGAATTGGCGATTTTACACAACAGATGCGACATAGCGATGCCACCGTGTGTAAACGGTTTTATCGATATTATTTACAGCCAAAGTTTAATTAATCAACGGTCTTAAATGGCTTACAGTACCAACCAATTATGGTCGAATCTCAAAATCGCCACTAGTCATCTCATATGACAACCGTTCTTCGAAGCAGTCTGACGAGCGCTTCCGAGAAGATATCGAAATTTGATGATTTTTTTAAAATCTCGCAAGAAACACGATGAGGAAGTGCATTCACTCGATTGGCTTGAGAATCTTTTTACGCTCGATTACGCCTCAAAACAAAAATACGCCGTAAAAGCCTCTTTTTCGGGCCGAACAAACCTCCGTATTTGACTACGAAATTTACCTGTCCCGTTTATGAAAGCTGTTTTTATCTGTCCATTCGAAAAAAAGGTTGTTCAAACACTGCAGGAGAGGCTTCAATTAAATTGTATGGATGTGTCAGGTATCCTGTCTCCGCATTGTTGAATTATCTTTTAGATCTGGTGAAGGTGAACTAAGTGTATAAAGTCCTTAAGAAGCTCATTTTGTTGATTCTGGAATGTCTAATGAACACTTAACATTCTCAGGCATTGGTCATTTCGAACTTATTAAATTAATTTAATGTATCATTAAAAACGCTGATCAATACTAAGAAAACACAGATTAAAATATGGAATTTTCAACTCATTCCAGATTAATTTTATATTGAATTTATAGCCAAAACCCATGCCAATATCATTAAGTACTGTTTTATTTTAGTCGTATCAGGAAATGTCTATATATATATATATATATATATATTTGTTTTACAAAGAATTGGATTTTCTACAATGTTACCTTTGTGCTCAATATTGCTGTATTGGATATAAGGGTGGGATTTAGAATGGCTCTTCAGGAACCAATTAGATTAGTGTTTGTCGACCTTTCGTTACTCGTGGTATCTACATTTGGGCAATGTTTTTTTCTTCTTCTGTAGCAGATCAAACAATAAATAAAAGATTCAGGATAAAAACTCGCCTTGGGTAATAAAAAAAGTTCTAGAATGTCTCTAAATGTTTACATTTTTCAACAGAATCATAATCAAATAACACATCACTCAATGAGTTCGTAGGATTATTTTGGAAGAAATTGCAATAAAATAATCCCAAATGAAAAAGTTTAAAGTGAAAAAATCCTACGAATTTATTGAGTGATGTGTTATGAGGGCGAGATTTCTAGAAATCATACCGAATATTATAAAATACAAGGAGCAAAAAAAATATCGGGGAAAATTTTCGCCAAAAGTGCGACGTAGCGATACATGGACGTTCTACAATCGGTCAAACTACAATCAGAAATTGTTTATTTGTCGAGGTCGTACATTTTGAATTATGTTTGCATGTATTTTATTGTTTGTAATTATTTTAAATACGATTATTTCTTAAAAAGTGAATAAAATCGGTTTATATTTAATGGGCTATTAAATTTGCCTGTAAAGGTTTATCATTTTGTTTGTCGAATTTTTGTTAAGAAATAAGTTAAAAACGAACAAACAGACATACAATTATAGACAAATTGTCATAATTTGTTGTGGAAAAGTCAATATGTCACCACATCAGAAGGCCACCCAAACGTCCGGCGCTACTGCGGATTATAGCTGCCAGGCACAAGCAATCGCTTAAATCAAAGAACCCCATACACACCTGACAACTTAACGCATCATGCATTTATGCAATCAAATTAATAAGTAAGCACGCTGATTTATCCGCATTATGTGGTAAAATGCCATTTTTACCCAACTGAGACCACCTAGGATTAATCTCGCAAATCTCAGTAATGCTGACTTATTACGCGCGCATAAATCCAGCATTATTAATGTGTATGATTAATCTCGTCCACCCTTAAAAATCGCGATTATCTTTCAGTGATGGCGTCCGCCGTAATGATGATGATGATGATGCCGGTGGCGAAGATGCGTTCGGAATAATCGTCTCGGGGTCTAACTGCATTTAAATTGACAAAACGATCTCGTTACCTGACTGCAATTATGTTATTATGCAGTTCTATGCGCGGCGGTGGATGCACTCTCCCCGTCGTCACATTTGTTCATCGGATGATTGAATTAATCGCATTGTAGTATAGTAATATTTGTATGATCGTATGTGATGGATATCGCTTTATAGATATGGGTTTACTTTTTACCCCACTTCAACACTGAAAATATGCTTCTGATTGGACTTGAAACCACGAATTAACGTTTCAAAGTTCAGTTTCTTGGGTTTTAATAATTAATATTTTGTAGTATATGGGCGTTTCTCGATAAATTAATTGTCTTAGGTAAATTTAATATATAAAAAAATAATCTTTGTTTGTTCGTATGTAATGTGTTGCCATACCGTTCATCGGATTGCGATAAAACTTCGTCCACGTATCGCTGAGGATTGCGAGAGTAACATAGACATAGTCAAATATGCAAAAAATAAAAAATTGTTTGTTCGTATTTTATGCGCTGTACGGCCGTTCATTCGATTGCAATAAGACTTTGCCAACTTATTGTTTGCACTTTCTCAAATAATATAGGTATAGTACAATTAACTCACAGTAGATCTTATATATACAAATCAATGTTTGTTCATGTTTATAATAAAATCAACGTGGCGGCGCCTCGAAGGCTGTTACAATATATTTTATACTATTCTCCAATTTTCTCCAAATATTTTTTTTTATTATTCGAACAATATTACATGATTGTTAATAAGACCTATTTATTCTTTTATTAGTATATGTTTATAAAACTAAAAAAATAAATTAAAGTGTGTCTCAGCATTTTATGAACAGTTCCCCTGTCTATATTTTAAATTCACCTAATCTACAGCTTAAATTATTGCGTTAATAATGTTACGAATTATTTTGTTATAATTGATGAATACTCCCTGTGCAAAATAACAATTGTATTATTTTGTATGCTACATTCCAATGAAATTTAATTTTACAGTCCCCTGCACTATAACAGGCTAAATATGGAATATAGGTAAGTGAGCGAAATTAATAAGATCGACGTTGAATTTGCTTTAATTTAACCATACTTTTTACAAACTGTAACGTGGAAGAAGATCCTGTGAAAATTGCAAGCCTGTCAGTTTTGGATTTTATATTTTCAAGAATAGATTTCTATAAAGGAGTAGAGATATTCGGATGACGACGCTACTCCCGACCTCCCAAGAGGTCGGGCCTCACATCAGCGATCAGCAGCAAATTATCAAAATGGTGGCAGATTGTCAAAAGGGTGGCGGATTTTTAAAAAGGGATCCGGTGGTAATCAAAGCGAATAATGAAGTTTTATTATTAAAAAAAAAAAAAGATTACCAAAGCAAACGAAAAAAAGCGCCCAGTACTAGGAATCCCGATGGAGAAGGATCTCCTCGAACGACCAGCTATTCAATCCCGACCTCGGATTTCTAGACCTGCCTTATTTCGACTCTAACATTGAACGAATTACATCCTAAACGTGTTCTGTCGTTCATCGTAGCCGACTCATCGTTCAGGCCCATCGTATATCGATCGATCACGCATCACGTATCGTATGCAACAATACTATTTTTTATTTACTTATTTATCCCTCATTTAAGTGATGACTATTTTTTTTCATTATAATGAGACTAGTTCAATAATAATTTATTTCGATAGTGATTTTAATAGTCCCCTGTAAAGCAATGGAAATATTTTTGATTCATCTATGTTTATTTATTAATCAGATAGTAGCCTGGACAACCTTGTCAGGACGACCTGCCCAGTTTACTGAGAAAATTCCATTTGTGATAATTAAATCAGTTACATAAAGCATTACATAAATTAAGTTCATTGTCCTTTCCACAGAGACTTTTACAAACCAAGCGATTAGATATCCTTATCCTGAATTTATAAATACTCAAACGGTTTACAGTTATGTTGATGTTGACCCATTATAAATTGTCGTTTAAATTATGCATTAAATTTTGAAAAATGATTCTAAATTTGGAGCAAAGTTTGCTGCGATTTTAAGCACGCCTAAGTGATTTAATTGGCGTTTCTTTCCACGACAAATCAATTATGCTGTTCTTTGTTCCGACGATGATGGATAATTACATTTTTTTTTTGTATAACATCCGAGCTAGAATTTTAATAATGGTATTTACATATTAATCATAACTCCGAAGAAGAGCTGTGTATTTTATGAGACAATTTCCACAAACAGACAGGTCCAGAGATTAACACAAGCAAATGTCATCTTAAATAAGTCGGCATCCAGAATAATTATATTAATATAACGGTTATGGCGTCTTTCCCGGAATTAGCATCCTTGTCTCTATCTGATAAGGAAGTTAAACATTTGTGTAAGCAATCTCCCGTCAAAATAAACATTTTACATGTACTTAATCTTGTCGGTGTCAAGTTGTATAATTTTAATGTATACATTTATATGACCCTAAGAATGAGCGGTTATCTTTGAGAAAATATTGTCTTAGGCCTTATTTAATAACGCTTCTGAGAAAGAATTACAAGGCTACTTTGTAAGAATTTGGATTTACGTTGGAAATTATTCTTTTTCTAAGTTGATGGATCTGGATTGAAACGTTTTTAATAATATAATAATGGCATTTCCAAAAGAAAATCTGCAATAAATTATTGCACCCCATCCCGAAGGTCATCCAAACAAAAAGTCACGTCCAATGAAAAGTTATCCTTAAGAAAATCGTACAAATGGAGATCTATGCTTTTATACGAGAATGGCACGTGGGCGCACGATATGAATTCCAGGATCGTGGGCCGGATTTATAAGGACAGGTTAGCAGTGTTCTAGCAGTTGATAAAAAGGATATCTAAGCTGCTGGAATTTGGCCAAAAAAGGTTAGCGACCTGGGGAGCCAGACGGGTGGTGCTGGTGAAGGAACAATGGAGGTGAGGTTCGAGACAACAGCACCACCACCGTCAGGACTATCGATTAGACATGGGATTCAAGTACGCATCCCATGAAATGCGAAATGGCGTGAATTCATCTATTTGTATACGATTCGGGAATGGCTAATTGAAATTCAGCTGAATATTTAATATACGCCATGAAAATTATATTTACGAGCGCTGTAAAATTTCGCTCAATCAACGGGCCGATTCAAAACGGAGTGATGAATAAAGTGGGGTCCTAATTGAGATTCATGCGAATTGTTGCCGAAATTAAACAAAGGTACAGTGAGATCAACTATTAAATGAATTTATAACAGTGTTTGATTTTTTGAGAGCGATATTTTTAACAGCTTACGGACCGATCCCGCGCTTGCGTGGAGATTTGCGCCGATCGTTGTGGAGCGATCCCGCGATAGTGCGGGATTGCATATCGTATTACATCACGTAAAATATTTTTTTCTATGGTAAAAAAAAACGTTTGACTTCACTGGGCTTGACTGTAATCTACAGATGCAAAATCACCAAATAATAAATGCAATTTGGTAGGAAAAAAAAAACTATGGAGAATATTGTGTAACAATAATATCTGAAGTGTTGCGAAATGAAGGATTGTAATATTATTAGATGAATACATTTTAAAAAAATTGCATAAAAATGGTGTAGATTACATATAATATTATAATACGAGAGTGATCTAGAAGGTGAGGTTTTTAACGGTCAGTTTGTTTGATCTCACGTGTTTATCGGCCATTTTGTTCAGTCATAGTAAATTCTTCCGATGGAGAAGTCGTCGCGCTCTCCCGCCACCTTTCGTCATCCGTTCTTTGACTTTGCAGAACAATACTGCTGCGAATGTCCATCGGAAGCTCATAACGTTTATAGCAGTGATGTGATGAGTCAATAACAAGTCACGAAGTGAGTTAGGTTGTTCAGATAAGGCCGTACTGATTAGGACCGTAACAAGGGCGTAGAAAAGCATGCGCCGACCACAGGCGCAATTGGGCTTGCGGCTTTTGATTTACTTGTCCATTCTACTTTACGTGAATCAGCAATGATTGACTCTATCCGTTTTTATAATATATACTAAGTGGTCTAATCTATATTTTTTTCGTTATAGCTTAAACATTAAACCACCCACCCGATCAGTCTTCTTCGGACGACTTCGTTTTATAATGAGATCGTGATTGTTCTGTAGACATGTTCAGGTATGGCATCCAATTGCGAGACGATCATTCGTCATATCAGCGGTCCGAAAAATGGACCTATTGGACATACAAACTTTGTGGTCCTCTTCTAGGGCTTTTTGCGATATTTTCTATGATCTGTACGATCACGCAAGCAACGTAGCGTAAAATTAATTGTATTTCCAGGAGGGGGGGGGGGCGAAGTTAGATATTTGCCATGGACGCTTCATACCATTGTTACGGCTCTGGGTGTTTCACTACACCCCATAATCCAAAAAGAACTTTGCAGCGGAGGTCTATAAAACTGGCATACAAAAGCTGGAGCCCTGGCTACAAATATCTATGAATTTCAATTAAATTCAACCATTTTCGATCCTACATAAATATTGTAACCTTATTTTCTGGATGACCCTCGTATATCAACGCAACAAGTGAATTTTTGTGGATTTGAATGGAGTTTTTCTTGTATTGGAATACTTTTTATCGATATAAAAAAATGTACAAACCTCAGAAATGTGTCCTTCAATTGCATAAAGACTCTGCGAAATAAAAAAACATATATTAGCTACGATTTTTTTAAAAATTAAAATTAATTGTAAATGAATACATAATTAAGAAGTCGTCAGCCATGCGGTTGGGTGACGATTCCGCATATATATTATGTGTGTATATGCAGATTGGATTACAAAATCGTCTGCATCAGCTGTTCACAACCTTGGGCATGAAGATCCTTCATTGAATATTATGGCTTTTTTACAAATACTAATCCGAACATGATGTATGTGATTGGAAGAAGTACAAATAGGGAGATATGTGCAATACCCAAATAGAGTCGACATAGTTAGAGCTTTCTTATTAAATTTATTGGCACGCCGTTATCTATAATACATGATTTATGCCTGTACCATGATGAAACATACGTAATGTGGATATTAATTCGAAGATTCCCAAATAAGGCTCGCTCGATTAGTATCTAAGGATGTGTTATTTTTTCGCGTCAATCGATGGACATCCTTGAATTTCTAATTGAATTTCACCGAAGGTATACTTCTCGGTACTCGGCGCACATGTCCAGCCATTGCCAAGTTTTGTTCTTGGAAATAAGCAAATAAAAACATAACCTCACTTTTGAGCTTAATATGCACACCACATTCCGTAGGTAGCTAGACGAGAATGCCGCAGCGTACGAATCAGGAGCATTTCGAGAAAATCCCTCGCTATAAGACGGCTTTATGGAATTCAAAAGGCAATTTATAATATTGTCGAAGAAAAAATGGCGAATCCGAGAGATATATGTGGAGCCTTCCTCATCGGCAAACAGTAGAATGTGAGCATGCGAGTAGAATTCAGAAATGAACGCTTCGCAAAGCTTATACCGAGTACTTGAATTGTATTGTTTGTAAGAAACATTGTTTTGGAACACCGAAACGAACGAAAAATTGTGATCGATTATCAGGACTATCGGAGGTCAGATGATGCTGCGGATAATCGTAAAGAAAAATCAATGAACCATAGGATTTATATTATGATAAAATGTGATCATTGAAAAATGCATCAGATCTCAATGAAGATGGAACTTTTATGGTATCAAAGGGTGGTTGTATTAATTACACCCTAAGTAGTTGTACAGCATGCTTACCCTATCTGAAATTTGATCTCTCGAATCGACTAGCAATAGAAGACTATAATTGTTCAACGGCTTGTCTTAATTAGTATATTTTTGAAGAAAGTGTTTAAAAATCGGATAATAGGGGTGCGGATAATCGATAATCGCCTGTTTTTAAATTTTAATTTGCGTTATGCGAGTTATACGTTCGGACTCGAGTGATACAGAAAAATCATTTTCGCAAATTCAATGCGGAAATTAGTGAATCGGAGAGAGACGATGGTATTCAAAAATATCAAGAGTGTTAAGGTTCATATATTGATATACAAGCTTCATTCACGCTGCGCGGTCCTGGGGGAAAAGTGGATTTGTATGGACGATAAGCGGTGCACATACGAATATTGCATCTACGTTTAATTCAATTTAAAATGAACTTATTAATCAAATTCAAATTTAAAAAAGTTATAGGCTGATGATGAAGTGTAAGGGATAAAAAAGGCGTGTCCTGGTTGCCACGATTTCAATCATTCTAGTCGTTTAAAATAAAAAAATAAAAAACATTCTTAATAAACAAAAATATTGCTATAGTCCCTACCTCAAAGAAAAAAATAATAATTGTATTTTCATAAAATGGCACCTGTTTAAAAAAGGTCATTTTATTGCCATATTTTTTAAGTTTTTTTTAAATTTTTAAAAATAAAATTTTGAAATAAATCTGGTAGGAACGATAGAAAGTTATATAAAAAAGGTGTATATCAAATTTGAAGTAACTCAGTTGATTAAAAGTTGAGATATCATGTCAACAGTGTTGAAAAAAGTAGTTTCAAGATGGTAGAATCGGATTAGTTGTCGCATCACTAAAATAGCTATAACTTCATAAATAATTGGAAATTTATTTGGATTATGTATTCATAAAAGTCTAAACATTGTAAATGCATTTAAAATAAAAATTGGCATCGAGAATGTGTTTTTCCCGCCGGGTTCCTCCGTAATCTCGTAGCTGCGATCTCTCGGCAAAAAGACATATAAATGAAAGTTAAAAGCTTTTGAACGCGATATTCAGCCGCAATTTTTTTTATATATAATCCGAGTATATATGCTATTAGGGCAATGCTTTTAAATGGATATTTCAGTGTATTAAAATAAAATATCCATCTACATATTCCAGCCTGGAGGGGCGTTTGAGTATCACAGCTGGAATTCAATATACCAAATATCAATTCCATCAAAGACGGAACAAATTTCGGTTATATGTGCAATGTAAGCAGAAATTTCCGGATACGACAGATGACCCGATGCGGAATAAGATGAATAGGATATGTGCAAAAAGGGTTCAACTCGGCAGGGATATTGCTGATTGAGTGGGTTTTCTGTAAATATGTAAATTCCAATGTATGTAATTTCCATTTTTATCGGGAGTGTTCGAGGAAAAAAGGGCCGAAGGTTAGCGCAAACAAATGCCACCTTACATTTTGGGTTCGAGCTAACAATTATTAAGCCCTTAAGTCCTGTTATAATTTGATTTGGAGCGTTTATCGTCATTTTGATTGGATATAATTTTTCATCCCCCTTCGGCAGGGGACGTAATATTTTGACGAATTAAGCGCATTTCAAACTTTCTCACTGCCAGTTAATTAAAATAGAATGCTTTCAGTTAGTAGGTTCGATTAGGCCCTTTGCAGAATCTAGGGCATTGTGAGTGAAGCAGAGGGGGTAATGATGTGAAAATGGCAGTATTATAACAGCGCTTTATATAATAATTTCCTCTCTCCCTTTCAATATGCTAACGCCCTAAAACCCGGTTATTTCCCCATATTCAAAACCCCTCTTTCAGCCGCCTCCACGGGATTGGAATGGGAAATTAATTTCTGTTAACACATTGAAGACCGTACGCACAAATCTGTGCGCCTCGAAAATTTGGATCAAAAGCCCGTACGCACAGATTTGTGCGCGACGACCTACACACATAAAAAAAATCACAGCACTGCTGCTAAACATTTTTAACCTGTTTCAGAGATGTAGCTAGTTTTATACATATATAAAGATTTTAAAATATAATTTTAAAAAAATTACGCGTAATATAATCCACACTATGGACAATCGTAATTGAAACTAAAACAGTATTTTATTTGAGGTTTTAACCAAAATTAAAATTTACCGAGCCGATTCTAAACATTTTTAAACTACATAACATATATCATAAATATAATATATGCATGTATGAAGGTTTAAAAAGCGAATATAAAAATACGCGTAATATATTACACGACTTGTAAATAAATACCAGGAACCGGAACCGAACCAACATTTTTTTAGGCTTTTTTTCGGTTCTTTTCTAAATACAATCATAATTCCACCTATTGCCTTTTTATTAGAGAATAAAAACCAAAATGATTATTATATCTTATATAAAAAAAAATAAAGACATTTTGACACTTGCGCTTGCAGTGCAATTGAATTCTGACATTTGGGTGATCTCAGGTTTTTTTTTCTGCTTTTTGTAACGATTTTGCTAGATCCGCCCTTCAGTTGGGGTGGGGGAGTATTGTGTAAGCTTTCTAAACCAGCGCTTCTTAAACTTATGTAGTCCGCGGACCCCTTCTTGGAGCAAAATTTCCTTCTCGGACCCGCTCTTGAGCAATTTTTTTTTCTCGCGGACCCCCTTTTGAACAATTTTTTTTTGTGAACCTCATTCCAATCCTTGTGTCTAAATTTTTCAAACAAACAAACATTTCCTGGCCAAAATAGAGCTTTTTATAATGTTTTCTGTAAATAATTTCACGAAAATATATTTTTAAAGTATAGATAAACGCTTTTTTATATCATCGCGGACCCCCAGTAAGGGCTTCGCGGACCCCCAGGGGTCCGCGGACTCCTGTTTAAGAACCGCTGTTCTAAACCATTAAAGCTTCACGCCTTTGTTTGCATCTTGTCCAATAATGCAAGCCAATGGTCAAAAAAAATATTTGGACAAATCGTATAACATAATTGGAGGAAAGGAGACAGTGCTGCATTTTAACAATATATTCCTTAAAAAATGTGAAAGGGGCAGATCTTTTGAAATGCAATTACAAAGGACAACATTATTTATTGTTTCCTGTCTTCGAAATAATTTAACAAATATCGGTAACTATTATTGAATAGAAAAATATCACAATCAGCATTTATTTTACGATATATTTTAGATGGCGATTAATTTGCCAATTGAGAATCACTGAATGACCTTGATACGGACAAACTCAACTAAGTTTATGAATAAATTTGATTATAACTCGTTAATTGTTTTTTAATTCAAAAAAATTGTGAAAATAATAGTTTTTTTTTTTTTTTTTTCAAATACTTCTCTCTTACACAAACCCAAGGTTCAGTACCAATGATTTAGTAACGTTTCCTTATACTTATAAGTATCCCGGAGACGAAGCTAAAAATTTTATTGATTTACACCAACTGGTTTCGAAGTTATATCAATTTAAAAAAAACATAATATTTCTCGGAATAATCCTGAAATTCGCCCGGTCCCAGGTATAAGTTTTAGGAAATCATTAGCGGACAGCAAAGTGTTAAGATATGCGTCTGATGAGACCGGACGAGTCATTAATAAGGAACGAGGCATTCAATTCCATATCTTTGCACAACAGATGTATTCCTTAGGTTTTAATCCATTTGAATAACACTTTCACATACCAGAGAGATGTTCAAAGGCCACAGGAAATTTGATCATAAAATGAATACTATGATAAGTCATAAAACTTGTTTTTTAGCGCACAATAATGTCTGAATCCAATCGATGCATTTGGCAAGCATCACATCATCAGGTATGCGTAAGCATTTGGCAAATTTATAAATTAACAATTTCAATATGTAGTATAAAAAATAGCCTGTAGATTAGTAATCACGCATATATGCGTTCAGATTCGAGTGTTACAGAAAGAGCATTATCGCACATTGAGAGGAGAGATTAGTAAATTGGAGAAAGAGACGGGATTCATGCGTCTCATCATACACTCGTACGTAGATGGCAAGGTCGTGCTGTAAAGGTACCCCTACACGATCGTTGATGGTCTTCTTATAATCATAATAAATAATAGAAAGCCACATAAATCAATTATTTATATATTCAACAAATGCATTATTTTGTTACTAAAAGTGAAGACACACATGTGTATTGTTTATGTTTACGGGTAGAAATTAACGAATATTGTGCGCTATCAACAGTGTTAAGGTTCATGTATTGATATGCAAGCTTGACTCAAGCTGCACAGTCTTGAGAGAAAAATGGATTTGTATAGAAGATAAACGGTGCACATACAAATATAGCATTTATGTTTAAGTTGATTTAAAATTAAGTCAATAATTAAAAGATTTAATTGTAGAGCTGTATCCGTATATTTTTTTGATGATGCAAAACATCCTGACTTATTTCAGATGGAATGCGCCATTTTTATGTCAATCAATATTAAATGCAACAGAATTAACTTGCAACGAGGGAGATTTTAAAAATAAAACGGATATAGCGAGTAATCGTACGAAGACGATTCAAAAAGGTATGTTAAATTTAACAATTTCACGGTTATAACGAGTGTCCAAATCGAACAAATCTCTCTTTATACGATGGTTTTGATGAATGATATAGCATTTATAATGCCTTCCGAAAAAAATTATGCATTACATTTTTATATTTAATAATAATCGAATTAAATGACAACTTTTAGTTTGAATCATAAGGAGGGTGTTAATACGGATTTGCAAATTTAAGAGAAAATTACAGCGTCTAAAACACTTCTTAATTAATTAAGGAGGCTTAAAACTTTTGGGCGAGCTTTCTTTGATTGTAAGATAATTGTTCTGCGTCGGATCAAATTTAAATTATACATAAAGTGCTTATTTATGATATAAAATAAATCACGTTTATCATAATGGTAACTCAAAAATATGGTATGTGTAGTTCGTATTATGTTACAGGGGTCGATGTTTGAATCGGAGGAAATTAAAGTTTATATATAGACACATTTAGACGATTGTTCTATTTAGTATAATCTATCGTTTTGTGATTTTGATGTTGAAATATAAGAGGGTCATCCTTGATAAAAGTCCTTATCTCGGGAGCAGAATTTGATAAAATAGGAGGTGTGGTCCTCCCGGCCGCACCTCTCCCCTGAGCATCCGCATTGCGCCCCCGAAGTTGCAAAAAGCATTAGCCTGAAAATTTTCGCAGCCGACACTTCCTCGTTTTCTCTAACAACACTTTCAAACAAGCCTAAAAGATTACCTTTTCGGATAACCGACTGGGGTTTCAGTTCGAAAGTCAGTAAAAAAGCCTCCTAATGATAATGCGACGTCAACTTTCAAACGGAAGCCGACATATTTCCATCTTTATTGGACGTCAAGTAAAAAATGAGGATTTAGATGTACTTGAATAAAATGTATGGTTCTTATATTCAAACCATGGGTGTAGTTAATGTACGTGAAGATACGTACATGGCTGGGTTGACCGGTCACGTACAGGTTTAGCATAAAATTATAAATCCAGAAGGCCGAAGCGAAATGTTTAGACAGCACAAGAGCATTGTTGAACGTATTTTACTTTCTTTTATGAATCGATATAAGTGATATTCAACCTGAATTACTTATTTAGCGTAGATCAATCATAGTATAGAGATAGAATTGTATTATATTCATATGTGCACCACTTTCGGTCCACGCAAATCCACTTTTCTCTCAGGACCGCGCAGCGTAACTGAAACTTGTATATCAATAAATGAACCTTAACACTGTTGATAGCACACAATATTCATTAATTTCTTCGTGTAAACAAAAACAATACACATGTGTGTCTTCAGTTTTAGATACAATAGTGTTTCAAATATAACTACCTTTGTTATTGTTATTATGTTTTAAGTATATAATTGATTTAGTGGTTTTGTATTATTTATTATGTATCTAAGAAGACCACTAACGATACAAGACGAAGATTCCATACGTGAATATTTGAGTATATTTAGACGTGTAGGGGTACCTTTACAGCATGATCTTATCATCGATGTATGAGTGTATGATGAGATGCAAGACAATCTGTCTCATGATTCAGTAATCTCCACATTCACATCAAAGGGTTAATTAACTTTGATACAGCGTGTGGATCATGTCCTTAACAATTGTTCATGGCTGATGACACAACATGTGTGTCAAATTTTTGCTAATGCTGAATTAGTCAACTGTTAGTAGTATATGGATTTTTTAATACAATTACAACATTAATTAAGCAAATTTTTCTATAAAAACGTTCGAAATGAAAACGAAACAGATTATTGACCAAAATATTACAAGAAAATATTTTTAATTTTGCAATGTGTTCGATTAAACTTTTGAAAGGAGTTCCTTAATTTCAAACTTGTTATTGTGAATTGATTTGAAGTTTTGTTAATAAGTTCGCAATTTTGATTATAAGTACAAAATCTAATTAAGCGTTAAATTCGCTTGTATTTAAATTGATGTCGACATTTAAATTATTAACATTTTTAGGGTTGTAACTCAAATCGATATTTAATTGAGGGATGAGAAAGACACGATGGGCAATAAATTTGACGTTAAAATCATATTAATTGATTATTTCGTTCATATATTACAAATATTGAGTACTGACAACTGTCCGAGTTTCATTTTGACATTGATTTCAAATTAATTTTGAGTTCATTTATTAAGTAAATTAAAATTGAAAGAATTATACAAAAAATCTGCGAAATATTTAAGATCTTAAAACGACTTTTAAGTAGGTCATATAGCAAGGTGAACGAACGAAGTGTGGACTACGACTATCATTATATGGTAACTGAGAAGCATAAAATGATTGAGGATATGAAAAGTAGTTTAATGAGCAGATCATAGCAGAAAAATTTAATATATAGCTGGAAGCAAGAAAAAGGTTTATCTTGGGTGAGCTCTATTGGCTAGATCAGGGGTTCTCAACGCATTTATATTTAAGGACAAATTCAGCATTAGGTGTATGTTATAAATAATTGAAACATATATCAAAAAGGAAGTAAAAGCATGTCTTTCAATTGAAACGCTCAAAGTTTGTTAGGGTAAATCAGCCATAATTTTAAATTAAAATCTATCAAATTCGAAAAAGATCAAGCGTCTTTATTGAAAGGCTTGTCTAATATATAAAAATGAATTGGGTTTTGTTCGTTCGAAATGCGCTGCCATACTGTTCATCGGATTGCGATAAAACTTCGTCCACTTATTGCTAAGGAATTCGCGAGTGACATAGGCATAGTTTAAATATATATTAAAAAAAACAATGTTTGTTTGTCCGTATTTAATGCGCTGCCATACCGTTCATTCGATTGCAATAAAACTTTGCCAAATTATTGTTTGCATTTTTTTAAATAATATAAGTATCTAATTTATATCATTCCTGATTAAACAAGATAACTCTTTCAAATTTCAAACGATATTTTTAGAATTATTACTTCTGTGGCAGCAACGCGTCAGGTACCATCCAGTTTGTCATAAATATCATATTTGTGGTTCGTTTACCGACTGTTTTCATTGTCAGAAATATATATTATATGATGAAATGTTACTTGTTAGGCCTATTTATGCTCATCGCACAAATATGCACATAAATACACTTTAAGTACAAACGATGGAGTCATCCATCTGCCTTACGCACAAGGCGTTAATTAGCAAAATTAAAGCCATTTGCTAGATTTGTTCAGCAAATTTAGGTCCATTAGACTCCATTGGTATGGAGGAAACGTATCCTGTGCAGGAGTAAGCAAAAGGAACAATTTGACATGGCGAGATAAGATAGGATTTAAGAATGGACTGTCACATTAATCACCGACTGAAGAAAGGCTCCAGTCTGCCTCGATCCCTTATCGTACCAACTTTGCGAAACTTCCTAATAAAAAATGCATACCGGATGTTCGAATGCGGAATTAATTCGCCATGGCAAAAAATAGCTTCGTCCTTTATTGGTCGGGTAGAAAAACGGTCCGGTCGATCGTTAATCTCAAAGTATGACTCTCAATATGCTAACCGTCCGACCATTACTTTGTTTCGCATTTTTTGCAAGAAAAAAGCCTAACCGCAGCTTAGAAAAACAAGCAAGCCTTATTACCCTTAGCAAAGGATTGTTTGTTTTTTAAAGATTCGCGGTTTCCGCCAATCGAGGATAATTGAGGCACTCATTAAAAACCAGTCGTATTCAGCATAAGATGTGCCTTATAGCTCCGATCCTAGCAGGGCAAATAGTCGAGAATGTCTTCAACCGCAATTAGAGTACTTCCGTGTTGTAACTGGTTCAATTAATTATTTTTTCTCTGTAAGTTCAAACGTTTGACTTCCATAGATAAAACGGCGAAATTAATTACTCTAATGTATTCCAACGCCACCATTAATCTTGGGCAGCTGAAGAAGTTGTATGCTCGCAATAAAATGCCGCATCGCCAAAGGATACCAAGGCGATTCAAAAAAATGCAATATGGTCATTGCAGAGCCAACAATTTCAAACAATAAGTCTTCCGTAAAATAGAGCCACCCGGAATGGACACATAAATTGCTAAATTTGTGCCAAATTTTATGAAAACTGCAGTTGGGGCGATCGTCGGAAGTCTCCCAAAACGTATATTTCATCGAAAAATACCATTTTTTTGTCCGGCGTAAGCAATTCGTTCGATGTTTTGATGAGTCGCTGCATGGTGTTTATACTATGCTTATTTACAGAGGAGAATATTTTAGCGGAGGAATGTGTTTTTACGTTGGCGCCCAAAAGCATGGTACGTGACTTTTGGACAAAAATCACCGAGTGGAAGAAATCACTCGGACACAATCGATACAAGGCGATGCGGGAGGGTCGAGTAAATATGAAATATGATGTTTGAACACGGCGATCGTGTTCTTTTCGTATCAAAATACAAGCCAAACAGCCATTGTATCATTCATCGCGCATATATGCGTTCGTACTCTAGTGATACAAAAAGAGTGTCTTCCGTATCATACGTAGTGAGCTAATTTAAAATGATCATATACTTAGATGCTATATTTGTACGCTTTCCACTTATCATCCATGCAAATCCATTTATCCGTCAGGACCGTCGCAGCGTGTATGAAACTTGTACATAAACAAAAAAACATTGTCGCTGTCTTTCACCGTGACTCATAAAGAGCATTCTTACACGTTGAAGATTGGCAGTGACAGTGTTTATTTATTTATGTACAAACTTGTCTCACGCTGCGCGGTCCTGAGAGAAAAGCGGATTTGTACGGACAATAAGCGGTGCACACATGAATATAGGCATCTACGTTTAAATCGATTTAAAATGAACTCACTAACCAAAAGGTTTGTGCAGATGCTATTTGCCTGATTAACAGCGACCTCTTTCTGTCTTCCTTCGGACGCAATGTATTAAATGAATTCAAATTGCGTCTTGTTAACCATATCTATCTACATTTTTGTACGTGCGTCGCTTTCCATCTTGTGGTGATGCACAGCTAGTGGAGAGTCGTTGGATAGCCTTGGCTGCGGGAAGATGTCCTTCGCGCAGGCTCACAGAAATATTTTATTTTAATTTGCATGTATTAATACGATTTCCAGATTCGAAGTCCAATAAGTTGATAGCTTAGATATGATGAATCAAGTAACACTTGATCTGGCGTACATTATAATATGATTTATACCATTTGAGAACAGGAATCTTTAAAAAAATCCGCAAACAAAGCGTCAAATCAAATCCCAAGTATCTGCTTGTAGTTTTATTAACATCATTTAAGTTATGTACAATCAACCCTTCTATAGCATCGAGATATGGATCACGCTATAGAAGAAAAACGCTATAGAAAATTAGGCACCCATACAAAATTTGTACGCGTTAAGTTTAACACACTAACAATACTATACAAATGTCCAGGTTTATTGAATAATTTATACTTGATCGACGCTTATAAATGTATAATATGTCTCGAAATGTATTCCATGAATTTGATTAATGAACCCCAGCCAAAGTTTGACAGCTATCGCTCCCTGTTTCCAAACTCTTCTTACTTACATTACATGTCGATATTCGGATATCAGTGGGAAAAAAGGGAATATAGTCGACCGGATAACTTCTGCAAGGTTTCGGATGTTCGCCTCATCAACTTGTACTATCTGTAACGTTTGAGTAGTGATTCCATATTATATTAGCAGATAAAAGTTGCTCGGTCAACTTAATTCTTCGTATGCGTAATTTGATTCGATGTTTCCTTATTGGATAGTTGCGATAAATCTGAGTCTTTGTTTATCTAGCGGAATTCTGCTGATGTCGACTAATATGTACTCAATTCCGTATAAATCCACATGCTGAAATATTCGTACCCGGAATGTATTGCTATGCAAATCTTCATCGTTGAAATCATCCAAACTTCCAAAAATATGAAATCGACAATTTCCATCGATATCGCTGAGCAATTGATAAAAGCACCTCATGGTTTGTAGATGCACATTGAAGCGCATAAGGTTTGCATTTCCTGCAATTAAGACACTTGCGTGCTATCGAGATTTAAATCTGTAATTGAGTTTGCATCCTTAGGTTCTTATTTTGTTTATTGCCAATTTACAGTCCGGAAAAACGGATGCCAATAATTATAGCGTGATAAATCGATCAATGATGGTTGAAATATTGGTTCTTATAATCGGAATACTTTGGTTTAGATCGGCTAAATATCGTTAAAGCGAACGGACAGACATACATTCAATTCTGCATAAATACACAATTAAACGTAAATTGATGCAAATATTTTCATATTTTTTATTAAAAATAGCTTTATATTTTAAAAATGCATTTCCAGCAAACATTTTCAGGTCGTTCAATTTCTACAGAAGGGGGATGGTGTAGATAGGCGATATATTTCTCCATAATTTTAAGGACTTCGATGCTCAATGTATTGAAATTGTAGCAGACCCATAAGTCTTGCATTTTATCGTGTGTTGTAACCATGATTTATGCCTTTCATATACACAGCCTTCTTTGAAAGGGTGGTCTTTAAATTATCCTAAAAATAAATACACAATATTTTAAGGCGGCGTGTGTGTTAAGTGATCTTAATAAAAGTAATAATTTAAAAACCAAAAATAAGTGTAAATTTAAAACAAACATATTATATAATACCTCGATGTGATTCGTAATTATACTACGGAGGAATACAAAAAATTTGAACCTCGTGTCTATTATATTTCATATCGATATTCCCATTATTAGAGTCGAGGTGTAGTAAATACATCACCGGTAGGGAAAGGTTAATATAACAACTTGAAAAACATCCAAACAGCCAAAAAAAGTCGCCTTTGGCGACGTAGTCAAAGATAAGTAACTTTTTGTGACTTAAACTGGATGATATGGATACTGAGGACATGCGGTTCTAATAGGATGGCTCAATGTGTCACACAGCGCATACCACGATGGACATTCCGCACGAGCGATTTGAGGGCTTGGTTATCTCGCGCGGTGGTGACATGAACTAGTCATCTTGTGGTTTAACGCATTCATATTTCTTTCTTTGAAACTATCTTAAATCGTAGATGATCCTTCCTCCGTAAAATATTTTCAAATTCAATATAATTAACGCCTTCTATACTTAATACCGTAAAGTATTCTTTCAAACAATAAAAAAATGAGTAGATATCTCATACACAACATGCTCTTATAAGCTTTACGCCATGGCCTAGCCCTCAATCTCTAAAAAATCATTTAAACTCCCTATAGATATGGCCGCAAAACCGTACTTGAACATGCTCACCCAGGTGGCCCGCTGGGTGAGCATGTTCAAGTACGGTTATTGTATATTACGTATATTGAATTGGAGTCTAAAGTCTTGCAATGAACTGAGTGTGGCTACATTATGATGATGATAACATGACTTATTAGTTCCTATTACGCTTTATAATACTGCATATATTACACTAAATAATTGTAAAAATATCTAAAGCATATTATGCAGTAAAGTTCGTATGGGTTGACAGAGCCCAGAACTTAATCACCAACCCTCGCATAAACGAAATATCATCATCTCGGCAGAGGATGTACACCTGACCATCGAACGAGATAACACATAAAATTGAATCGAGACTTATTCACACTCTGGCGTGTTTGTTTACAGATTCCGAAGTAAGATCAATGTAGGAAGGAAAAAAAGCGATTACGATAAAGATAAGTCGTAAAAACCGGTAGAGCTTAAAAGGCACCGGTTGAAAAAAGTTAAAATAACCCGATGCCATACCGTGGGAACGACTCCGAAGGATAAATGAGGTAAAATACTTGAACGATTGACGGAAAGAAACTGGACTATCGAGATCATGAGGCGTGAAAAGGAGACCGTAGTGAAATATCGTAGGGAACAATGCGATATGAATCGACACTTTTGCCTTTTGACGTCGACGTTTTGATCGGTCGGTAACGAGCCGTTGACTCTAGGGTCCTTCATTCAGGCATGTCTATAAAATTAATTTGGATTTATTTTATTATTTCTTTGGGAGGTGAAAAAAAAGCCAGACCTGATCGTGCCTTTGTGATGGGTGGTATTATATAAAAGGTGAGATGGGCTTCTGTCACTCGATGTAAACTTCATTAGTGAGCTTCTGATTATAGAATGGCGTTGACGTTGAAGCATCAAGCAATCCTATGTAATAAATACATATTATGGCTGACAAAAAAATATTAAATTCGACTTTTACGCGCATAATCAGATAGAATCTCGGATATAGCGAGCAATCAATTGTAACGAAAATTGATATTTTTTTAACGAAAGCCAATTTTGGCGATGCCAAAATTTATGTTTGCTATGAAATGACAAGAACGAATTGCATTTTTTAAAAAATGAAGCCTTACAAGGATATTCTAATCTAGAATTTTGAAAAAAATTTCAATTATTTTGATTTTGTTTTTTTTTGCATATATGTATATCAAAGTTTAGATCTTTAAGAATATATCCTCCAAAAAAATTTTCAAAATTTCAATTATTTATGGAGTTAAGCTATTTTAGTGCCGCGGCAACTAGGGAAATCAATCCCGCGATCCCGGATCTGGGATCCCGGACATTTTTAGGATATTTACAAACTGGCGAGCTTAGGCGACACCTAGGGGCAATAACTGTTAAATCTATGTATACATATATACAGTACATATCAAATTGTTATATTAACCTTTCCCTACCGGTGATGTATTTACTACACCTCGACTTTAATAATGGTAATATCGATATGAAATATAATAGATACGGGGTTCAGAATTTTTGTATGCCTCCGTAATATAATTACGAATCACATCAAAGTATT
Organism: Stenopsyche tienmushanensis; assembly: GCA_008973525.1. Taxonomy (NCBI): domain Eukaryota; kingdom Metazoa; phylum Arthropoda; class Insecta; order Trichoptera; family Stenopsychidae; genus Stenopsyche; species Stenopsyche tienmushanensis. The sequence continues at coordinate 549,306 of WACJ01000234.1, read as the reverse complement.
ATAGTATATAAGTATTCATCTGCAGCGATGGAAATAAATAATTTGTCGGGAAATCGGGAATTTTGCGAGTTTTAGTCCGTGTCTCGACAGAAAAGAATTTTATCAGTCACGTTGATGGTGTTATACGAAAACGCATTTAAACATCTGATGACGATACCTCCAACGGCTTCCATAATCAGATCCAGACTAAATGACGAAACATTCGATGCTTTAATGTAACTTCGGGCATATTTTCAAAATATGCCCGAAGTTACATTCTTTTTTGGAGTTTTATTTATCTATTTTTGAATTGCATTTTTATCTTTTCTTAAGTAAATAAAATTCTTTCGCTTCCAGTTATTTTTTATATTAAACAAATGGATTTATTAGTAATTTTTGATCAAATTTATTAATTTAATTTCTTAAACTATGGAAAATCCCGGTCCCAGGATCCCGAGACTGATCCCGGGAAATCGCTATCCATATTAAATAAGAATCTTTTTTTTTTTAAATTTTACATGACTAGAGAGATTGAAATCGTGTCAACTAGGACATATCCTTTTTTTACCCCTTCCATTTTACCAGCTTACAACTTTTTAATTTTTTTTTGAAATATTATCTATCGAACTTGAAAAAATACCCCTATTAGAATACCCCTTTAACGGTTATAATGATTTTTTTTTTAAATTTCAAACCGTATGATGCTTGTTATAACCGAGTTTGATTAACCCGAGTTATATAATCTATTAAGATACTATTATTTTTGGCATAATTATCTACATTCAGTATTAACATATTCATATATACCCTTTGATGAGTATGCACGCACATGTTGCGTACACATTCGAGTTATCCAGGGAGAGAGTATACCCGCACATGTTGTGCGCAGCGCTTTATTTTTAATACCGTACTTCCATTGCCAATACAATATTATTAGTTATTCAAATTGTCATCTCAATATTACATTTACCATCGGTCACGTCCAAAATAGAGAGAGTACAAATATTCATCAACAGATAACAACTTAATAAACGTCAAAATGTTAATGGATTTCATCCTTATCCGGTTGAAAACCATCAGGTATGGTCTTCTTAGATCGAATCATTATAAATAGTAGAAAGTCACATAAATCAATTATATACATAAAATCTAGCACGCTACCAAAAGTGATCCCATTTGAGACACCATTATGAACTCCAAATATATCGATTTCAAACTTGATCAACTGTGTATTAAATACTCACTAATCAATGGGTTAAGATGAGATATAGTGCATTAAAATGGTACAACATGAAGCCCTCGATATCGCTGATTGATGTTCAATGATAATGTAACAGTTGAGGATATTATTCCAACGAGAGATTACACAAACTTGAATGTGAGAAAAAGGAAAAGTTTGACGGAAGTTCAAAAATAGACGCCAATGGAATGGTGCCAAGGGTTGCGGTATCGCTCGGCTTTTGACATTGTCAAAGATAATGAGACATGAATCTTCCAAATTGACTCTTAAACTAGATATTTTTATTCTTTCTGATCTTGTAATACATGATACATGGGTGTTTAAATATTTGTATAAATTAACGACAATGTACCAATTATTGAAGGGCTTATATATCATATACTTGTGCATAAGCGGCCACCGCCCGTACCAACTATTTTGCCACATTTGAATACAAATTCAATTTAATGTTTGAGCTTGAATAAATCTTAAAATTAATATAAGACCCTTATGTCAACTGGAGTCAAGTTTTATAATTGAAAAGTGGCTGGTAAACCTACCGAAATTCATGAATCCCACGTGAATAATTATATAAGATCCGCATAATATTATAGGACGTTCCCCATTATATCCTTAAGCTAAACATTTAAATTAAGTCCTTAAGATAAACATACAAACAAGTTTGGTATAATCGTGAAGGGAGGTCCAGATTACTTTATTGCGTCATTATGTTATATTACTTGGCTTGTTTGTCGTCTTTCATCAAAATGAGGCCATAGCATGAAATGTTATTTCAAATTTCGAAAATATTTCTTGTGTAAAAATAATTATTTTAGGGGTTTTCATCTATATTTATTTAGCATAAAATTTCAGCAATATATGCAGGAGTTCAATAATTTATCTCCCCCAACATAAAGGAATTTCAATTCATTTCAATTCCAATGCATTCCCCTATTAGATTATTCCCATATCAAGTCAATATATGGAGCAAAGATGAGTAATAATATTTACTTATTAAAGAATCTGTGGAATATTATTATATTTAATACAAGATTGATCCATAGAATGTTCAAAAATACACTGCAAAAATGTTGTTGAGAGAATTTAGATATGCTCAATGACACGAAATTTGGATACTGGATTGGAAATTATATTATTCGTATAGTAGAAATTAAACTGTATAACATCCAAGAAAAATTGATTTTGTGCTATGCTTTCTTTTTCCATTTTTCAACGGAAATTTTTGGCTAAAAGATGAAGCTGTGTTTGTGTAATATATAATAAAATAGGCGCCCTATTGATTGGCGTGGCAGATGATAGAGGAGTTTGCTGTTAGAAATCATTTCACAAAAAATGAGAGACTTTTGTCCATTGAATAACAACTAGATCCAAATCTAGTTTGTCTGAATTATTTCAAGGTAGAGGCACTTTTTTTAAAAATGGGACAAATCGGTAGCAATATTTTTTGATAAACAATCAATATTTTTTTCTTATTTTTAAGATGCCATATCTACTAGGGTAGTCCCAGAAGTACCCGACCTGTCATATAGATGGCACTTTTTATTTAAAAAAAAATACTGTCTTATAAAGCTTACGTCTCAGGTTTAAAAACGCTACGTTGTTTAGTATTTTGGTTGCCATTAATAGTGAACATTCTCAGTGAACTTGTAAACATGTGATATAATACTTTTATTTGATAGATATAGATATTATGCTCTGAGAGAGTGCTGTACATCGCACATAGATTGAAATTTTGGATATGAGAAAGCTGTGCGCAAGATGGGTGCCGCGTTTGCTCACAATGGAACCAAAACAGTGTCATGACAATGTTTCAATTGAGATTTTGGTGATTTTTTCATAGCAATAAAGCCGAGTTTTTGAGTGGCCACATGCGCTGAGCGCGGGGGAGAAACTAGCTAGATTTTTTAAATTAAAACTGAAAAAACTAGCTAAGATATATATACATATAGGGTACGCATTTGTTACCGAAAATGTCGCAAAAAGCCGTAAACGAAGAGGGAGTGGCAACAAGTTCTGTGTGTCCAACCGGTCCGCTTCTCGAACCGTTGACACGATGAATGAGCGCCTCGTGATCGGACGCCATACCCGAACATGTTTTATTAATCATCTCAGTATTTATTTTTTCAGATCCAGGAAATTCGACAAAGCCTGATTCGAGACGATCGATTCAAAGCATTCATTCTTCTGGTGTTCCATTTTTGTTGATATAGGAAAAATATTTTACACAAATTGGATTTGAGCCCGAACTTTTATAATAAAAGTCCAGGATTTAATACTTGATTAGTTAGATGATTTATTGAAAGCTTATATTGAAGCTAATTGCTATCAATGTCTAGAGCTGAATTGAGGGCTGATGGTTTAATTGGATTGAATGCCATGGAGTTTATGATGCCGATTTGATCCTCAGGCAATCGTCTATGCTTATTGAGCAGCTATACGCAGCCGTTTTAAAAATAAGGGTTGTATTTTTAAATTGCGTGCTGTTTCCTATCAATCAAAATGTAAGATAAGCACGTTTTCGACGAAGGCGCAATTGAACGATTTATTTGTAGGCATGGATCAAAAGCATCGTTGATATTTATAGTGATCTGCGTAATAAATAATTTCGCATAAGAAATATTTACAAGCATTAACATGGAGCGTGCCTGCTAACGCATCAACATCGGGGAAAGCATAAAATCCTTTCATGCGTAATTTTACGCAGAAATATTATTATAAAAAACCTGTTTTATCTCCGGCAAAAGAGGAGAACACCATATTTTCGACGTGAGTATTCAATCTCATTTTACTTTCAAAACGAAGATGAAAAGTTTCGCCTATTTTTCACCGCCCCAATTCGGCGCAGACGGGGGGGCCGATTCGACCCCTGCCGAATATTAACTTTTCGCTTCCGTAATGCGAATAAATACGCAGATGAAAGAGGAAGCAAAGTATAGCTGGGGAAAATTGACAATTCGCTCATGACGTTTTATGTAGTATTATATTATAAAGATAGAGCTCGATCGTAAAAGATTTATAACCGTGAAGAAGATTTGTTTACTGCTCATGGTGGATCGATTTTTCATACGACACTATAAACAGTTCTGGCAAGAAACAATGGGGATCTTCTAGCTTTGAATTGAGTCATTCTATTAATAATGTCGTAAAAGACAACGATAATTTATCTAGCTCGTAAGATATCATTTTTGACATACCTTTTATGATAGCCAAACAAAAATACAACCCCTATTAAATTTGCTTGCGAGGACATTTTTAATAGATCCAGAATTTAAACGACATATCGAACTGAGATAAGAAATTTTCTTAAAATATATTACGCGCTGAGGAATTGTTCTACAGATCCAAGAATTCATTCTGTTCCTAATCGGAAATTCTCGCTTCGTTCAGGGAAGAAGAGAATGGCTTTCGAACCCGTGCAGTTTCTCCTTCTGTAAGCTGGAATTCCTTTCAAAACGATTCAGGATGTTCATTAATTTATCCTTTTGATTCTTATTAAGTCTCCTTCAAATTCATTTACTATGTTGCGAAGATATTCAAATACGATAATATTTCTGAAACTGCCATTTTTCCAGCTTGGATATAAATACTGGCAGATTATTTAGAATTTTCAAATAGTCTTAATGGATATATTTTTATAGAGATTAGCGTCTGAGAACCTAAATATATTTAACCCGAAATTGGATGCGTGCCTTCATTAGACGCGCTTTTGAGAGCGACTTCTGCATATTATTTTGTCTGGAATCAACACATTAACTTTTTCTTCAGATGCATCAAATATCGCTGGTTTTGTACATTTGTAAATACAATGAGTTTAAAAATCCTACGAACTTATTGAGTGCATGCACATGGCACAGCCATGGAACAAATTATGATCAAATGAAGATTTTTACTTCAATACTTTGTGTTTTTTTTTGTACATTCTTCCAAACTGTGAAAGAAAATCATCAAAATATTTATGGATTTATTTTTATTCCTTAGTCATGTTGTCTTATTCTTTTTTGGAAGGGGAAGGAATAAAAGGGAAGGTAAAATACGAAACACTTACAAGGCCATTTAAAATATGAGGAAAATGTTGAATTTGCTAATTTCCTTCGAATCACAAAATATAATTGAAAAAACCTAACCCCAGATTTTGTATGTGTGCTTAAATTTCTATAACGTTTTTTCATGTTGCGTGGTCCCTATCTCGACGCTATAGAAGGGTTGACTGTAAGTCTATTCATTATTTAACACATCCCTTTGGCAGTCCTTTGATCCGTTTTTTATTTAAAAAAATCCGACTTAAAAGCATAAAAAAAAAGATTTTAAATGCATTTCCACTTCAGCTGCATTTTTGAATAGTTTTCTTCTCACGCTATGCTCCATAGTAATACTTAAAAGCTTAATATTTTTTTCGTTCGTTTTTTGTCTTCGGTCAAGGCGTGCGGTACCCATCCTATCCCATAACACCCATCCTATTCGCTTTACCGATGAGTTTAAAATTATCCTAATGGGATACCAATCTACGATAACTCTTCGATGGTTCGCCATGGATCTGATTAGATTAAGGATTTTAGTCAATCATTTTAAAATTTCGAAAGTCATCCCATTCTCAGTTTATCCCATATGCTTCTATTACCCAATTTAAATTTCTGGAATCAAAATTGACATCTACGGACTGATTTTGTAGTGTTCCAACCCAAATAAAAAAGTAGCATACGTTTGCCAAATTTGGACTTTGTTAGTTTCGGGTCTGGACATTTTAACCTCAACAATAAAAATATATTGTACAAAAATAATGTTTCAGTCACTGTGTCCTTATTCAATCAATACGCAAATATTCTTGGGTCCACCTAAAATATTAACCTTTTCGTTAGTGAGCAAATTTAAAATCGATGAAGTCGTTGATGTCATAATCGCTTTACACCAATTACTTTCTGTCAACTCCTATCAGCGTAAGACAATCTTTAATTCGATACAGGGTCAATTTGCTCCTCCTTTAGAAGGAAATGATAATTGGACAAAGACTCATTCAACACGCAGCGAAGAATGGCAAGCAGTTAAAAAACAAACATTGTCGATAGCACACAATATTCGATAATTCCTTTGCGTAAACAAATAACTCACTTGAAATCGAAATCATTATAATTCGATAAATTTGGGCTTAACGATCTATAGAATCATGCGATGCATGCGGGGAAGCTCTTCGTCTCAGTCTCCCGAACTGCGCTAAGTTCTCTCTGTCTCTGTCTGTCTCCGAGCTTCAATGTGCAAGAGAGCTCTTTCTGAATAGTGGAGGCTGTTACGGAGGGCCTCCGATAGTACTACCGTAGGGGTATAATAATCTGAGTAGGTACATGTTGTTTTATAGCCAATTGCTGCTCCAAACGGTTTGATTTGATATTTATCTTTCAAGATTGAGCCTCTTATGCTTTCACTGAATGAATTTCACAGGGAAGTCGGTCGCATAAGCTTGGGGGGTCCTGTATATATTTTTAGACAGTCCAGGACGGTTAAGCAAATCCGAGGCTGTATTGTTATTAAATTTTTTTAAGGCATAGAGCGCAAGTGTAAATTATAAACACAAACGCGTACATACACGTCGCTGTTTTGAAAGCAAGTAAACAAAATCCTCGAGCAAACAAGGCGATAAAAACAACGAGCACATTATGTAAAGAGCTTTCGGCCAGTTCGGTTGAAAAGAAAAAAGCCACAAAGGGGCTCAAACCGCGGTCTGTTCCGATTCTCATATTCAAATTCAAAACCTCAAACCGGCAATTTGTATTCGGATACCATTTACAAACATGCCCATAAAGATGGAATATTATATAATGAGATATGGGATTGAGCGGCGGTTGCGGTGCGCGCCGAATCCTTGAAAAGAGATCCCAAGGATGGCTTGATCTGCCGGGGGACGTGTTAATGCCATTGTCGGGAGCGACGCAGATTTATGGCCAAATACAGAATCCTTTATATTGGAAATTTTATCATAATTTGTAAAAGCGCTTGAATGTGAAAAAAATATTTTATATAGACTTTTGCTCGAAAGAATCCTGATATTTCGCTCAAATTTTAAAAAGATGAGAACAATGAGTTGCTTTGGAGATATTTTTGCAGCTGTTTAAAATCCTGAGGCCGGGGGATTTTTTTTTAAATTGCCGCGCCTAACGTATAGGGAGGATCTTAATAGTCAGTTTGTTTAGTCCCACGTATTTATCGGCCATTTTGCTCAGTCACCGTAAATTCTTCCGATGGAAAGATCGTCGCGCGCTCCCACCACCTCCCACCTGTGCGAGATCCACACGGTTATCATTTTTTTGACTTTGACAGAACAATACCGCAATGATCTTCAGCAGAAGAAGAAAACTGGGAATAGACCAGATTGTCATTGACAGCTATAAGGTCCCGTATTCCAAAAGTATACGATACCTTAGTGTCAGCAACTGCACAAAAGGCGCAGAAAGTCACCAGCGAAATACGGCGACTCATGCCAAATATTGAAGGACCAAAGCTGTTCAGAAGAAAGATTATCAACGAAGACATACACTCAATCCTTCTATACAGCGTATTAATATAGCAAAGAAAATGGCTCTGAACTTTGAAGATCCTAAGACGTATAGCACATGAGAAGAAACTGAAAGAAGCCTGGCAACAGAGATGGGATCAGTCTAACAAAAGACGATGGGCCTATCGACATAAGTCGATGGAGGGCCCGGAAACACGGAGACTATCTTCCACTTTATATACAAGTTCTGATAGAACATGGTTGCTTTGGTGTCTATCTAAAATGGATAGGCAAGAAGGCAACCACATCGTGCCATCATTGCCAAGCTGACGACGTGATACCAATAACGATTGCGAGGCTTGGACATCCCAGAGGGATACCCTCAAACAAGCACTCGAGTTAACTTAACTTAACCTCTACTTGATCATGGTGTATTTACTAATAATGGGAATATCGATATGAAATAGAATAGATGCGGGATTCAGATTTTTTCAGAATTTCATATGGTGTACCAAATACATATCATGGTAGTGCCTGGGTGTTTTTAGCACGGTAAGGGAAAAGTTAAAACCGAGAACATGATCCACAACATATTGTGAGCAAAGAAAACTGGGATCTTCAGAAGACAGCGAAAGAGATAGAAGCAAGACGTTCTATCAACCAGATCATCTATCCCCCTTGAAGCAATTTGATAAAAAATATCAGGGGGGACAGACGGACGATGGACTCCCAATGGAAAAAAGGCCTATGACACTGGCATACAAAAGCTGATGTCCCAAATGACAGAAATGTCTGATTACGTTGAAAAATAGTTTAATATATTTATGAAGTATCCTGTGAATTTCAATTATCAGTTTTTTTCTGGATGATCCTCGCATGTTGATGATGATGCTTTTTTTTCAACGCTATTAATCCACCAATTATATTTTAGTTGCACTTGAACTATTCGATATAATTGGATTAATTTACGAATGCCATTTGCCACGGAAAGATTTGAACATCGCAAACAACAGAACAAATTAATTATGAACAACTCAAAGAGCGAATTCCGGTAGCGAGTCAAATTAATTATCAAACTTTTTGCTAATGTTTGTTTGTAGATTATGCTTGAATTTCGCTATGCAAATTTTGCAACAGATACAGCAGCCATAAATTAAGAATACAGCTTCCGGATCTGACTAAACAAATTTACAAATGTAGATAAATAGTCGATTTACAAAAGATCTACACACTGGTAGATATGCATCGGCGCCATTGTGATTTTTTCAACGGACGAATTTGCATTCAAACTTGAAGACCTTTTTGTATGCCAGAAGATGATGGTCATAAATTTGCGGACGTTTAAAAACACATCGAAAATAATTTATTTATGCAAAAAATACCCAATAAATTGAGAATTGACTCTGTATCCGATTCCAATGAAATTGACGTTTTATTAATAATATCAATTATTTCTCCTTATGTAGATAAGGGTCAATCACTGTGGGTGGAATCCATTGAAATTAATTATTCTATACACCCACTGATTAAAATACAATTTGTTTATAATTAAATAATTCCATGCTAGGCATTTTTAACGAATATTGAACGCTTTATATCTAGTCGAGGGCAGGGCTACCATTTATGTTCATCGATGCTACAAAACATTAACAAATAGCTACATTTCCTCAATTAAAAATGTCTGTCAATTATTCATCTAAATTTTGAAATATAAAAACGTTTTTAAATTACTTTGTGTACGATAAATTTTGATATTAAATTATCCAATGATTAGTTATCAATGTCATATATGATTGATTAAAAAAAAAAGATTGCTTGTAATTAGTGTATTGAAGGACCATGATTAAAAGGGCATCCTAGTTTAGAATTTTGAAAAAGAGAATTTGGTTTTTTACATATTTTCAAAGTATAGACTTTTAAGAATATATGCTTCAAAGAAATTTCCAAAATTTTGATTATTTACGGAGTTATAGCTATTTTAGTAACGCGGCAACTAAACCGGTCCCACTAGAAACTATTTTTTTCAACATGGTTGACATGATATCTTAAGTTTTAATTGACTAAATTATTTTAAGTTTAGTACAAATCTTTTTTCTATATGACTCTCTATTGTCCGTACCAGATTTATTTCAAAAATATATTCTTAACTATTAAAAAAAAAACTGAAAAAGTAAGGTCAAAAATAAATGGTAATTTGGCAATTGGCAATATCTTCCAATAGCAGACTACTTTTGGCAATTGAAGGTGCATGTATTTGAAAATCTGATTTTGTTACTACTGCTGTAGACTGTGATGGTTCCTGTTGCATTACAGGAATCAAAATTTCTTCATCAAAGTCTAATACGAGGATGGGATTTGATGGTCAGGAAAAAGACGTCTATATAATCTCTGTCGTTACTAATTACTATTTTCAAATTTATTTATGTCTATGTTTTTGATATTTTTTAATAGATGTCACTATTGCAACTAAAAGCGAGGAGTATAAAATATGATTATGTGATTGAACCTGTTGAGTGCAAAGCGGCGTTATATTTTTGCAAGAAATTTTCGCTAAAAGTGCGGCGTGACGATAAATAGACGTTGCACTATATTTTACATGTTACCAAATTTGCATGTTATGGTTTGTATTTTTTTTATAAATATAAACGTATTAATATTATTCACACATACACACATTCAGATTTATGCTGCTGTAAATGAACAACACTTAGTCTGGGGGTCCGTAAAATTACTTAAGGATTCAAATGCGCGCGCATCCAATCTTTAATCTATCGTCTCGTGCTCTTTAAAATCAACATATCGACGAGTCAAAACTTTCCCAAGATTTTTCCTGATGATTCATGTTATTAAATGGGATATTTTCAATTAAGTATTTATGATCTCTTAAGCATTCCATAGTCCGATGATGCGATTTTCTCCAGAGCTAATCAGTGCCGTCGATGGATTATGAGAGCGGGAGATCTTCTTTTAATCTTAATCAAATCACCAATGTGCAGGAAATGAGTCGTTCCCTTTTTAATTAAGAAAACGGAGATCCGAGAATAAATATGATGGGTGTAGAAATTAAGTGCTTTTGCATTCATGAGTGAGTAATTGATGAGGTCGACTGAAGGCGGCGAGCCATTCTGCTCTCTCTCTTGGACGAGGAGACAAGAGGGCTGACACCGAGCGAAGACACGGAGGAAAAAAGAGTAACCAAGGTACTGGAGATACAGAAGAATGCAAATAAAAGCGATTTGTCCGCTGCAGCTGCGGGGAACATAATAATATAGCCGCAGAGGATACGAGTTCGATGCTCCGCGGACTGAGCTAGAGTGCCATGAAGTGAGACGAATAAAGAATAATTAGTCTGTGATGTATTATCATCGGAGTCGTTGAGAGATAGGAAGTGCTCTAACGACAAAGTTGGGACGATGAATCAGTATCAGCGCTAACAATGTACAATGGAAGCAAGTGCGCTAGAGAGCTAACCTGTTCCTACTGCGCCTCATTGGGTGGGTTCCGATGTGAAAGCACTTCCTAAATGGGCATCGATGACACACTAATGCTAGGATAGCAAACTATCACCATCGACTTCGATTGCAGCAACGAATCAGATTCGGGTTCAGGCCTCTGAACGAAAAAATCGAAGAACGCAGAAGAGCTCCAGTGCTGCTGCACGAGCAGGCTGAAGCAAGAAATACAGCGTGCTTTCGACGCCTTGAACTACAACACCAAATACAATAAGACAACAATTGATACTGAATTCTTCAGTCCAACTTGGTTAAGTAGGCCACGAGCTGACCCAAAGCAATCCTTTCAGAAACATGCATCATAAATGGATATCACAAGCATTCAAGAACAAAAACCATTGCTTTGGTCTCAAATATATGAATGGCAAATTCCACCAGAATGACGATTTGTAAAACTATTTTCAGCCGTGTGTGCAAAAAATCCAAGAAAAAAAGGCTTAGCATGGGATGACGAAGCCAATTTATTTAGCATCGAGTCTGATGCACGTAAATATCTAAAGAAACAGCAGAATAGGACTAAATATTATACGGTCGACATTAATTTATCATACAACATGAAAGAACAATTTAAAATTAGCTTTTTTTTTAAGCATTGACTCTGAATAATCATTGTTCTCACGGAAACATAAGCGATAGAAAACCACATCCACCTTATTTGCCAAATATCTCACCAACGATTTTTCATCTTAACTTTTTGAGGAGCGAGCAAATTTAAAATTAATGAAGTCGTTGATGTCATTACTTTCCGTCAGCTCCTATCAGCGTAAGACAATCTTCAATTCGAGGCAGAGTCAATTATAAATAAACACTGTTGATAGCATACAGGACCATGTCATTTCTTTAAATGAACAATGCACAAAAAATCGATTCATTTGCTCCTGCTTTAGAAGGAAATGATAATTGGACAAAGATTCTGTCGATAGTACAAAATATTTGATAATTTCTCGCATAAACAAATACAGTAACACACTTGAAATCGAAATCATTTTTAGTCGATAAATTTGGGCTAACGATTTATACAATAGTGCGATATATGCGGGGAAGCTATCCGTCTCTGTCTTCCGAACTGCGCTACGTTCTCTCTCTGTCTCTGTCTGTCTCCGAGCTCAATATACAAGAGTGCTCTATCGAATAAGTGGAGGGGGGGATCCCAGGCCATGGGATAGTACTCATTTAGGGGTCAACGACGGATTCCGAACGTTCATGTGATACGCCCTAATAAATTTGTATTGATTTCGAATCGTTTTTCGTACTGGATAGCTTATATATAAAATTAATATTTGGAGCAATCGTTTTTTAAAAAGTCTATTTCCGCATTCGTCATTTCCCGCATTTATCGTTTAATTCATCCGGCCTCATCCAAAATAATAGATTGGGAATTCACCGTACATTTGATATTTAATGAATGCACAATAATAGCATACATTTATCAATTTGCATTGGGATTTTAATATATCATTCATAACATAGCGCGCTTTAGTCAGAGCTTCGATTAAAGTCGCGACAGTTTGGCTACAATCGATATCATCGTCGGTCATGCATTAATAGCATGTGAATTATAAGTCATTAATATTATATTTAAATATGCACGTGATTGATTCGTAATATTTGGGTAAGGAGCATGATTCGTGTTATTAATGTTTGAAATGAGAGCACTTAACATTTTAGTCAGTGGGCGACCGCACATCATTTTTTTGATCATAGAAGACCCCGGGTATGCATTTATCACCAAATATGCCGCAAAAAGCCTTAAAACCCCCGAAGAAGTGGCCAAAAGATCTGTGTGTCCAACCGGTCCGCTTTTCAGATCGCTGATATGACGAATAAGCACCTCGCGAAAGCAATGGACTGAATGAAATTTCATCTGTGGCAAGGCCATAGCGTCATTTTTTTGGGATGCACGTGAAATAATTTTATTTGATTATTTTCAAAAAGGAAAAACAATCAATGGCGAACATTGAATTGTTTTTCGAACGCATTGCAACGTTTGAGTGATGAAATCAAGAAAAAACGACCGCATTTGTCTGAAAAAAAGGGTTGTTTTATCAAGACTGCACTTTTATCACAATTATTTTCTTTGTTTGGTCGGGGACTACCCTCGTATATAATGTATATATTTAAAGCATAATATTTTTGGAAACAATTATAAAGGATATATTATAATAATACAACTAGAATTGTCTTTATGTTGCACATTCTATGTATATCTTATTTATTAAGGAAGCATCAAAACACAGGATGTGTAAAATGTACTAAGGAAGCCCTGAATAATCAAATGATAATTCCGCCAGGATAAAAGCCTGGACGATGACAGGGGTGCCGAATAGTTTACGATCGCAAAATGTGATATTAAATGGACTGTGGACAAAAAATGTCTTTCACCTATTTGAAGTCGATCCTTTGTTACATACATATGTGGGTGCATATTTTTTGGATGAAAATATTGACACCGTAACACAAACGGGTTAAGATGTTATAAATTCGGGAACTGTTGTCATTTCGAAACGTATGTCGGCGGTATGTCACAATACAAGTGGTATAGACTGAATAAAACATTCATAATGTGGTACATTCATATGTTGACACTTGTAACCCAGAAAAGAATATCAACGCGGCGTGGACTAAAATAGCCCATAAACGGTTCGTTGCTGTTTGTTCGCATTCGTCAGTCGAAAATATAATTAGAATTTATTCTGGGAGCCGCCAGCACTCAACCCCCTGACATGATGTCGACATATTATACTGCCGATGTTTACCTTTAATCAATTTGAGTGCGATGTTATAGCAAAACGCGCTCGGATAAGGATGCATTGCTCGTTGGATCATTTCTAAAACTGGATGCAAAAAATGCGGTTTTGCAGGTTCAAAAGCATTAAATGTCAAAGAAAAAACAAATATATTAGACGTCATTACTATATAAAGACTATTTTATGCAACAAAACGCATCTTTATGCAAATGCAAATGTTATATTTGCATTACCGTTACATCCTGTGTCTTCGATCCAAATAGTGCCCGTTCGAATTGCATTAATTTTTGAATAGCGCTAGGACACGAAAGAGCCTTTCAAGATTGGAGATAAGCATTCTAAAAAACGCCGGCATAACATGTGTTGCTATTATTGAATGTGTGGGATGAAAAATAATATTTGCGAGCGAGGAAAAAATTGCACTACCGTAATATTTGCTGGGGCTAATGTATTAATTTGGTCTCGAAAATGACATAATAAATCAACTTAATGAATATGTTAATGGAGAAAAAATAGTAAAACCTTGATCACCCACAACAACCATGCACAAATAATCATTGGTCCATTATAGGAAAAACAGAAGGCTTTCAAGTCTCTGTATTTATTTATTTAGTAAAGCAGTAATTCTGCATTCATTTTAATAATGAATTAAAATCGCCAATATTTTATCAACATATTCCAATACGGATGACACATCCATTAAGAAGATGTTTTATAAAGGCAAAACTGAATACGATGTACCACTTACAGGGCATTTCAAAAGAGATGCTCGAATTTTTTAAAGTTATAACGGCCATATTATTAAAGCAACATCTATTAAATGTATAATGAATTGTTTAATAGTATATGGCAAATCATCATAGAAGATTATAGCGTTAAACAAGTCTATATAACAAACGCCATTCAGATAATCCATCCAAATTTAACTTCCCAAATGTGTGCCACCAAGTAAAGCCACAGCAGATATTTGAACAATATTATATTCCATAATTATTGCCATAAAATACTCTTTTAAATAAATTAATAATTGAGTAGATATCTTATACATAACTTGTTTTATTTGTATATTTAAATATTGAGCGTCTTTATTGAAATGCCATCTATATTCGTTAACGCATGGGCGAATGCAAAATTATCATTCTTTTTATGCATAGTATATAGTATTTAAAAAAGGCTCTCTTTTAAAAAAAGGGTATTTTCGCATATTGAGTGCGGAAATTAGTGAATCGAAGACAGAGACGGAAGAGAGTGTTGCGTCTCATCGTACTTCAGTTATCAATAGATGATGACAAAATAAACATTAAAATCATAATCTGTCCGTATCCGGTTGAAAACCATAGTTAGTGGGCTTATTATAATCACAATAAATAGTAGACATCCACATAAATCAATTATATATTTAAAACTCAGCATGGCATCGAAAGTGATCCTATTTTAAATTATATTATGATGCTTTAAAATATCAACAGTGTTAAGGTTCATTTATTGATATACAATCTTGACACATGCTGCACGATCCAGAGAGAAAAGTGGATAAGTATGGACGATAAATGATAGACATCTATGTTTAATCTTCTTCTATATATATAAAAATCAATGTCTCGCGTCCGGATATTTGTTCGTTTGTATGTTTGTCGCGATTTTTGTTCGCTCGGCCGCGTTCGGCTGCATTCGGCCGCGCTCGGCAGTGGCCGGCTCGTCAGTCGCTATACGAAGTGAGGGAGAGCGCACGCATCCAAACCTCTCAGCCCCACAGCAATACATTGCGTAGCTTTCGAACTAAGAGCGTGTTGCTAAGCAACCACATCCAACATATGCCTCTCCAAATCAATAATTCATGTTTTCTAAAAATGATGAATATTAAATGAATACTGCGATTAAATTCCAGGACGTTGTTTGCTCCTTTCACAGGATTTAAAAAATAACCTTATCAAGTCAAGCGATGACCTTTTTCGACTACATTTCGGAACAACGTTGTTGAATTCTAGGGCACTATTTAACAATCTCCATTGTAAAGGAGTGTCCGAGTTAATGTTAAATGTCATGCTGTGAATCTACTGCAGCGTTTGTCGACTTTAAATGTGCTTTTTGAGGCATTATTCTTTCAAAGGTTGGGTCTTATTGCGAGGACAGGATTTTTAGATTGCTACCTTACACAGCCTGACAACGAACGGTTTACCGTACGGTATTTATGGGAAGATTTCTTTGCTTGAGAAGTTCAATAAATCGTAAATGTGAAACATGTGCGATAAAAACTTGGAATGATATCTAATGATCGCTGGGTAAAATGTGGACTTGTACGCAGCTCTGATTACCAGTTAGCTCAGTGGAACGGAAGTCGAATCCGATCCACTTTAATGGTGACCAGACACCTTCTGGAAGTAGCAAAACGATCTCTTCGTAGATCCATATGGAGAAAGCTGAACTTAGCTAGCCATAATATACAGGCTTTGTGCTGATGCGCCGGAGAAATATTGATGCTGATGTCTTCATACTCCAACATAACATCGTCCGACAACAGCATACAATTTCCACATTTTTTACAAACATAATTATATTTAATAAATGGGATTTATCCCAGATTAGATCTAAAATGCAATTTTTTGTAACGTATGTGTTTTCACCAGATCAAAGTTATTGAAATCATTACAGCTTCCATCGCATCTAATCGATCGGTTCAGATTTAATAATCGTCAAATTAATACAAACATCTGAAACAATTTAGACATTGCCCAACGAATATTACATTCAATTGCTGTCCGAACGGTATACTTTGATTAGGATGCAATATATTTGTTGCTCACCCAATAATGACCGTTTATTAAATTTTCAAGCTCCAATAATTGTTTAAAATTCTTATACAAACCACGGATTAAGTTGGGCCATTTACGGTTATTTAGAATTCATTAAATATGCAAGTTGATGGGTCCATCAATAGATAAAGAGGCTGAAGATACGCTGAATTGAATCGAAAACCGATAAAACCGTTATTGTTGCCGGAACGAAGATCATAACAGAATCGATTGGAAAATATCGATTTTTCGGTTCGGTACACGTCTTACGCGAAGGAGCTATTTTTTCCGGAACGAAAACCGTAACCGAAATGATATGAATATTTGTAACTGAACCGAAACGAAAATTTAGTAGGAGGAAATGATAGTATTATAAGGTGCTATGGGGATGAAGTGATGATAAATACCTGTTGTTTTATACTTGATCAGATGCACTTTGGTAATACGTAGGATTTAACCCTAGCCCGACAGCATTCGCACGAGGAAAGGGCAGACTGGACTCATTATATTCCAGAAAGTCCATTCCAGTAAAATCAACAACGTCGCTTAGAGTAGTTTTTCACCCGAGGAAAACTACTTACTCTTAAAAAAATTCTCATACTTCGATACGTTCATCCAGGCGGCCCGCTGAGTGAGCGTTCTAAATCAAACTCGGAGGTCATGCTACTGTAGCGTGGGCGATTTACCATCCCCACGTAGTAGCGCTGTTAATCTGAGCAGATATAATTCGCTAGATTAACAGCGACATCTTCCATCTCTCTTCAGGTGCAATGTGTTATTTTAACAGCGCCATCTCTTGTGGCCCTACGTAGACATTGCACCTGCATACCAACCGATCGCTTCTTGCATGTGCACCGTTGCCGGTTGGGTAGTGACGCGCGGGAGGCGGGAATCGGGGAAGTCGTCGGTTAGCCTTGGCAGCGGGAAGTCGTCCCTCCTGCAGCCGAATCTCTTTCTCTCTCCATCTCGTGTGGAATAAATAGTTATTTAGAGAAGAGAGTCTTTCTATTCGACCCCCGTCAATTCCCATCCATTCGTCCAGCAACATCACGGTCCAATAGAAGAACGGACCCGTGCGCTAGCTCGGCCATCCCAACGCCCGGCGACTCTGCCCCCGAGAGCGCCCCCGCCTCAACGTTACACTACACATCGTTAGAAATACATTTATTTAATCGAATATGAAGTTTCTCGATCCTGTCACTGAAGAAAAAAGGCGAGAAGCTGCATCCTCTGTTGCGCAACGCGTAATTGTTCGTTTTCATTTAAGCAACCTTAGCGTCAGTCCCAAAATACCATAGCGATTTATATATCACTAATAAATTTGTGCAGCAAAATTCTGGATCAAATTTGTGTGTCACTCGTATATAATAATCTTAATACCGAAAAAAATCTTGAAGAATGCTGAACTTTTTATAAAATAAACGGAAAAATCGGTTGCAAAAAAATGAAGCAATACTAAATCAAATAAATATTACATAAATAGGCTTCATATTGTAGTTTTCGGGATTATGAGTAGAATTAACTTGCACAATGATATATCTTGGGCCTAGAATAAAGGACCTCGAACGAAGGGGAAGACCTAGATTATTATAGGATTATGTGGCTTTCACGGCCATTCGAAGCCGAAGCAAACTTGATTAGCGAGGATAATAACATTTAAGGGGTTATTGAGACAAATTCGATGCCTGGGTTCGAATAGAGCTGTCAATGTGGAGGAGAATAATTGCAAATAATATGTTTAGGTCGATTCTAGTCTAGAATCGAGAATTTTGAAAAAAATCGATTTTGTTTTTCTTGCATATTTTTAAAATTTAGAGTATTAAAAATATATTCTCTAAAATAATTTTCAAAACTCTGATTATTTACGGAGCTATACCTATTTTAGTGACGCAGCAACTAAGCCAGTCCTACCGGAATGAAATCTTTAAACGCGTTTTTCTCGAAACTACTTTTTTCAACATGGTTGACATGATATCTCAAGTTTTAATTAATGAATTTATTTCAAATTTGGTACAACATTTTTCTATACTATTTTCTATTGTTCCTACCAGATTGATGTTAAAAATTTATTTTTAACTATTTAAAAAAAAAATTCAAATTGAAAAAAACAAGGCAAAAAATGACTTTTTTTTAAAAACTGTCTCCATTTTGCGAAAACGCAATTATTTTTTTTTTGAGGTAGGGACTATAGCGACATATTTACTTATTAAGAATCTTATTTACTTTTTTAATTTTAAATGACTAAAATGGTTGAAATCATGTCAACCAGGACACGCTCTTTTTTTTACCTATTACACTTGTGATTTGATAGATCTAATGATCGTAAGGATGGAAAATGCAGATTTCAAGCCATGTCGAGATATGTCCAATTTGGCAATAAATCATATGATGATGAAGACATTTTATTGGCCTTATGCTGTGATAGTATTTATAGCATCTAATAAAATGATGTTTCATAAACACACGCAGAACATTTTGGATACATTAATGCCACGAATGTCATATGTGGAATCTGTTTTGCATCACTGGATCCGATATTAAAATTTTATGACTCGGGACATTTTTTTGCTGGATCCAAAAACTTTGCTCTCATTTCAGAATGTTTAACATGGAGTAGGTCTGGTTTTTGTCATCGCTCTCCATAATATTTAATTGAATTTGTTTCCGCTTACTTAGCATTTAATACGCGCTCCATATAACTAATTACAGTGGTTATGAACATTTTTTAATTTCGACGAACACTGCATCATATTCCGAATTACAATATGAACAAACATGCCTCAAATTAGGCTTAATGGACGCTATTTAAAATCGTTCGCTTACATCAATGAGAGGCTTCAGGGTATGCAAATTTGTATCGAGCAACACACAATGGGATTCGTTACATAAATTTGTTTGATAAAATTATCTCGGAGAAGCAAATCTCATCATCCGACGCATGAAAATGTATTCGGAGTGAGATGTATTTTTTGGAATATAAAAATCCCGATACAAATCCATCGGCGATTGAAAACAAAGCTTTCATGGAAGATCTGTCATAGATTCGCTTTAAAATTGAATCATAAAAGAGACTTGGATGGCAGTCTTCGGAGAGACAGAACGGTTCGATTCTTTTATTTCTTCGTTTAAGTCTGGGACGTCAGCCATAATTGAATAAATTTTATTCCTTCTTATATATTCAAGAAGGATCCAAAGCATTGCCTTGACGTATTTCTTTCAAAAAGGGGATATGTGACAATATTTTTGGATAACAACACAATATATTTGATTATTTTAAGCAAATATTTTGCAGTAAACAAGTATAAAATATAACATCAAATACAAAATGCTTTGATTCTACAATTCTACATTTAGTACTATTGATAGGTGTGAATATTGATAGGAGGTATCGGTATTGAATGGTAGCCCTGCCCTCGAGCAGATAAGAGTATATAAACAAAATGCTCATATTCAGCTCACGCCTATTATATTTATACGCTTAAAATACTAATTATGAAATAATATTGGTTCTTTTCTCAACGATATTCCAGTCATAATTAACGTTGATTGCTGTAATAACCCGTTGATTAGTAATCGCGCATATATGCGTTCAGGCTTGATACAGAAACAAAATTCTCGCATATCGATGGCAAGGGCATGCTGTAAAGATATATGTCCAAAAATTGTCAAATATTGCGAAAAGCGATTTATAACGCTTCATTTATAAAATAGAGTCATCACATCAATTATCAATAGATAACGACAAATTAAACGTTAAAATTTTAATGGAATTTGTCCGTATCTGGTTGAAAACCATTAGGGTCTTCTTAGAACGTTGGTGATCTTCTTAGAATCACAATATATAGTAAAAAGCCACACAAATCAATTATATACACGAAACCCAGTATGGTAACAAAAGTGATTATATTTGAAACGCTATTGTATCGATTGTGTCAAGTGATACAAGCTACACTCACGCTGCGCGGTCCTGAGAGAAAAATTGTTTTGCGTGGACGATAAGCGGTAGACATACGAATATAGTATCTATGTTTAACTCAATTTAAAATTAGATCTCTAGTCAAGGGTCAAAATCAAAGACTAATATGCGCTAAATCAAAAGCTTTAAACTCCTAAAATGTTGATGCTCGAAGCGCTTGTGCCCTGCGC
This sequence comes from Stenopsyche tienmushanensis, assembly GCA_008973525.1. Classification (NCBI taxonomy): domain Eukaryota; kingdom Metazoa; phylum Arthropoda; class Insecta; order Trichoptera; family Stenopsychidae; genus Stenopsyche; species Stenopsyche tienmushanensis. The sequence continues at coordinate 528,406 of WACJ01000234.1, read as the reverse complement.
GACTCACCGGTGAGTCGCTGGCGCATAAGTGGTTAAGATGTGGTAGCCCTGTCTTCTAGTACATAAATATGTATTAACAAAATGCTAATGCACACAGCATATTTGAACGTTTATAATATATTTTTGAAATGTGGTCTCTGGAGGGTTTGAAATAAAAAAATCGTTTTGCGCCTGGTGTGTTATTAATGGTATCATTTTGGAGTCTCAAAGGCGCAAAATGATTACGAAAGACTTCCATTGTGCATAAATAGATGACTTTAACCGAGGATTAATTGAGAAAGTCACAGGACTTAACAACAAGAGAAGAGCCATTCTTTATCACGACAAAAGTCCCGAGAATAAATTTTTGGAACGCGAATGGGTGATTTTGCTTCTTTCTCCCCTTGTTTGGGAGATTTGAAGAGAAAATATGAACCAATTGGTAGTTAATTCAGCGAAGAATTTATTTTTATGGTTGTAAATTTAGAATTTAAAAATGAATTTCAATTCATACATAGCTAAAATGTTCATATTTTCATCTTTAATTTTGAATAGGAATATGATCAAAGCATTCCAATTCGATCTGATTTATTCGTCAGACTTGCGTTGATGATTGTAGATATCACTACTCATTTTTACTGCAAAATTTAGTATATGTTTATAATGTGGTTACATCCAGTTGGAGAATTGAAACGACCCTTTTCAACTATGAAGTGTCTAAAATAAATTGTGACAATCGTGTGCGAATATAACATATCACCCGATATGGGGAATTTAGAACGGATAAAGGATGTGTTCCTGTCATTTATGCCCTAGGTCCTGTTGTTTCCACGAGTAGAAATTTCTATGTTACACCACATATAGCTATGTTATATTTTATGAGGTAGATCCATATAAAATAATCAGATCATCACTCTTATATGGTCATAAATAATCCTCAATTGCCATTAACACAGATAAAAGGGGGCGTAATAGATAAACACATACGCCCTTCGTTATATGGATGGTATAAAAAAATCTCCAGAACAATTTAATAAATAAGAGCGCAATTCCCATACAGACAACAATGAATAAGGCACCATAAGCGGACTTATGATCGGCAATATTTCATATCGCTTATGGTGTTCCTCGTGCTCCATACAAGTAGTGGCGAGCACAAAAACCAAAGAACCGGGCGAAATTGATTGATTTTTGTATGGGGGAGATACACTTCATTGGGTTCCATGCGAACACCCTTTGATTCATCCAGCGCTCGAATAAAAGCAATTCACACAAAAAGAATTATAAGGGCAATGAAGGCATGATTTGGATCCATTGAATACACACAATTAGGGCCGATTCAAAGCTCTATTTGTACAACTTGTGAATCTTCTGCATCCGCGCCATGGACGACCGCATAGGTATCGTGATGGGATTCGCCGCCAAATGTTTATTTATCAATCGACGATGGAAAGGCAATAATGGAATTTGATTAAATCCGTCAAATGCTCGTCAGAAAGGTCAAATTTAATCTCATTTAATCCTTTGATGCGTGAAATTTCAACAAGCGACGCCCCATACCGTAATGGGGATTTCAAATTAAATTTGAGACCTGTATAGGTGGGAATAAAACACGATATTTTAACCCTTTGAATCCCAATTCTAGAACCTATGAAAAATTTAATAGATGATCAGGAAAAGAAAGGGCTGCGATACTCCAGCTGCGAGACTTTTCGATGACGGAACCTCTTCCACAAGCATCGGCAAGGTCAATTTTACAACAGTAAAGATTGCATCTTCATTTTTCAAGGCTTTCGATCATATCATCTTTTTAATTTTTTTTTTTTTGTAAATCTATTAAGCATTATTTTTGTTCAACAGTTTTTTTTATTGTTAAGGATAAAAGTGTCCAGATCTGACACTAATGAAATGCACATCAGGAATTGCATGCCGCTTTTTTGATTTGGATTGAAATGCCACAGTTCATAGATAGGGAATCCAATCCCGGGATCCCGGACAGTTTTAGATACTCATGAATCCCGGGACTAGTAAACGTAATCCAGAAAAATTCGGGATTGAAATTATTATCTAATAGAAATCATACACCTCACCAGCACGTTGAAGGCTACTAAATCGAGACATTTTCGCCGAAATCTGGACGCTTGGAAAGTGGCGTAACTACTAATTGACGAACTAAGGCGACGCCTAGGGACATTAACTGTCTAATCTATGTATACACATATACAGTACATATATATATTTTTAAAAATGTTACATAAATCTTTCCCTACCGGTGATGTATTTACTACACCTCGACTCTAATAATGGGAATATCGATATGAAATATAATAGATACGGGGTTCAAAATTTTTGTATTCCTTCGCAGTACAATTACGATTCACATCGAAGTATTATAGTATATAGGTATCCATCTGCAGTGACGGAAATAAATACTTTGTCGGGAAAACGGGAATTTTGCGAGTTTCAGTCCGTTTCTCGGCAGAAAGGAATTTTATCAGTCACATTGATGGTGTGTTTTATGAAAATGGGGGCTCGCGTGATCATCAAATCGAACTAGCAATTAAATATCTGATGACGATACCTCCAACGAGTGTGGAGGCTGAGCGTACATTTTCAGCAGCAGGTTGCCTGGCTACCAAAATCAGATCCAGACTAAATGACGAAACACTCGATGTTTAATGTTACTTCGAGCATATTTTCAAAATAATATTTGAAATTGTGTTTTATTAATCTATTTTTGAATTGTATTTTTTATCTTTTCTTAAATAAATAAAATTCTTCCTCCTTCAAAATATTTTTTTATATTAAAAAAATGGACTTATTAGTAATTTTTGATCAAATGTATCAATGTAATTTCTTAAACTATTGAAAGTCCCAATCCCGGGATCCCGGGATTTATCCCGGGATCGGCTAATGCAATCCCGAAATCCCGGAATTGAAAATTTGGCTCAGGATTGGATTCCCTATTCATAGATACCAATATTATTCCATATACCAATAAGTGTTTATGTTTAAAGGAAAAAAATCAACGATGTTATGCTATCAACAGTGTTAAGGCTCATTTATTGATATACAAGCTTCAATCACGCTGCGCGATCCTGAGTGAAAAATTGATTTGTATGGACGATAAGTAGTGGACATACGAATATTGCATTTATATTTAACTCGATTTAATATTAACTCACTAATCAAAGAGTTAAGCTCCAGATTAAAGCATTAAATGAACCCTTTTTCATCAATTAAATGCAATAAACCAAGCAAAATCCTAATGAAAATTGAATTAAGCCGTTATTTTCCCTACTAAATAATTACTTCGTGACGCAAATAAAGCACTTCGATTCATTTTCATCTAATACAACCATCCACGACGTCTTTCCGAAAGGGCAGAAATAAAAAAGGGCCTAGTCTTAAAAGGATCGTATATCTAAGCATAAGGCTTCCTTCCAATCGAAATAATTCTTCCTTCGTCGTAATTAGTTTGCTAGGGTCGAACCCTCATTTTTCACGGGATAAAAAAAAAACCATCCACTGATCAATACGTGTCACAAATCATGCGTAGTTTTAATATGTAGATTGGAGCCGTTCATTTTTTGCCTGGACAATTTGGCACGAGCCATTCTTGGCAAACTGCCCCTGCGTTCCGTCTGAAAGGGCAGTGTCCCTGTTATAATTTATTTTTATTGCGAGCCCTTTTTCTTGCAATTTTACGCCGGCGTGGACCCTTAATATTGCGAAAATAAGGGAAGTCATTTGTATTTTCATAACTCGCTATATGGCCCTCTTTATTATATTTGCCCGGCAATAATGGGACCGCAGCGTCGAGTGTTAGTTGGGCAATATTAGACAATTGGCTGGATAACGACACCAAATTAGTTACATCTACTGTGCCGACGTATGATCGTTGCTCTGACATGTCGAAATAAGTCCCTCCGAAATGAATGTTTAGTTAATACAGGCAAACTTATCGAACGATCCTCGGAATGCTCTCAGTGATCATTATCGTGCTCGGTCTGCGATGGGAATTAATTGGATCGTTTGAATTTTTCACTCATTAATAAAATTATTTATTTGCTATCCCGTTCTTATCGCAGGAGCGTGAGGGAGTTATAAAATTAATCGTTCATCCCTTCCGTGTTTATGAGTTCGTGCGTCTCTCTGTTAGGCTCGTGATAGAATGAGATGCGAGAGGCGATATTTTGATGTAATTTTTAAGGGACGTTTTTATTTCATAGCCGTATAAGTTAAATTAATAAAAGTAATTTTGCATTCATAATCGTTGATTATAATGTACAGGGTGCAGCAGGGAAACTTCCTTATTTGAAACGCGCGAAAATTATTCTATAGTCTGTAATCTGTGGTTCGTTTGTCCCGTGTGCGTTCCTATACTATTCATCCGATTGCGATGAATCTTTGGGGAGTTGTTGTGCGTACCTCTGCGAACGTTTTTCAATCAGTATAAGCATTGTTTATGTACGAAATTTGATTTGTGAGACGTTTAGCGGATGCACCATGTTGGCGCATATTGGTCGGGTGAAGTGAAGCGGGGCCGTGGAAACGGGAAGAGAAGTGATATATACTATTTTTTTCCCAGCAAGTGAATAAATCTTACGGAGGGGGAGGGAATTTTTCAGCCGAATGTGAATATTATATGACAAATCACGATTTAACGAACCCGTATACACTCAAAACTCTTTTTGTGCGACTTTTTTTTGTGCGACTTTTTTTGTGCAACTTTTTTTGCGCAACTTTTTTTGTGCGACTTTTTTTGCGCAACTTTTTTTGCGCGACTTTTTTTGTGCGACTTTATTTTGTGCGACTTTTTTTGTGCGACTTTTTTTTGTGCGACTTTTTTTTGTGCGATTTTGTAGTTATGCGTTTTTTTTAAAGCAATATATATATATTTATTTCATGAAGAGTACCTATCGAGATATTTTGGATATAAGAAAAAAATCATCAACACTAACCGAAATTTGGAAAAAAACAGACAGACAGATACTAATTATGAATTATATTATTGGAAGGAGAAAATCTACACAGAACAATGATGACTGGGTAAACTATTTTTTCCGAAGAAGAGAACGATTTTGAGTCATAAAAAATCGCAATCAAAATTATCATACAAGGATGATAGTTTGTAATTGAAATAATTAGTATTTCTCTAGTGGATGTCTGACATTTGAGATGCCAGACTTTAGACATCCTTAAAATTTTACCAATGATGCAAGACGTCCTTTAAAGGTTACCAAAAATGTTATTTTTTAATTGCCTATTGCCCTATTGTGTTCCTGTTTTTTATTAACTTTTTTATGCGATTTTTGATATATTTTATATAGCTGTTTCAAAGTTATGCGGTTTTTAAAATCCATGGAATACATAGCCTTTTTTTACCATTTTCCGCGGAACGCATCTACTGCACAAAAAAAAGTTTAAGTGTATAACGCTTTTTGTATTAGTTCTACACAATTAATAATATAATATTGATTTTTATAGTTTTTTCTATGATATTGTTATATAAAAGCGATAACACTTCATTGTAGAACCCCAAACTTGTTATTACTCCAAGATAGACGGACTTATGCGAGTCTGCTTGATATAGAATTATGGGAGATCCATAAAGAAAGGCATTTTTGGTCAAAATATTTATTTTCCTCAGAGAGAAAAGAACACAACTGCGAGATCATTACTCCCGCGGCCAAGACTATCGGTCGACTCTCTCACTTTATTATTTATTGCGCGGCATCTTGGCATCGCGCACGCGCAGAAAAGCGCAAACGGATTAATAGTGGTTCGAATTAGGATATTTATACAACTTATTACAGTTCATTAGTATTATTTTTAGTATAGATTTTATAACATATTTTTAAACATGTGATCACCATCCACATCTCATATGAACAGATCGATGCAAATAGTTTGCTATATTTATAAGCAATCTAAAATTAAGCAGCACTGTATTCCCTATCAAAGGGCCCCGATGTAGTAAACGTAAATATGGAAGCCATACAACGTTTTTACATTGTTTTGTACTGTAACAGCCGAACAATACACGCGGGAGAACGATCGATGCGGGAACGATTCTATGGAACGACTTCATTTGCATTCCAATTTGCGGAGACCAATATTCGCCACTTTCTTCTAATATAATATGATTGCTACCACACAGGGTTGTAAAATTCGATTTCAAACATTGAAGAATTGATCAATCGAAACGGCAGGGTTAAAATAAATATATTATGTTCAAGTCTTGAAATTGTATCTGTTGAAAGCGAATTTATGCGTATCTGGTAACAATAGTTATTGTTGCAATCATTTGAATGGCAAGAATGAAAAATCTAAAAATAATGTAAAATTGTTTTGTGGTCGTCCTTCATTTTAATAATCTGCGATTATGACAATGAAGCCGAAATGTGGTTGCGCCCTACAAAAAAATGCTCGCTTGAATTTTTATTTAGGACTCAACTTTTGGCTAACATGGAACCGTACTTACATTTTGCGACTTAATTCCGCTGGAATTACATCAAAGAAGAAGTTGAAGAAGGCTCTATATAAATTTTTGCGACTTTATCGTGCATATTTTTCTACATGTCGTCTCAAAATATATGCTGCTTAATGTGCTTGAGACTCTTTCCGCGACAGAAAAATAAGCATTTTTGTCTTCGGCCTGTGCGTCGTTGCGTCGGAATCACGTCTTCTTCGGCATTACCGAGATATTTTGTATGTAAATCCTGGATTTAAATGTTGAACTTTTAAAGAGTCGAATCCCATTACGGGCTGTTGGTGCAAAGTTTAAATTTATTTCCTCCGAGTCGCTGAGTTTTGCTCGTAAGTCTCAAAAATTGGTAGCGAAAAAACGCATCGATCCGTAAAATATGACATAAATATCCATGTTTACAAAGCCTTTGAAATATTTTCATCTTCAATGAAATACGCTAAGGTCTATATTAATGCCTCTACGACATTTTTTTGACATGACACATTAGTTCTTGTCGAATGTACTGCGAAGCACAAGATTGATGTTGGCCGCGTCAATATAACGCCCTTTGTGTATGTAGAAGGGAATTCAAATATAACCCGGATTTTTACTGTACAAATTTATTAGTAATATATTAAAATACATAAGGGCTGTCTTATTTTTCCATATAGTTTCCTATATAAGAAGAAAAAAGGCCAGAAGTAGCATCCTCTGTTGCGCAACGCGTAATTAATCATTTTCTCGTAAACGAAGATCGTGATATCAAGTAAATTTTTGAGGAAACTAGAAACATCAGAGCCGTAACGAGGTTATGAAGCGCTCGTGGCTAGTATCCCTATTAATGGTCGACCAAATGAGGTAACCACCCCAGAATTAGTGAAGAAAATCCACAAAATGGTAATGAATGATCGTCAACTGTAAGTACGCGAGATAGCAGACATGGTAGGCTTTTCAAAAAATGCTGTACTTAGCATATTTACTGAAAATTTGGACATGAAAAAGCTGTGCGCAAGGCGGGTGCCGCGTTTGCTTACAATGGAACAAAAACAGCGTCGTAATGATGTTTCAATCGAGTGTTTGGCCATAGTTGATAGCAATAAGGCCAAGTTTTTGCATCAAAAAGCCTTAAAAGAGGACGGAGTGGCCACAAGATCTGTATGTCCAACCGGTCCGCTTTTCGGACCGCTGACATGACGAATGCCGCCATTTCCGAATGTCTACAGAACGATTACGAATTCTCATTACAAATTGAAGTTGTTCGAAGAAGACTAATCGAGTGAGTTGTTTAAATTTTACAATCGGTCGAAAATATGGTTGTCTTTATTTTATTACGGGCTTATTCCGGCTAGCAATGGCTCAATATTTAAAGCTAGTAGACTACGATAGTCCTTTAAAAAAATGATGTACATCGCATATCGACTGAAAATTTGGAGATGAGAAAGCCGTGCGCAAGATGGGTGCCGCGCTTGTCCGTAAGTACACGCTCATTCTCAGCTTCGAGTGAGCCACTTGTGCTTTAAGCGCGAGAACTAGCTAGATTTTGTAACTAAACTAAAACTAATAAACTAACTAAGATAACAGCACAAATAAGTAAGATAGATAAATATATGGTTTTTAAGGGGGGCGGGAGTCTAGACCCGTTCGCGACCTGAAAATGCCGCAAAAAGCCCCAAAAGAGAACAGATTGGCCACAAGGGCTGTCGGTCCAACTGGTCCGCTTTTCAGACCGCTGACATGACGCTGAATGAACGCATCGCGTTATAACGCCATACCCGAACATATCTACAGAACAATTACGAACTCTCATTACAAAACGAAGTTGTTTGAAGAAGACTGCTCGGGTGGGTTGTTTAAATTTTACAATACCGGCTGGGTTGATGCAATGTTTAGGCGATAACGAAGAAAAGAGAGATTAGAAAACTCAGTGTATATATAATAAAAACGGACAGAGTCAATCAGTATTGATTCATGTAAAGTAAAATAAACAACTAAAATAAAAATCATGTGCAACTCTCAACTGGGTCGGTATTCTGCGTTTTGCGCCCCAAGCCCAATTGCGCCTGTGGCGGGCGCCTGCTTTGCCACCCCCTTGTTACAGCCCTGTGAAACATAGATCGATGATACTACTCTAAGTAAGACCCAAGTGTTTGGTTGAGCCCAAAAGTTTCGTGAAGTCGAGAAAAACGAGAAACAGTCGTCTGGTAGTGCAACAGAGGAAGTTATGTACTTATTGCCTCCTTTCTTCAGCTGTGTGGTTTAAGAAGCTTCTTATCCGATGGAATAATTGTATTTCTAATGAAGGGACTTATGCAGAAAAATAAGATACTCCATTTGTATTTTTATACATCATCAATACATTTGTACAGCAAAATTCCGTCCAGGCAAAGACTTTTCGATACACTTAATATTTGAATACCCCTCATATGAAAATAGTATTATACGGATTTTGTTACAGCCTGTACGTGCGAAAGCTGTGTGCTAATTTACAACTTAATTAACACGGGTTGAATTTTAACTAAATTTAATGTCCTTCCCAAAGAAGTTCCTCGCCAAACATCCTCCGGAATGACCCGCGCAAATAGCGTTGTTTTTACTTAATTCAAGTAATTACTTTTCTTGAGTTGTTTAACCTTATGTCGGATGCCGAAACATACAAATCTCCATATTCGACCCCCTCTCCAAAACTAATTTGTTTTTCTATAATTAAAAAATAGATTAAAATTTAAAATATGCCAGACGTGTTATCTTTCAGAATTTATGCCACAACATTTTTCACTTGTGGTTTAAAGTTGTTGATGACTTTATGTTTTTGTAGTTCGTTATGCTATAAAACAATCTCCTGACCTTTTATATGACGCGGTTTCATATCTCAAAAACATAATTCACTACAAACCTCAATTATTGTTGATAATTCGCAATAGTCCAAAAATGCTATTTTTAATTTATATCAAAATTCCGAATGAGATTCTCAAACAACCAGCCCAATATTGCGGATAATAAGCGAGCAAATCTCAAATGTTTGTTAAAATTTCAGATATAATATTACATCACTGTATCTGGAGTCCAGATTCTGGACACAAACTGAGCTCAAATATTTCAAAGTATAAGTTTCAAAAGTTACGAATACTTTCGGGTCCCCCTAATACACTGCGTCTTGCGAAAGACTTGAACTATGATTATAGTGAAACCTATTATTTAATACAAAGGTTATCAGCAAATTTTTGCCAACTATAAATACATATTACAGTACATCGAACGATAAGCGGATTTTTAACGTTCTTGGAATGATTTATCAAGTTATTTGACTTTCCAGAGACTTGTATCAAATCCCCAAGTATTCTTGAATTTCTCAAAGGATGCTATAATGAGGATAAGAATGTATTTTAGAATGATTTATGATCATAAAAGGGTTAAAAGTAAATAATATGTATATACATCGAGCATGTTTATTTCGAATTCCAAATAAAATCCATACAAAATTTAACTTGGATCGAACAAAGCTTATATAATTAATAGACATACTTATTAATGATCTACAAGATTTATAGAAAAATGGATTTGAAAGAGCAAAAGCATGTTATCAAGAAATATATAGTCAACCCTTCTATAGCATCAAGATAAGAAACAAAGCGCTATAGAAAATTAGGCACCCATAGAAAATTTGTACGTGGTTAGTTTAGAACAGCATAGAATTTGTGAAAATTGAGATTTGATGTTTTATTCACAATATTTTAATATCGAATAGACTTAACACTTTAAGGTCCGGTCCTGCGCTAGCGCTGATTTTAAAAAGTCGAACTCAATGCCATTTTTTCGTATAAAATAACGTGTATTCAAACGAAAATACATATTCAACTCAATCAAATTGGATTGCTTTAATGCTACGGGTCCATTCCAACATCTGAATTCCAAATTTAAGGTCTTAAGACTATGAAAATTGATTGAAATTTGCCCTTTTCAAATCATATCATTTAATTTTTTTGAGCTATACTTATTATAAAAATATGAAATGAATCGATTTAGCAGAAAACCGTGCGATCTTGAGCGTATACGCCATAAAATTAGCAGTTTTAAGGCTTCTTCATTATGCATTTAAGGACATTTTTATGTAAATCATGCAGAATTGCAGTGTCAACCATGTTTGTTCATGAATTTATGACCCGGTATAATCAACGAACGAGAATGCAATCATTAAAACGTGTTAATTGCCGGGGAATTCGCTCTGTCAGCGGAGATTTTTGGTCAAAAAGCGATTATGCCACATTAAACTATGCTTAAAAACGTGTCTCCACTGGAGTATCTTAGAATTTATAGGAAATGTGCGACCGTGTTCGGGGCCCAAGAACTGCATAAATAATATCGAATAAGCGCTTAATGTCACGGCTCCGTTCGTATGGAGGAAGTCGTTATGTGATTCAAACCATGAGGTCTTGACTATCTGGTAGTCCTTTTTTTTTCAGATGGCCGAGGTCGTCGCACCAGGCCTTATTAATATGGCACCTCTCTTTCACCTGTATTTCGGCACTAAACAAACTCAGGTGCCTCGAAAAAGGAGCGAGCCTTGTTTGGTTAACGATTGGATAATATCTTCGCCATTGTCGTTCAGACAATCGTTTTTTTGTCGGGCAGCATTTTTATGAATTACACGTCTGCGGGCAGATCTTTCCAGGGGACTAGATTGGTCTTATTATGACGGTTTGGGGTTATTGCGGTTGATAGAAGAAAAAACGACGAAATTACATAATGGATTTTTACCCGTATTTTTAGGTAGATTCAATGCTAAATTAGAATTAAATCAAAGTAAATTCAATCATAATTCACGATGCGGCAGGGAAATTTCCTTATTTGGCCAAAATTTGAACAAGAAATGCCTGTATGAGTTTAACGTGCGCAGGCTTTTTCAATAGAAACGCTCAAAATTTGTCACATTAACGCCTTTAGACTTCTTTATTTGGAGCTATCTTAAATTGTAGACCAATGCGTATAAATAATTAAAGCCTTCAAAGTCAAAATAACGAACACTATATAATAAATTCAATCAGATTTATTTGATAAAGTCATCGAAAATTTGATCCACCGAATACGTGCCCCCAAGCAAAATTGCGGCGAATATTTGAACAAATGTATAATTCATACTTAATGCCATAATATATTCTTTTAAATTAAAATTAAATTAAGTGGATATCTTATACACAACTTGTTTTATTTACATTTAAACATAGAGCGTTGTTATTGAAACACCCTATATTTCTATTTGTATTTTTTTAAATTATTTTTACTGCTATTTTTATTCTGATTTATTATAATGTAGTGTCTATGAGATTATTGAAACAGAAATTAAGTCTCAATGTCTAGGGTTGGCTTAAATTTTCTGATTAAAATGGATGTTAAAATTGCATATTTTGCTATGAAATATCGTTTTTTTACTAATTATTTAATAATTGTGTATTTTTCAGCAAGCTTAATAAAGATTGAGAATCCGTGTGATAATAAATTATATTAACGAATTTCCGTTTTGCGCAACACGACGGGTAAATTTTATAGATCTAAAATTATATCTACCTACCGGTTTCCGTTTTAGGCGAATCAAGGGGTTGTAAATTATAATATGGCATAAAATTCGTAATTTATGTAAAAGGGGGTGTACATTTTGACATGTGCTGATTCTGTGCATTTTTTATCGGTCGTATTTTCAAAATTATCGCTGAATTTTTTGTCACTAAGTTCGCGTCTTTTTTCATGGGGTTGGGGTAAACTTTGCACAATAGTACGCATGGGACTAATTCTTCAACCCCTCAAATTTATTTAACATCCAAAATTCGTGTCTTATGCTATAAAAATGTATGTACTCACAGTTTTTGGAAGTCTATTCTATGCGAATGTCTATTCTTGGGCGATTCAAGCGTTGAATTTGAACGAATTGAAGCTTGTTTTTGTATTGTTGTTGTTATTGTCGAAGCACTTGGATGTAATTCGAGCACTGATAATGAAACTGACGTTGGATCACTGAAAACACTGAATATGAGTGATGATTCTGACACTGAATTTTTGGGTGAAAGTGTTTTTTGACAGCTGATTGAATATATCACTGAGCACTGAGGAATCGGACGAAGAGTCAAAGAATAGTCGAGGAAAGTGGCCGACACACGACCGTCGCTTGGAACACCACGAGGTGAATGTCGCTCACTTTGCAGAACCCAACACCCAACACCGCACTGCCGTCCGAGGGACTCTCGGCTAAAACGAACACTCCATCAATTACTACTAATTTACTACCAAGCAACAGGTACTAAATTGCATTTAAAAAAAACCGACACACAATAATAAAATCGTCATTAATGCTGCATTTTAAGAAATCATCGCCAAAAGTGCAAAGTCTTCCCATATAAAGCCATTCGACTCATCAGACATAATCAACACATTAGGACAGTTTAAAACGCCATTAACAATAATTTGGCCAAACAAAATAAATACTCTTAATAATACAAATCAATCATAATTATCATAGCAAGACAAGGAAGACAGTATTCGATGACAAAATTTCATTATGAAGTATATTAAGTCGTTTATCTTATCGACACTTTCCTCATATCTCATAAAGCTTGTCTTCAAATTTAATATTGGTACAAATAGTAAAAAATCATATCAATAAAAAAAGTGCTCGGGAGAATCGAATCTAATATTTTTTTTTTAGTAACAGCAAGAAACATGTCGAATGAGAAGATATTAAGAAATCCTAAGATTGTTTAAGTAATATTTTAATTAATTATAATATTGGTGACTTCTGTATGAGTAAGTCTAAAGTGATGAAACGCACAAATCTGTGCGCACGGTATTTATAGAGTTACTAGCTGATAACCGGCGCGTTGCTGCCACAGAAGTAATAATTCTAAAAATATCGTTTGTTGTTTTTATTATAAATATGAACAAACATACAAACATTGATTTTTACATATAAAAACTACTGTAAATTAATTGTATCATACTTATATTATTTGAGAAAGTGCAAACAATAAGATGGCAAAGTTTTATCGCATTCGAATAAACTGTATGGCAGCGTATTAAATACGAACAAACAAACATTCATTTTTATATATTATACTATGCTTATATTACTCACGAAATTCCAACCAATAAGTGGACGAAGTTTTATCGCAATTCGATGAACGGTATGGCAGCGCATTTCGAACGAACAAAACCCATCGATTAGTGAGTTTATTTTAAATTGATTTAAACATAAATGCAGCTTATATTAAATGCAATGATCTAATAGCACTGATATTTTCCTTAAGAAATTGGAATTTTATAATACATTTGTCCTATCTTATAAAATTGCTCGCTATAACCGTAATATTCTTGTTGTCGTCCACATAAATCAGTTTTTTTCTCAAAATCACGCAGCATGAATGAAGCTTGTATAGTAATAAATTAACCTCAACACTGTTGATAGCGTGCAATATTCTTGATTTCTTCACGTAAACATAAACAATCATGTGTGTCTTCAGTTTTACTAACAAAATACTGCATTAATTGAAGCTTGAAATCGCTAAATTTATACCGACCGATATATAATTGGTTTATGTAGCTTTCTATTATTTATTATGATTCTTAAAAGACCAAAAATGATCTAAGAAGATCTGATTATAATTTTAATGTTTATTTTGTCGTCATCTGTTAATAATTGATAAGCTGGAATATTTATAAGTGTAAGGGTAACTTTATAACTGTATGATGAAATGCAAGACACGCTCTCCGTCTCAGTCTCCGATTCACTAATCTCCACACTCAATGTGTTAGAATGCTCTTTCTGTATTATTCGAGTCCGAACGCATATATGCGCGATTACTAATCAACGGGTTAAACGAACTATTTAAATTTAGCCTTCACCTTTTTATGCATTGATGTACAAATCTAATTACAAACATATATTGCTGATATTACTGTTAAAGCAAATCAATTAAATTCAACGGGATGTATGTATAGTTTTATTGAACATTTGTTCATTGTCAACAATCTCAATTTGAATGACACTCATATTTAAAATTCATCATTAGATGCAAAAATTATCGATAATTTATTCGTATTGTAATCTATGTAATCTTTCATTGTTATAACGAGCATATCAATCATATATTATTTACATGATTTTCGATCTCTCAAATTTTTTGACATATTCTATCAATAAAAATGTAGTATAAATGATTGAATGATCATAAATTGAATGCCAAATTATGATTTTATGGTTTCAGTGGTTGCTCATTATAACCAAGTTCAATTGTATTTTTATGTTGTATCAACGATATCAGCGCATATGATGGATGTATATTGCGTCCATGTTTTGATTGTTATGTATGTTCATCGCCTAAAGTGTGTTTATGGAATGGCGTTTTAGTGAAAATATATATTATGGGATAGGCGTCGAATTGGGCGCGGTTCCCCTGCTCGTAGTACCGGCGCTCGATGCGTGCGTATGATACAAACATCAATGAACCCTCGCAGGCAGCAGTCGGGAGCAGCACATTACTCGTCACATACCACTAATGATACGTAAACAACGCCATTTTAGCGCACCCGAAATCCATAAATCATCCCTGCAGCCGTTTCCTGATCCCGGAACCGGGAGGAACGCCCGAATCTCTAATCGATACTCCCGCGAGCCTCATTCATACACCTCAAGGTCGTCGGGACACTTCTGCGGGACACAACAACCGCCCCCCAGGCCTGATTGATTGACCCTGCGGCTGAAGGGTTTCTTCCTTTTCGATCAGCGTATCGAATTCTCGACGGGCTGAAACCAAAATATACATCAATCTTACGACAACGCTTCAATCAAAATGTAGTTATATATTTATTTCAAGAGATTGTTTCATATAAAATTACACGAAGATCGGCTCCATTATAGTCCTTGAATAATGGATACAATGGCATAAACCCCATACCTATTGATATATTAGACAAAGTGGAAAGTAATCAAAGTAAAAATGATTTTTCAATTTCTATTTTGAAAAAGTCCTTTGATTTTTCACTGAAAAACTTATCTAAGTGCGATTTTACTGCTCCAACATTGTTAATTATTTTACGTCTTAATGTATGCCCTAACGATCTGAAAATGGAGTAATCCTACGGGTGAGATCTGATGAATAGACTGGATGAGGTAGAATTTTCAATCTAAGATCCTTGTGTTTTCATGAAGAAGAATCCTTTTTTATCTTTTTTATATGAGATCTTACTAATTATTCACAATAAACGATCGCAGTAACGGTCTGACCGGGTTTGAACAATCCACAATAAATAAATCCAGAAAAATACCATCACAAACAAAGAAGGACCTTCTTTATTGTCAGTGTTGATCGAGGGGTTGGAACAGGTACTTGTGCGGAAAAAAGTCACTGTCTTTTTTATACAGGATTATTGTATAGCACCCACTTCTCATCTCCAGTTACAATTCGCCACAAATACGGATCTTATTCATCCCGAAACAGAAAAGATGCACAGATTGTACGCCAAAGATCGAGCCTCGTCTGCGACAATTCATGGGGGATACAAATTCCTTGTTTTTTGCAACTTTCCTGTGTAATGAATATGATCCCTAAATGTATATCATGGACAGTCAATCTTCAACGATAGTATCTCGATTGCTTGGCGAAGATCTGGTCGAACAAAAACAGTATATAATGGTGCAAGTGCGCTGTTTCTATTGTTGGTTTTGACATCTTTCCCCTGTTAGTATACCGAAAAAATATATCCATTCTATCAATACCGTGATTTGGATGGCCTGGATGAATTAATATATGACTGCAATATAATTAGGATGATAACAGAATGGTGGTGTCTCTTGAAGATTCCCCTTTCGCAAAAAAAAAGACTATAGCGACCATGTTGTTAAAGCAACATCTATCAAATTTATTATGAATTATTTAGTAATGTATGGCAAATCATCATGCAAGGTTATTGTTATCGGATTCGGGACGATACCAATCCACACGAGATACACCAAGCAACAAATGCATCCCGAAAAAGTCCCTGTTTGGTGCGAATTTTGGTCTGGCATGATCGTCCATACTTTTTCCAAAACGAAACTAACATTACCATAATTGTCATCGACGAGTGCTACATATGGATGATAAGCAAATTCTTGTGGCCTAAACTGAATGATATGGATACCGACGATATGTGGTTCCAACAGGAAGGTCCTTAGAATGAAAGTTATTTATATTTGATTCACTTGGGATTTTTTCGCAGAAGGCAAATCCATCTGCAGTTAGATTTTGTGATTAAATCTGAATAGATTAAATCCAAGTATAGGGTCATCTAGATTATGTTTTTGTGGTGTTTTCTCGAGTTGTATGATATGCAGTGGCGTCTTGCTGGAAATAGACATCAGACACAGCAATATGATTCAATTGTGGCTATAAAAAGTCATTCAACATTGATTGCTTAGCATTCACAGTAACAGTATTTATGTGCAAATTGCATATGACAATGGCTATCGGCAGTTTGACGTGTCATACATACGGATGCCTGCAAATCGAATGGCGAACCCTCCTATAGCGTCCACTTTGTTTGAGGCGTCTTTCGTGTGTATTAATCAATATTTAAAAATAATTTTCTATAGCGTGGTTCCTATCTCGACACTTTAGAAGGGTTGACTGTATTTCTAAAAAATATCGTTGAACAAAGAGAACGAGTCAAAAAAATATTATGCAAATTGTAATTTTGCGGAGCTATTTAGTTCGAATTACTTCCGAATAATGGATCGATCAATTTGTATGTCTACTGTCAACAATTGATAAGATTGTAGGTAAAAGTCAAATAAAACTGTAATCTTTCATCGTGATAACACCAGAGCCCACATAGCGACAGACAACATAGAAAAAAATATAAATTTGTACACATGTGATAAATAATGCCACTCAAATTATATATAATTCGGCATTCTGTTACCGTATAGTCGCGCTCGTCTCTAAAAACGCCAAATTAATCTCCAATTAAAACACATTTTAATTATATAGGAGCACAAATAGAGTAATATATAATTCCAGAAATATCAATGGGTGAAATGATTTAAACAATGACGTAGATGAAAATATATATTTATCTTGTTCATCTTATAATAATATAGTGGAAAATTCGCCGCCCACGGGCCGTAATTTGTCTAGACCTTGCAAAGGGCAACTTTGCAGAAATCAATACAACGCATAAATCAAATAGAATGCTTTTAATTATTACATTATTTTTACAATACCACATTTTACAGGAGGATAATCTTCCTGAATATTTTATTTGGAAAGGATGAAGAAATTTAGGATTTATCAGATATTTTTTAGTAGCCCTAAAACAATTGCCTTTTGACCCCATAAATTTGATCCGATCGAATAAAAACCCCACAGCTTAATAGGCAGATCGAGCTACCGGACAATGAGAGGTCATGATTTTGAATTCACTTTAAATGTAATAAATTCATCTTAATATATACCATAATCTAGACATTTTAAGTATGCAATTAATTCTAAATATTAATCTGATAAACCTACATATATTATCAATGCAGTGGACAAGCTGCGCGCATGCGCGGCTGCGCAGCACATTAGGGAGCTCCGCACACTGCTTGGCCACTAGCGTGTTCGCTACCAATCATTTCAACTCAAAATAAATTGAATTCCTTAGACACAATCGCTCTAAAATAACAAATATTTCTTCATAGTTCGTTGGTGCTTAAATGCATTTTTTAATCAATAAAGTTATTTGTCTTGAATCGTTCAAATACGGTTAAAATGGCACGCGTTCAATCCGAAATTATGTTCATAATACGTCACTCAATAAGTTCGTAGGATGATATATAATTGGCGCCACTATTGACAAATCTGTATGACTTTTAAAAATTACCAACCTTCAAATAATAAGTGTCAAAATTTCATAAGAATCTGACGTTTATTTTATAAGTTACAGTGGTTTTAGTGACGCTACTTTTATAATTTTCAAAATACACTCAAATTTTTTTGTGCAATTTCGAAGTTATGCGGTTTTTTTTACATTTTTTTATTTTCATAAAGACTACGTATCGAAATATTCCTGTTTTTTTATTAACTTTTTTTATGCGACTTTGGATATATTTTATATAGCTGTTTCAAAGTTATGCGGTTTTTGAAATCCATGGAACGCATCTTCACTTTTTCTATGTAAGTCATAGCTTTTATTGTGCGATTTTCCGCGGAGCGCATCTACCGCACAAAAAAAGTTTTAAGTGTATTGAATGCGGTGATTAGTGAATCGGATATAGAGACGGAGAATGTCTTGCGTCTCATCATACGCTCGTACATCGATGGCGAGTTCGTGCTGTAAAGGTACCCATACACGTCTAAATATTCTCTAATATTGCGAAAAGCGATCCATAGAGCTTAATTTTCAATGCTTTCTGTGATTTCATTTGAAACGCTATTTTATCGATTTCAAGCTTCAACGAATGCATTATTTTGAAAATAAAACTGAAGACACACATGTGTATTGTTTACGTTTACACGGAGAAATGAACGAGTGTTGTGTTCTATCAAAAGTGTTAAGGTTCATTTATTGATATACAAGCTTCACTCACCCTGCGCGGTCCTGAAAGACAAGTGGATCTGTATGGATGATAAGTGGTGAACATACAAATATAGCATCTATATTTAACTCAATTTAAAGTTAACGAGTCCGTACAAACATCGATAATGCTGAACATTCTGTTCTTTCAAATTCGGCAAATGTCCCAGAAAATATAAAAAAGTCCACAAAATAGTTTGGGCCGATCGCAAATTAAAGTTGCATGAGACAGCTAACACCTTAAATATAACAGAGGGCAGCGTATTCACCATTTTGCATCAACATTTGTCCATGAGAAAGCTCTGTTCGAAGTGGGTACCGCGTTTGCTCACATCGAAAGCAACAGCGCGTCGACAATCCAGAGCGCAGACAAATACGAATCTGTTACGCCAAGTTAGTGCTCTTTCACAAGTCGATCGTAAGATGTTTGTCAGCCATTTTGTTTAGTCACAGTAAATTCTTCCAATGGAGATATCGTCGCGCACTACCGCCACATCCCGTTTGTGCAAGATCTGCGTTATCATCCGTTTTTTTACTTTTTCACAAAAAATTGAAGAACAAATGCGAAATGACCTTTACGAAGAATTTCTTGACATTTCTTGAAGTCACCTAGATGATGTTATGTCGGAAAAACTTGGTTATAAGACGTTGTGTACGAGATGGTTGCCAAGAACTCTGGACTCTATCGTGACAGGGGATGAAACGTGGGTGTCACTCCCAAAATACAAAAGACAAAGTAAAGAGATTTGCATCCAATGAAGAAGTGAAGCTATTTTGAAGCCAAAGATAAATCGTTCTACAAAAAAGGCAACCAAATGTTAGAGAAGCATCGAAATGAATATATCATGCTTGGAGGAGACTATGAATAAAGTCGTTGTTTATTACAAAAAAAATTGTTTTATTATTCATCCTACAAACTTATTGAGTTTTGTGATGTTGATATGATATCCATCCATCCATCATAATAAAATATTATAAGAAGACAGAGTGCACTTGTAGGAATGAATTAGGAGGCGTATGGAGAAAGTTAATGTTTCCCACGGATACGCAAGCGATAAACTTACAATAAATATATTTAAATATACAATAGCTAGAATTGATTAATATTGATGCGGTAATATTTGAAGACTTTCTGCTATAACTGTTATGTAATGCAAAACCACTCATTGTGCTTGAAGTAAAATAAAATTTTATAGTTGGTTCAAGATTTTATGACTTGCTAAATTGTCTTGGAAATGAAGACCTACTAAAACGAAAACTTTATGCAGGGAAATGCGTACCACATGAACTAAATTTACCCATGCGAAGAGTTCTCGAACTTAGAATAAATAATGGCCCTTTTGCATCATTTGGTTGTTGGAGAAGAAAAATGGATGTAATTAAAAATACTGGTTGCTTAAAAGTTAAGTAGCAAAACCGGGATACGTGATTGCGAAGAAACTCACATTACCTCAGTTTTTTGGTAATTTCATCATAGCATTTATTGCTTATATCGATATGATTCTAATAAATAAAAAATGATTTTTTTAAAGAGGGTAGAAATACAAAGAATATGCTTGAACAGTGTGTAGCGTAGAAATATTGCGCGTTTATTTTGTCCTGCAAACTATTATCTTGTTGATAAATCAATTAAAAAATGAGTATCAAACTTGTCGGATGATTAGAAGTCAGTGGAGATTCATGGAATCAAATAAGATACAATAAAATATATCAATTTTGTCGAAGGGTGAAGTAATCTTGCTATTTATTTCTAATTAATTAGACTATTCGTTGCTTCTCATGAGATATATATATTCTTTGAGGGCATCATATCATCAAGGGCATAGCCCTATACTACTGAGGAGGTGGAAGCTTCGTCTCCCTTCTCGCTGGAATTTCATCATCGAGGACTTCAGCGAGCAGCTTTGACGAAGAAAGTGGATTCCATCAAAATAGCATAACTCGGGACTTCAACGTTTCAAAAACTTAACTTAACAAAAGTGTCAAGAAAATCTATTGAAGATGTTTTCTTCATTCTGAGCGTTCTTCGGTAGCGACTTCTGAAGAAATGTGCCAAATATTGGAGCAATTTAAGGATAGTGGATAGTATTGACTGGATAATGTTGCCTTTTTCAGGTCCTGATAATAAGCATACACATTTAAAGTACTGTCACGAGATTTTGGAGCTGATTCATAAGGATTCAGAGTATTTGGTGTCAGAATGCTGAATATGAGGCTTCATAATTATTCTGAATCAAAAATGGTGTCCATACTGTAGAAGCACAGAAAGGTTGGTATTTTAACCACGATTTCTACATACAACGGACTCCAGTTTAAGAACCGCCACTATAGAATATTAAGATAACAGAAGGGTAGTCTGTTAAAGAAAAGAGATTAAGAAGGATAATACAGAACTTATTATATACGCATATTGAAGACATGAAACTTGAATTGTCTCAAGGAAGAATGAAGTCCACGCAGTGAATTTCAACTGCTTTCTGAGTTTAAGAGTAAAACTTCCTGTAAAAATCTCAATATGGAAGGTTAATGTATACAGAATTGTTTCTTTATAATGAGAACAAGACTTGGCGAATGCTCAGACACGTTAATCATACTTGTAGTTTGATGGCAGTATGTGAATTTTGGATTTATTATAGCGATCTTGAGTATAGAATGAAGTACATCTACTGCAAATTTAAAAAATCCATAATAAAATTAATATTGAGAATCTGCTGGGTTGGTCTTAGAAGGACACACAGTTAATCATTTGTGAAAGACTATCTTGCTATAATTTTTGCACAGCATCTGTTAAGCTCAGGTTGTCTTTCACCGATTTGGACACTTAATACTGTATCTCCTTAAGTTAATCCTTCGGATTAAGCTGACAAAAGTTGCCTCAATAAATGGGGATCTATAGGTAATCTCGCGGTTAAGCGGTTGGACTCGTAACTCAATAATCTTGGGTTCAAATCTACAGGATATGTGGCTGGTAATCATATTTTTAAAACAAATATTTGCTATGAAAAACTGTGTAAAACTGCTTAGCAAAGGTTCCTTAAAAGGGTTTGCTAAAAGCCACCTCAAGTCAAGTGCCTCAATCAATGCCTATTTGAGGAATTCTTATTGAAGAATATCGCGAATCCAATGATTTTTATACATCTTTGCTAATAATTTTGAACTAAGAATATATTATGAATATGTTTTCCAGCCTTATTATATTAATAAAGTTCATGAAGCCCATTCAAATGGTTCAGAAATCTGAAATAATTTAAAATATTATGATAAAACGCCCGAGATAATACCGATGATGGGTTATTAGACGCTACCAGTAAACAGTGATGGAAATCGTTAATCAGAAAATTTGACAGCTGTCAATTTTGAAATGGTTCGATATACTAAATGGCGCATTTGAGTTTCACCATAATAGATTGTTTGTGTTATGAATATCGGCGATTTGGCCATGTCGAGACCGCAGAAAGCGGGATCGTCTTTCGAAGACCAGTTTAAAATGTAGGAAGCAACTTGAGAAAATGCAGAGAAAATATAATACATGGTCGTTGCAGAATATCGTCCTTCGGAGTCAGACGAGAGAGACGATCTTGCGGTTAAAATTAGCAGCCAGTTGTGAGTTAAAATTAGCACTCCACTCTCTTCTGGTGAACTTAAACCATAATAGAATATTTTGTCGGACTATTTTCTTAGCGTTGCCTTCAAAATGTTGAATACGAAGCTAATCTTTGACGGCCGATATTCATGATTTATTATTGAAAGCGTTCTATAGAAAGAATCTGAAAAGATTTTTCGATTGAAGAGTTTACCTTTTTGAAGGATGAGTTTGCACCTTTTTTTTTTGAAAGGACGTGCAGATATTGCATCATGAATTGCATTATTTTAAATGAGCAAAGATGAAATATTTCAATGGTTGAATCATTTCTTAAAAGCACCTTAATAATAGGCTTTTGAACGAGGTATTTTTTTAAAGGTGAAACAATATAAATATTTAAAACTATAGGGATTTTTTTTTAACAGCATATCTATAGATTGGATAGAGATGATTTTCATAAAATTCGGATGTTCGTTTATTAATATGAGACGTTTTACTATTTAGCATTTTGTTTATTGCAAGTAAAAAAATCATATTTGATTAAAGCGAAAATCCACTAATAATTTGAAACAGAGAGTGACCATAAGAAATAAGGATCATACAGTGGACGTGAAAAAGATTTGGTTGCGGATCTTGATTGAGCATATTAATAGTTTAGCACATTAATAATATTTTCTTAAAGTTTCAAATTTCGTTTTTATTTTACTATTACTTATCTGCCACATTCTGTATATAGTTAAATTTAAAAAAATCCAAAATTGTATATTTTATCTTTGATTTCTTCATTGCAGCTGGAGTCTTTCACTGTTTTATAAATTATCTTCTTTACATCTCCTCCCACTCATATCCTTCCACTTTTGAGGCTTTGATTCAACAAGAAACGGACCAGAGAAACGTATGAATTGAAAGCGATCACATTAGCCAAGGGAGGAGAAGCACCACGGTGAAGACTGTCTTTTGACGACCATGCACCTGAAGGTGTAAAAACAAACGAAGAAAAGGGGTAAAATTGAGAACTATCAGCAAGGTTATTGCTATCAAGAATCCAATCTTAGTTTGAAGTAGGCTGCAGCAGAAGAAGGACTGCTTGGATTCCCCTTTCCTCATGTTACTCGTATCAATTCGTTAATTTACAATGCCTAGACACAGAGACGAGTCGCCGTTCAATTCAAGCAGCAAACTATTCTTCCCTGTTTGCTATTTTCCTGGCTGTTGAAGAGAAGTGGTGTCGCCTTTTGCACATATTCTTCCTTCTCCTCCTGTAATCAGCAGTTCTACATTCGACTTTAGGCTGCGCCAGCAATGTTTGATGAGCAAACTGGTGAGGTTACTTTCACATGTCTCTATTCTACATGTAAAGCACCTTGGATATGTCCCTAACGTAGAGTGCCAAACTTACGAATTAATACATTTCATAATTTATGTCTGTCCTGAGCTTCCTTCGTTCAGTTATTCAGATTGAGTTCTGCTTCTATTTGAACCTGAATTTGAAGTGGTTCGAAAAATAGTTTCTGACACCATTGTAACGTGATGGAGCGGCGACGCTCGCAGGGCAGACTTCCCGGACTGCGCCCCATTTGTTCATCGAAGTGGTCGTGCTCGCACACTATAACCAGTACCTATAATAACAACAATCATGGTTATATTTACGGTCATTCATGTTATATATTTTTATGTGCTAGATGATATTGTATTGTTTATCATATCTGGAACAAATTGCTTGGAGATCGGTGTGCCTCAAGAAGATCTAGCAGTGCTTTAGCAAAAACCATCATAATGCTTTGATGCCTCAATCCATTTTTTTTTTCATATTCCGTGGAAATTGTTCTAATATAGAAATAATGTCTCTTGGAAAGTAGATCTCACGTAATGCCACAAAAAGAGATCAGATTTATTTGTCTTCTCGGACAGTATTATGATTGTGCGTCCACAAATTGCTTACACTCTGCGGGTGGGATGTAACAGCAGAGTCGAGGTGAAGATTACACCGACAAAAAATGGCATATTTGACGTTCTACAGCTGAACAAAAACGCTAATAGACTTCATTATTTTTTTCTTCGTCGTGCTGCTTCGGACCCAGGTTTCTCGTGCGGTAATGATGTGTGCCACACCGGCTACCGCAGCCATTAGCAGCATCACGATGGCCTTGAAACAAATAATTGTGGGTTCAAGGGCGAGTATAATCTTCAGTATATATTCGTCATCGCTTGTTACCTGAAATGAAGTTGTAATCTCTTTTTTGTCGGGTCTAATGATGATACGATTACACCACGGGAGTGACGGCAGCGCGTTATCGAGCAACAGATCTTGATCGGTTCCTCATTCATGATGTCATTACTGTCCATCTTTCACCATTGTGAGGACCGCTTAACGGATGCACCTGTGCTTTCAGGACTGAAATTAATTGTTTGTTTTAAAAATGAAGCTCGAAAGAGGATCTAACGCAACAGTTGGTGTTGAAAAATAAGCGAAGAATCCGGGAAAGAATTTATGAGGAGGCGTTTTTAGATGGGGTTATCGACATGGCAGGAAATAGCATGAGCGAAATCAAGCGCGGAATTAAGTTAGGGTGAAGACTTTGCAGGTATTCAAATCATGGTTGTCAAGCAGTTTGAAGAGGAGTCCTCTACCCGAAGAGTTTTCCATACAATGGAGTACGCATTTATATACATGAGGTCCCCAATTTATAGAGGGGATGTTCTATGTGCAGAGATTGGCGTAACAGATACGCAATGCGACACACAGTATGAACGGATTTAATAATAAAATTATTTTGTTCAAGTACCGAATTATCGGATATGTAGGTGAGAACAATTTTCAACGTGTGATTTTTAATCAAATTAAGCCCAATCAGCTTCAAATAGCTTTCTTGTAATGGGGAATTATATTGTATTTGTCAGCCTAAAAAACGCAGATTAGGCGCTTCATATTGGAGGTCGGCAAATTTAAAACGTTTGAACTATTTAAGAAATAATGTTCCGATGCGTTCGGTATTGAGTGTTTAATATTTAATTGAAACGTGACAAAACCGTTAAACAGACATAATATAATCATTTGAATAAATAATATACATATTATTAATATACTATTAGCAGGGTCGTAACAAGGGCGTTTATAATATACACTAACTTGTCTAATCCCTCTTTTCTAGTATGGCATCCGATCGCGAGCCGTTCATTCAGCGGTCCTAAAAGCGGACCGATTGAGCATACAAACCTTATGGCCACTCCGTCCTCTTTTAGGACATTTGCAATATTCTCTATGATCTGTACAATCACGGAAGCGACATAGCGTCTAGACGCTTTCTATTACAGTGTTTTTTTTACAACGGTAGCCGGCATCTATAGGTTAGGTCGGGTACTTTTGGGACTATTTTTGTGTATTATTTTAAAACATAAATTATAATAGTATTTAATGTATTGCAATTATACTAGTATTGGTTAACTTTAAAAAATAAATTGGATTTCCGAAGGGGGGGGGGGGCGTTATGTTAGATACGGGCGTTTTATACCCTAGTTACGGCTCTGACTATTAGAAATACAAGCGCGGCATTGTAAATAGAGTGCTATAAATAAAGAGCACTGCCCGCAACATGTGCGTGCATACTCCCTCTGTACCACTCAAGTGCATCCGCAGCATGTGCGGGCTTACTCATCAGATGGTTAAATATTTAGCATAGATTTTTACAGTTTGAGTGCGATGCAAAACATGACAAACCATAACATGCAAATTTGGTAACACATCAAATTTAAAAAAGCTTCATGAAATA
This sequence comes from Stenopsyche tienmushanensis, assembly GCA_008973525.1. Lineage (NCBI taxonomy): Eukaryota > Metazoa > Arthropoda > Insecta > Trichoptera > Stenopsychidae > Stenopsyche > Stenopsyche tienmushanensis. Next base: position 502,023 of record WACJ01000234.1, on the reverse strand, counting down.
TGTACAGAAAAAAATCACACCGCGTCAATTACACAATTTCTGGCTGTATTTGCAATAGAGACTAGATTGCAATAGAAAATATTGATATAAATGTGTTATTTTACAATTTTTTCAATTATTTTTTATCGAACAATAATTATTAATAATTTAAGGACATGCTGAAACTTTTTTTCTAAAGACCGCAAAGGGTTAACAGCGTCTTTGATCGTTCATCTGTCGTCTGTCTATTTTGTGCTGTGCAAAACCTGTGGGAAATAGTAAATAGTAATGAATAAAATTATGCTGTGTAAGATTTTGTAAATAAAAATGAAATCGGCAAGGACTTTTCGGTACACCTAATATATAAGCATCCAGGCTTACTTTCCACTCAATTTTTCAGACATTTCCCGTATGAATTCCTTAATAATTGTTTTCGGCCCTTTAAATACTATCTCCGCCGGGCTATTCCGGGTTTCATTCATCAAATTTGCCTTTCCAGAAATTGCTCTCCATGATTCATGAATAAAGCCGAATTTTGCTCGGTATATTTTGGTTTGCATGTTTCGAGAATTACATGAATACGCATTTAACACGTGACTTCACGCGCTGTTATGATTGTGTCTTTATTTATATTTCACTACTTGGATTTCCGTCATAGCACAACTACTTAAAATTGTAATGGAATGATTATTGGACAAATTTAGAACTATTCCAGACGAATGAGCGATCCAAAGAGGATAGCGATGGATGTGATGGATGGCCTTTTTTAAATTGAAAAATTGATGAAACAGCAATCACGAGCTAGTCGATTCATATAGTTCATCTGACTAGTAGAAAAAATCCAGTTTGAAAGAGAAATACCACAAGGATTTAAATTTTCATTATTTTTAATAATACAAATAGTGATTTTGAACCATCAACTGTTTATATGATCATCAATTATTTTGGGAAGCAACTATTCATTTTATAGTCTGCAATAAATAGATCAAACCCAGCTGCGAGACTTCAATGACGAACCTTTTCTTCAAGTATGAAAAGGTCAGTTTTAAACAGGAAAAAGAATCTATTTTTCAAATTCGTTTCTAAAAGTTAATGTCTAACTTATGGCTATTGGGTCTTATATGGAATAATTAAGTTTTTTTTTTAAATGAGGATCCATTATCCATTTAATTTATATGCATTTAAAATTCTGCAACAATTAAGTCTGACCTTTCATTTCAATCAACCGGTTTTTAGATTAATACTGTCTCATTGCCAAAAGGAAAACGACTAAAATGTCATCATTGATACCATACTATTGACTTCGTTTTATCATTTTTGTGACATTGTAATTTTTAGTGACGTAACACATTACTCAATAAGTTTGTGGGATGGCTAATAAAACTTCACTTATTTACTGGAACTAAATCTCTTCCCATGGATCATTATTTTTAGGTTAATTTTAGCAGCTAGCATTTCCATTCAGATGATTGCCAATTTGACTCTGAACTAGTGATGGATCCATGTCACATACCGCATGAAAAAATCCATTTTATTGTGCCGAAACGGCTCTAAACAGCGCTCTGAATTGTGGACGCATTGTTCTGTTTAATCGACTGTGGGCAAACGCGGTACTTTACGGAGCTTTTATATATTTTCTGGCGCCAAAGTGCCGAATTTAGGCGAGCAGAGCGTTCAGCATCATCAAAGATGATGTGAGTTAATTTTAAATTGATTTAAACACTTTTCTCTCAGAACCGCACAGCGTGAGTGAAACTTAGAGTATATCAATAAATGAACCTTAACACTATTGATAGCATACAAAATTCGTTCATTTTTTCGCGTAAACATAAACAATACATGTGTAAGTTCTAGTTAAAAAAGAATGCATTTATTAGAGCTTAAAATCAATTTAAGCATATAGTTGATGTATGTGGCTGTTTACTATTTATTATGATTCTAAAAATACCACCAACGATCTAAGAAGACCCTATATCTGAATATTTGAAAATATTTAGACATGTAGGGGTATCTTTATAGATGCAAGACACTCTCTCTGTCTCTGTTTCAGATTCACAATCTCCGTACTCAGTATGCGAAAATACTATTTCTGTCTCATTTGAGTCTGAACGCATATGTGCGCGATTCCTACTCAACGGACTAAGAAACAGAACTGTTTATTGATCTAATATCGTCACGTTAATGAAATAGTAAAGATTATTACTAAAAAAAAAAATATGTAAAGATGTTCTTAGCAGCTAAAACTATCTAACCAATCTTTCCACGCGAATTCAAGAAAAATATCAAACAATAGAATGGATCTATGATTATCTTAATAACACATTACGTGGGTAATTAGCTTAATAAAATCTAACAATCGTTGTCGTGATGACTTAACATGATATAATTGATATCAGCCATAGTAAATCTGGACCGCGATATTGCGGGCAATTATTTTAGGGAAACGAAGCTTTATCTCGTCGTTAATCTCTCGTTTAGAACGAATTTGGCGAATCATTTTTACTTTCACTTTCTATGCAAATACATTTTCGATTCATTTATCACTTTTTTGCCCCTTTCAAGGAAACAATGGTTGCTTTGTTCGCGCATAAATTAATATCGCCTGCCCGAAACCGTCTCACGACATCAAAGATGATCCCATAAAATAGATTTTTAACAGGCGTCCAAAGCATACAATCCAATCCCATGAGTAATATGACAATGCTCGAAGGCACGAATAAAAGTATATTGCATAATTTACATCGACAAATGATTGACTTTTATTCCTTGCCCATTAACGACTGATTCGCTCGAAGGGATGAGTGTTTGACTATGGCTCAAGAACCAGTTTGTTTACACGATTCATGGGGTTAGTCATGTCGTTAAATCATGTCAAATCATTGAATGTCTCGGTGCAGAATGTTTATCTGTGCATTCGGATCGAACGCTTGCATGATTTATGCAATAATTTTACGGTTTAGTCGGCATTATCAATATTTGCTTTCATGTTCGCATTTGGATCCTGCAGGATGTACTTGTGGAATCCATTGGAATTTATTCAAGCAGTGATAATTCAATGGCGACACGCGAATTTTGTTTTGATGGTCTCAGCTCATTAACTATTATACAATATCCGTATACGATTGACCTATTTGGATATGTTAAGGGGCTGATTAATCATTTTAAATCCGAGCTAGATTCTACTCTGGGGAAGTCTGCTCTTTCATTTACAATAGTAAAATATTGAGTGACAGAGTTTAAACGAGGCCGTACGAGATGCCAAGACGAACATTGCAGTGGTCGACCAAATTAAGTAACAAAAAATTAAAGATAAAAATGCCAGAAATTATGAATAAAATCTACAAAATTGTATTGGATGACCGTCGACTGAAATTGCCCGAGCTTGAGAGAAAAATTGCTGTACATCGCATATTGATTGAAAATTTGGATATGGGAAAGCTGTGCGTAAGATGGGTACCGTGTTGGCTCGCAATGGAACAAAAACAGCGTCATGAGGATGTTTCAATCGATTGTTTGGCGATGTTACACAGTAATAAAACCGAATTTTTGAATTGATTTATAACCCTGAGTTCATAACTTCACACCTGAGATAAAGAAATGGTTAAAACAATCGACTGAAAAGGAAAAATTGATTCCAAAGAAGGCGAAGACAATTCTATCTGCAGATCTGATAGATCAAATTTAGCCCTATTTTAGACTATTTTATTTTTCTAAACTTGAAAAAATGGCTCGATGATAAAATATTAATTTTGTTCGTTATATAATCATTTCGGTTTTGGTTTCGGTAACGTTTCTAACATTTATATAGGTTTAATTTCAATTTGTTCCAGGAAATACAACGGTTTTATTGGTTTTCGGTTTCGTTCCGGTTCAAAGGCCTACATAAAATTATTGATTTATCGATGGCTATTAACTGTCTCTCTTGAGAGAAAAAAAAATTGATAGAAGACAATATCATAGACCAGATATTTTATCTAAATGCTTTATACATTAGAAAAAAAATATTTTATAGACTTATACCATATGTCGATAAATGTAGATGGACCGATCTTTTCTTTTTTCTTTCTTGGATTATGACCCGCACTAGTGCTATGAGGCTAGACTTCAGACGTTGCTTAAAATGGATAGGAATAGAAGGGCATTGAATAGAAAGACTCTCTTCTTTAAATAACTATTTATTCCACACGAGAAAGAGAGAGAGAAATTTGGCTGCAGGAGGGACGACTTCCCGCAGTCAAGGCTAATCGAAAACTCTCCCGACTCCCGCCTCCTGCGCGTCGCTACCCAACCGGCAACGGCGCACGCGCAAGAAGCGATCCGTCGGTATGCAGGTGCAATGTCTCCATAGGGCCACAAGAGATGGCGCTGCTAAAATAACACATTGCACCTGAAGAGAGATGGAAGATGTCGCTGTTAATCTTGCAAATTAAATCTGTTCAGATTAACAGCACTACTACGTGGGGATGGTAAATCGCCCACGCTAAAAATGCTGTATTTAAAACGGTAATAATTTATTTTTGAAACTATAACAGGAACAAAAACGTTAAGGATTTTTCATGTTGTATCCATGAAATAATTATAGAGGAGATTTAACGATTCAGTAGCCACATTAAGGGGGTATTCTAGCCAAGAATTTTTTGCATATTTTCAAAATTTAGACTTTTAAGAATATATCATCAAGAGAAATTTTCAAAATTCCAATTGTTTACGGAGTTATAGATATTTTAGTGACGCAGTAACTAAGCCCTTCCTTCCAGAATTAAGTCTTTAAACGCGCGTACTTTTTTCAAAACGGTTTACGTTTGGTATAAACCTTATCAACAGAATCTTCTATTGTTCTTATCAGATTTATGTAAAAAAATAAATTTTAACTATTATAAAAAAAAACTGAAAAATAACATTCGCCATTTTGTGAAAATTAAACTTTTTTTTAGGTAGGAACAAAGAGGAGATGGGAAATAAAGAAACTATTTGAATATTTTTAAAAGATTATTTTTTTGTATTTTATTACGAAAGTTCAATCAGATATTAAACATTTGGTATTGCAGCATCAGTCTGCCAACAAAGATAAATGTACCTACACATTGCGTTAAATTAAGTCTCTGTGGAACCATTGGGCGATAAAAGTAAAAAAAGGTTGACTACCACTGATCTAAGATAATAAATCCAACATAATTTTTAATAAACATATGTATTTTTATTTCATTTTTAAACATTATTGTTCACAAATCTTTGCCCTCGTAAAGGGATATCAAACCACTAGTACGCGAGACCTTCAATGACGGCCTGCAAATCGCTATTTCTTGCATTTTATTTATTTATTTATTTATAAATTTTACATTGATATAAGTTAAAAATCATATTTAATATGCTGTATAATGATTTAATTATGCCTCATGACATCGAATCTATCAAGACAATGCGTTTTTTCAATAAAGTAGGCAAACCGGTAATTACTTTTGTATCGATTTACCGGCAATGACATTTTTCGGTGATTATGTATGTCAAATTCGACAGGATATCGACAAAATTGTAAATTCGAAACGAAATCTGGGCTTGCAGTTCAATAGCAATGGCCGTCGGTTTGTTATTCTTTCTGAGCATATTCTGTGGTTGTTTTGTCAGTCATTTACGTATCAGCACGTCTCATTTGGTACTAGCACACAAATAGACGAGCATAACAAAATAATCTATATGATAAATTAGGCATCGAATTAAATAAGCATTAGGGTTAAACGTTCGAGCGGGTCGTGTCATGAGTCCATTGAATAACAGCCACGGACGATTTGGGATAGATTTATGCTGCTGTTGATGAATAAGCGGCGATTAATGTATTTGAGTCGGCATCAATGAGACCTACTTATTTGATTTTGTAATAAATTGAAGCCCAGTATCCCAATGGTTTCGGGATCACGATCCTTGTTTTTGATAACGCGATTCTTCGACTATTCGGAAGTAGTCTTCCAGATTAACAGCAACATTGCTCAGTAAGATAAACGGCAACACACCTTAGGGTTTATTCTGTAACACTTGTTACCCAAGAGATTCGTATCGACGTAGGCATGTTCACGCTTCAACGACGACTAGTAAATTGCTATTCATTATTAACAATTTCCTATAAATCCTGTTCTCTATCGCAATACGGATCTGTGTCGTGTTTCAGTAGCGTTTTGGTTGTTTACTTTGTCGCAAAACAAAGGTAACCGTCGCAAAATGAAGACAATCATATCGATTGTTTGTGACTATTCGGCATTCAGTCGGAATATGAAAGCGACATGACCTTCCCGCTAAATTTTTGGTCAATCTTTTCAATGCGGATCGCATCTATTGATGCGTATGGATGGAAAGAAGTGATACAGAAAGAGCATTCTCGCATGATGAGTTCGGAGATTGTGAATCGGGGACAGAGACAGAGCGAATGTCTTGCGTCTCATCATACACTCACGTTTCGATTGTATCGATCGGCGTTTAAAAAATGAACGAATATTATGCGCTATCGACAGTGTTAAGGTTAATTTATTGATATACAAGCTTGACTCATGCTGCACAGTCCTGAGAGAAAGAGGATTTATATGAATGATAAGCGGTGCGCATACGAATCTATGTTTAAGTTAGTGACTTAAACATTTTTCTATGTAAGTCATAGCTTTTTTTGTGCGATTTTCCGCGAAACGCATCTACCGCACAAAAAAAAGGTTTAAGTGTAGTCAAAAAAGTATAGTTAAAACGTAGGTAAGTGCGCTCAAGCACTACACTTTATTAAGTGTGTTGTGTAATATATAATAAAATAGGCGCGCTACTGATGTAATGGTTGCTTTATGCTACATATAGACACACACATATATAGTAGAGGCGATATGGCGCATGCGCATAGCGTTTCTATGATGAATGCAATGAATATGGAGAGACTCTTGAAGTGTAATCCCATTTTTAACATACCTATAAAACGTTGTTCATTTGTAGCTTCCACAGTTACCAAATACTACGTAGTGCTTCTGATCATTACAATTACAAAAAAGCTATCTATTTATAAAGAATGTATCCACGAAACACTACTTAATATTAACCTTTTCGTGAGTACTTACGGAAATATCCGTTTTGGCCTTCACTATTCAGAAAGAGCACTCTTGTGCATTGAAGCTTCGAGGCGGACAGAGACAAAGAGAACTTAGCGCAGTTCGCGAGACAGACGGATAGCTTCTTCATATGCACCGCATGATTGTATAGATCGTTAAGCCCAAATTTATCCACTTATAATGATTTCGATTTCAAGTGTGTTATTTGTTTACGCAAAGAAACGACCGAATATTGTGTGTTATCGAGAGTGTTTGTTTATTTAACTGCTTGCTGTTCTTCATTGCGTGTTGAATGAGTCTTTGTCCAATTATCATTTCCTTCTAAAGGAGGAGCACTTGAATCGATTTTTTGTGCATTGTTTATGTAAAGAAATGACGAGTGTTCATGACAAGTGGCTCTGCCTCGAATTGAAGATTGTCTTACGCTGATTAGGAGCTGACAGAAAGTAATCGGTGTAAAGCGATTATGACATCAACGACTTCATCGATTTTAAATTTGCTCACTAACGAAAAGGTTAATAGCCATTCCTTGCAGGGATCATGCCACTAGACCCAAAATTGCAAATAAAGGCAGTGAGGCAACTTAAAAAAGCACGTAGAATAATTAAAGTTGGTAGCTCCACTCTATCAGCTGAGGAAGCAGATGGAATTCTTACGGATCCTATTGCCACCAAAATGTGGGCTAGAAAGGCGCCAATTGCCCATTGGGAAAGCAGTTGGTCTGAGTCGTCTCACGGTGGCTACATGCGGAATTTCTTTGGCTCAGTCTCATCTCGCATCAAGCTAAAATGGGTTGACCCCGATCACTGGACTTCCCAGTTCTTGTCTGGCAAAAATAAAACTGAAAGATGTATATAGGGGGTCCTTTCGTGGACGCGGATCATGCTCCGTGGTCGTGTTTGGGCATGTCGGCCGAGAGAGTGAGGTGCTCCTGTGCCGTATCAAAGGTCCTTTTTCTGGACCTCTTGGCCACAGGGACTTGGTAGGCCAGCCCCGGTGCCTTTTCGGCGTTCAAGGCCTTCTGCCATAGTTTCGGAGCCAAATGCGCCTTGGACGGATACTATTTTTAGTATCCGTCCTCTACCATAAGTATTAAGTACCGCGTAAGTATACACATAACCAACAATGTAATTTTCAATGAAATATAACGTGGAGTAAAAATTACCCTTCTATAATAGAAGCCTTCTTGTGCAGCAAAAGCACTGTCGTAAAGAGTGACACTCTGGATTAGAGAGGGGAAGGGGATCTGGAAGTCCTACTCTCAAACTTCTTTTAATCGGTGATGATTTTAAGGAAGAGGCTTCGTCATTGAAGTCTCACAGTTGGGTCTTTTCTATCTGAATGCATCAGAATAAAGTCTAATATTGAACCGAGGAAGTTGATTTGCTTTTTGATTTTAACCGAAGGATTCAACTGAGTGTAACAATAATTAGGAGTAACCAATAAAATAAGATCAGGTGTTGATATTAGATCTTGGACTTTTTACCTAATGTTTCGATTTCATCATGATTGTGGATTTATAGTTCTCATATTCAATGGGGCTCTATTTTTCAGTTTTTTATCTTCATGTTCTTCAGCGTTTGCACCGAAAGCATCGACATCAATTTCAAACATGACATGTACAATCGAAAATTTTGTTTACACTGAGATCATTAAGCATTTAGTTAACAATTAATGAGAAACTCGTTTTTATCTTGATGAACTAAATTCAGCCATGCATCATTTTACACTTTCTGTTTTACTAAAATTCATAACAAAATAAATAAAAACTGGTATTCGAAGAGCATACTCCAGTGATTCTCGATTGAGATAGTTAGTACTAGAAGCACACGTTATAATTCTCCAGCAAGCATGATCCCGAATCGACCGTTACTTGCTGTAATTTCTCCAAATATCTTCCATAATACTACAGTACACTTAATATAAGCGAATTATTCCAATTTAATATGCCCAAGACTAAATGCTGTGGACAGCGCCAATAACTCAGATCGTAATGGGATAATAGCAGTTTTAACATGACCGTGGACAATGACTCCAATGTACCAAAAGGTCAGTGTTGGCTTCAAAAAAATTAAAACACCATTACATATTACGTTTATTTTATACAGTCTTTAACTGAACGTAGCACAACAAATTTATAATATATGCAAGACATGTTAACACATCATATCTCAGGAATTTTATCTGAGGCGTAGGAGGATTACCCGTTAACTTTTGTCTTAAGTGATTACGTTTTGATTCGTCGTAGTTCCCGAAGACAGTATTCAATATCACACTTCTTGCACGAAGCCTGCAAAAACGATAATTTGGGATAGTTATTTTTAAGAGATGAAACGTGATGATGGCGGAAGCTTTAAATGAAATTTGTGCGCCATTACCTCTGAGGAGATATTAAGCACTTCGTAGGAAATCTCATATAAAAAACATCGACAAATAGAAGGCAATTTCTATACAATGCTTTGAAATTCTCAGCATCTGTTAAGATTGGCTGCCATTCAGAAGCATCAAAGAGAGGAAAAACATAATTTTTACGTCTGTTTGGTTCTTATTGCTTAAATACGAAGGCTTTATGTTCGCCTTTCAACATAAAAATATATATATCAAAGGACTTTCTACTTCGATTGTTACCGGCCGTATTTTCCTTTTTATACAACTTTCGATTGAAACAAATACTAAATGAGCCATTAAAAATGAATGGCGAACTTCTGCTTTCCGATCTCATTAAGGTTAATACTCTTATCAACAACCATAAATGTATAAATATGAGTTTCGTTAATATTTTTGACTTGACCCGTTGATGAGTAATCGCGTATATATGCGTTTGGATTCGAGTGACAGAGGACTACAGTGAGGAAAAATCTCCTAAGAAGAATGACTTGAAAATCACATTTTTAATAAAATATATATTCGCTATGAAAAACCATGTCAAAATGGATGCTAACAGTTGTATAAGACTTTGCGTCTTAGCGCGTTGATGAGTATTCGCGCATATTTGTGTTCGGATTCGAGTGATACAGAAAGAGCATTCTCGCACATTGAGTGCGGAGATTAGTAAATCAAAGACAAAGACTTGGATCTGACACCATTGGGAGTGGGAGAGTAAACCATGCAGCAGTTTAAAAATATTTCATAACTCATGAATTGCATTAGACTTAATCAATGAAACTTATTATACTTGAGCAGATTATCCCACTCAATTTCGTGCTCGGACCATAGCGTGTTGAATGCTGCACAGACAGACGTGAAAAACGAGGAAGTGCAAGATTACACGCAACACGAAATATGTCTTCTCAATTGAAAGAAAAAAGATCACGTACATTATTCCTCTGAAATAAAATACACGTACAGCGTCTTGAATTCATGCACAGTTGCTTAGACTATAAAAATGAAATAAATATAGAAACTCTTATTTTTTAATTTAATATCTCTTATCATATTTATTTGATTTGTTTATCTGTGGGAGGAAAGAGTAGGGATTTAAATCTGACACCCTAAAAAACGTGAAAGTAGATCAAGAGCTTTAGCTGACAGAATGCGTTTTTTTTAGATATTCTTACTCATACTTGTAGAAAGGTTCGTTATCAAAGTCTCGCAGTTGGGTCACTCTTCTTTAAAGATTTGAAAGAAAACATCTAAACCAAATCAGTTATTTTTATTTATTTTTGCATAATCATCGAAAATATCTTATTTAATACTTATTCAAAAAAATTGATTTGTTTTGAAATTTAAAAAAATACCTGCAATAATAAATATTCCAAATAAAAATCTGATTGTGATCCTTTGTTAATTTGAAATATTGCATATACGCTTGAGACTGTTTTTATGCGATTGATAGATTCCATGGGGATTCGCATAAAAACAAGGCATGAACTACATAGAAAATTGATGGATAGGATTCATTATTTTTATAAAACCGCATCACTTTTGGAACCACGCTGAATTTAAAGTATATAATTGATTTGTGTGGATTTCCACTATTCATTGTGCTTATAAGAAGATCACCAACATTCTAAGAAGATTCCATACCTCATGGTTTTTAAACGAATACGGACAAATTCCATTATTATTTTAGTATTTAGATGTGTATGGGTGGTTACTTTTACAGCACAACCTTGCCATCGATATACGAGTGCATGATGAGACGCAAGACACTCGTCTCTGTCTTCGATTCTCGCACTTTCTATATCACTCGGGTCGAACGCTTATATGCGCGATTACTCATCAACGGATTAAATGGCCCTCGATCGTATGAATATTTTCACAATTATAAATATTTTTCGATGTTTAACCTTGACTTACCAGGCTTAAGTATATCTTAAAGACGCCAAATAGATTAAATCTATCCGCAGCAGGTGTATCGCGAATCAATGGATGTCTTTGAGAAGTGGATTCGGATACAATCCTTGGAAGTAGAGATTGGAGACCTTGGAAATAACGAGTCGATTGTCAATTATTAGCAGTTAAAAAGGAATTTGGTTAACGATATTCTGAAAAATGTCGAATCATCGCACGATATTGGATCATGCTCGGAGACCAGGGCCGATCCCAGAAAATTGAAGCATTTTCTATTGGAATTCTTCTGTAATTGTTTCGTGATCATGCAGACAAAATATACATATTCAATGGTAAAAAGTTATCCGTGTCGTGAATACATTGAGATGTGTCACAATTTGACGTCGCATGAAAAGCACCAACTTGTCCATCTTTTTACGCTCGAGCCTCAGGAAAGTGTCATTGTAAAGAGCATTGTTTCTTGAACGGTTGACCAGTTCCATTCGAGCTGAAGAACCCGACGAGAGACGAAGATAGGAGCGCATAATGGAAGTGAAGATTGATTTGACAGATGGAGTTGCATCCAAATTATTTAGGCATCAATCTTGATCTGACAAATGAATCATGGCGTGGTAAGCGATCGCGATCATCTCTTGGTGCCATGCACTTCTTATTCGACGGTCTGCATTTTTAATTGGTGTCGAGTCTTATTAGAGCCATGGTTGCGAAATGTGGACAAATTGAAGATGGGTTTCGTCATAGATCCAGCAAGCACATCTTGGCCATATTCTCTAAGGCTGGAGATAATTTGTAAATTAATAGTCAAACGATCGCTTAAAATTCCTTACATTTTTGTTTGATGTATAATAAAACGATGCCAACATCTTCGTAAGAATAAATACTTTAAAATTCTATGGCTGTAATATAGCCATTATTTTGATACAAAGCACTTTTGCTCACATGTTGGATTATCTAATTTATTGATATAAACATTGAGTGCTTCTCGACATTAATTCTGATTTTGTCATTAGGTTTTTAGTGTACTTTGTATATAATTTTAGAAATGAAATTTAAATATGAATATCTTAATTAAATGATTACAGAACATTTTTGCTATTTTATAAAGACTATAATGCAGGTAAATCACATGAAAAATTCTACAAAATAGTAGCTTTATTGAGATGGCCCACGTGGTTCATTCTATATCGGATCGTAGAAAAAGCGCCAAAATATTGATTAAGGACATAATATAAGCAGTTGCGTTTATGCGATTTAGGAAAGATATCAGAACATTCAAGAACTTATATAACCCCCCCCCCCCCATCCCTCTCCAGAGCTTCAACGCTTTCTAGAAAAAAGTATTCGAGTCCTATCATACAATTTTTTATAGCTTCATAGCAATTATGGTGATGTGTTTTCAACTGCGAGACTCTAAGACGACGAACCTAGTCAAGCATGGTCAATATTGATTTCCATTACTTAATTGCCCGAATTAATAATCGCGTCAATGATTGCTTATGCTGATTAAAAAATCAGAACAAACCTGGATCGATATCGAAAGATTTCGATTTAATATCGATGGATTATTTATAACAAAAGTCTAAAAATTAGTTCAATATATTAGGTCCTCCCGAAAGAAATCTATTATTGTCGCACGCTTCATTTAAGTTCAGTTTATATCCCGAAACTATAACAGAAACATTTCTGTAATATTTTTGTTGTCGGATGGTTCATCAATTTTATATTTTGTGTCATAAATCTCATTTTATTGGTAAATATGACGAAATCTTTGTTTTAAATCGGGCGACAGAAAATTACACAATGCCCCTAAACTAGAACTACTCTCAAATTTTGATGGAAGCATGCTGCAATCTTTGATTGAATCAGATACTTTATCCAGGAGTTATTTTACGGCATGATATCGAACATCCAACACAATAAATGCGACTGATAAATTCCTTTCTGCTGAAACACGGGGCTAAAACTTGCAAAATTTCCGATTTCCAGACAAATTATTTATTTTCGTCGCTGCAGATGAATACTTATATACTATAATACTTTGGTTCGATTCGCGATTATATTACGGAGGAATATATAAATTCTGAACCCCGTATCTATTATATTTCATATCGATATTCCCATTATTAGAGACGATGTGTAATAAATACATCACCGGTAGGGAAAGTTTAATATAACAATTTGATATGTACTGTATATATGTATACATACATTAGACAGTATTTATGCCACTGTTTCCAAGCGTCCAGATTTCGGCGGAATGTTTTGATTTAGTAGCCTTCACCGTGCTGGTAAAGTGTACGATTTCTGTTAGATAAAAGATTCATTTCAGAATTTTTCGGGATTACGTTTACTAGTCCCGGGAATCATGAGGACCTAAAGCTTTCTGAGATCCCAGGATTGGATACAGGCCAATAATAGATTTATTTCGGGATGACCTTGTGTGGTCTTAAATATGTAATATGCCATTATTTATATTATCCCTTTATTTATGGACATAGTAAGTATAGCTATTCTCTGTGCATCTGAAAATTTTCACAAATCATTTGTAAGTCTTCTGAACATCGCTTGTAATGCTTCATTTTTCAGCCTAACCTTGCATGAAGTAGGCCACGTGCATGCATCTACTGCATACACGTACTAATTAATGCACAATTACTATGGAATCCACTATTGATTTTTTACCATATCGAACTGCTGTATATCTCAATCATTTTTGCATTTCAAGATGCACGCATTTCCAAGTGAAATGTCGAGATTCGTCCGCCGATTAAACGGTGTACATCATTATTTCGAGCGGGATAATGGAGATGAATGCGAAAAATCGCTCGCACAATCTCCAATCGGGATTCGTTTTAAGACGTGCCTTAATGTGTTAAAATTTATTTCGGATCGGAATGCCGTCATGGGCGTATTTTAATGATGATTCACTTTGCGGCGGTGTATCGATTTGTTATTATGGAGGTTTTTGGACATCTTTACGTCGACTTTTAGTGTTCGTACGGGATCGTCTCCGATTTGTCTTGGAATTTTAAGTCTTCCGGCCCTAAATCAAAAATGTCTCAGAAGGAGGGGCCCCTTTTTGCGACGCAATTTTTTTTAATGCGTGGCTCTTGTTGTTTTTGCTCAATTTATCCCAATTTTCTAAAGCTGGGGGCTCAGGTGAAAATGCACCATGGATGGCCATATTAGGCCGTTCCATCGGGCCAATTTCTATTATGCAAAGGATTTTTCCAAAATTGTTGGAAAAGTATGATTAACTAAATGGGCGATACTGTCTTCATCAAAATAGGGATAATTTTAAAAAATGCCATAAATTAAGGGCGTATTCTAGTCTAAAGGCATACATTTTGGGTGTTTTTTCAAGTTCGATAAAAATGTGTGAAGGTTAAAAAAGTCATAAGTAAAGTGTTCGCTATAATCCCTATCTCAATAGAAAATAATAGTTATATTTTCACAAAATGGTGACTATTTAAAAAAAAAGTCATTTTTTAGCATTTTTTTTACATTTTAAATTTATTTTAAAATAGTTAAAATTAATATTTTGACATAAATCTGGTTAGAACAATAGAAGGATATATTGACATGGTTTGCACCAAATTTAAAGTTAATCAGTTAATTAGAACTTGAGATATTATGTCAACTATGTTGAAAAAAGTAGTTTCGAGAAAAACGCGTTTAAAGTTTTCATTTTGTTAGGACCGGCTTAGTTGCCGTGTCATTAAAATAGCTATAACTTCGTTAATAATTGGAATTTTTGAAATTTATATGTTTATATAAAAAAATTAAATTACAGTACACTTGGGTCTGTTTTTATGCGATAGATACGTTCCACGGAGAATCGCATATAAAAAATCCGCATAAAAAAAAAGACTTGAACTACATAGAAAACTGAGGGATAGGTTCCGTTATTTTTGAAAACCGCATAACTTCAAATCGATGCGATGAAACGTAGCAAAAATCGCATAAAAAAAACTTTGCGAAGATTAACCAATATTTTTTTTATGCAGTTCGTGATATGGAGACATCCAATTTTTAAGCTCGCGCTGAAATTTGAAAGCTTGTTCAGAATTTGAGTAATGTATAATAAACAGATTGACTAGTTTCTTGTATAATTGGTTTAGGGGCATTTTTTGCTTTCCTGCCATATATCATCAATCCAATAATATAATTCAAGGGAATATCCTCAAGCAATTCATCGACATCATTATGATAAAAAGTATCAAAGCCTTCTCCAAGTTGATTTGCCAAAGTAATGATTTCAGCTAACAATGTCGAAGTTTTTATTATTTCGCCATCTGATCATCATCTCTGTAACACATTCGTGCCAAACTGCTTTCCAACAAGAATTTAAAGTGTGTGGAGTAATCTGAGATACCGCACATGAAACATTATATATACAGTCTAAAATTGAAAACTTTTTCCAAGCTTCAGGTACGGTTAATTATCTAGTGGCTGAATTAAACATGTCGTGTTAGGTAGAAGAAACACTATTTTTAGATTTGAATGTTCTAAATCTAGATGATTTTTTTTATGCGCATTCGCATAAAAAAAGATTTGTGCTGAACTAAATTAAATTTTGTGCTACATTCCGATGAAATACAATTAAATAGTCCCCATTCAACAGTCTCCTGCACCATAACAGATCAAATATGGAATATAGATATGTGAGCGTTATAAATAAGATCGATGAGATCTCTATGATGCTCTATGATAATAAAATTCAAAAATTTATACTTTTAAAAGGGAATAGAGTATTCTATAAATTTGATTCATTTTCTTGACTTATTTATCTTCCATTTAACTAATTTTATTTCATTATTAGGAAACTGGTTCTATTTTATAAGAAACAATGTACTTATATAAATGCTTTTACAATACAATTTAAAAAAACTTAATTTTGTTACTAAAACCGTATTTTTAATTTAAATACAACATAGACAACAGTCCCCTGACATAGACAACAGTTCCCCGCATCGATTATTCAGAAAATGCTCAATATTTCCTAATGTGTTTAAATTAATATGAATATAATTTTAAATAAGCAATAAATCCAAGTAGAAAGACCGTTTAATTTTAAAGTTATCCGCATTATTCGTACAAAATGTTCCGACATCGTGTCCATCATGCTGAGAGCATAATAAAATTATCGCTTTTGTAAGTGTTTTACAGCGCGTCAATGTTTCGTTTACGATTTCACGCTTGAAAGCAAATAAGTGCAATTTCATAATAAAAGCCATTTTTGTTTGTATCTTTTATTTTTTGAATGGGAAAACGGTGAAATATGGCGTTACGTAGTATTTCATTTTTAATGGCGCAATAGACGGCATCCGGAGATATCCTGTGAATGGAGGCTTTCGTCGAATCCTGAAAGGAGGATAATAAATCATGTCACCTTACAATTAAATCGTTTTCCATTATTCCTGAAAGGAGGAAACTGCTGAAAGATAAATTTCCGGTTTATTTTTATTTGGAGCTCTTTTATACCGCATTCGGTTCATTTGAGATAACATTTTTATACGGACGCTCTTTTCAGGATTATTTTTTCACGTCCGACGCGCCGTCGTTATTTTCTATTTCGGGTCTTTCGGTAATTGTAGCAAAGACGAGGTTGAAGATTTACAAATATGCTAATATGCCCATACACCGTGACGGAGCATCGTTTCGAGCAATGCAAATGGTATTGTACAACATCAAATATTGCTCAATATTAAAAAATAAGGAAGGAAGTTTTCGTAATGTACTATTTGCCACCCACAATGTCAAATTGTATTTAGCACCAAGAACCATGACGAAGAGCGAAACAATGATATTAAGCGAAGATTGCTGGTGATGGAAGAGCTGCCATAACAGCGAAACTTGTTCGCATTTCACCAGTCTTTAGACAAATTGACAGAGTCTTCCTGCCGGAGTAACAATGCGAGTGAAACTCGCTCGGAGCTTTTTAGCATTAATTGCTCTATGACGAATGTCGCCGTTTTGACGTCTGGTGTGAATTTTGCGAAGGAAGAAGACCCTGGTGATGATGGATGATGAGAGATGGTAGATAAACAAATGACATTTGCATTAGACGTATCACAATTGAATTCAGATGCGAAAATTACTCGTTAACTCCTGATTGACGATGAGATAATGCAAGGGAATGCTTTAATAATAATTACTCCAGAAGATTTACTTGACAAGGAAGAAATTATTATTTACTTAAGATATATAGGCTTATAAGATTAGTCCAGCGTAGACAAAGTCTTCCGGCGGGTCGTGCATGTTCATGACCTCTCGATAAGATATTGTAGCGTGAGCGATTTACCATCCCCACGTAGTAGCGCTGTTAACAGCGACATCTTCCTTCTCTCTTCAGGTGCAATGTGTTATTTTAACAGCGCCATCTCTTGTGGCCCTGCGGAGACATTGCACCTGCATACCGATCGCTTCTTACGCATGCACCGTTGCCAGTTGGGTAGTGACGCGCAGGAGGTGAGAGTCGGGAGAGTCGTCGGTTAACCTTGGCTGCGGAAAGTCGTCCCTCCTGCGGCCAGATCTCTCTCGTGTGGAATAAATAGTTATTTAGAGAAGAGAGTATTACTATTCGACGCCCGTCTATTCCCATCCATTCGTTCAGCAACATCACCGTTTTTCTATCGGACCAACTCGTGCGTTAGCGCGGTCATCCCAATGAGCACGTGGGGGTGGAGAGCCGCCCGGGGTCCTTATTTTACATCTTCGCGACATCTTCCGTCTCACTTTAGGCATAATGAGTCAATTTAACAGCGCCATATTCTGTGGCGCTGCGGAAATATTGCGTCTGCAATAACGATTTTGTCAGTTTGGTGGTGACGCGCAGGAGGCGGAAATCGTGAGGAGTCATTGGATAGTCTCAACTGCGGGAATACATCCTTCTCTCGGCCAAATCTCCCGAGTGATTAATAAAGAAGTTATTTAAGACTAGACACTTCCTATTCAACGCCAATTTATCTCCATTTCGTTCACCCAACTATACAACGATCCGATAGAAGAACGTACCCGCGTGCGAGTGCGGCCATTTCGACGAGCACGTACACCCTGAGAGCGCCCCAGTTCCTATTCTTCAATAGCACTGATTACCGTTTTGGATTCTGGATGTTATTTTGTTATTCATTGAGTTCTTCTCCCTGAGGATGGCCCCAAGGTATTTGAACTCTTGAACCCCGCGGAAATTCCCGCATATCACCATATATTTTATTTTCTTGTAAAGATCAGACAGCCTTACTAGTTTACCTGGGATTCCCATCCTTAACATGGTCCTCCAAAGCTTTTCTCTGTTGATGCTGTCGTAAGTCTTGCAGAAATCTATAAATATGTAGTAAAAACCAACACCATACTCGACTTGTTCGACTTTTAAAATCAACCATCAGTATTATGAACGCTATAAGAACGTTGTTTGCTTCTTGTAGAAAGTGCGAATTTATATTATTTTTATATTATATTATAGAACCTTAGTCCTACATTGGATTGCAAATTGTTGCACTATAATATCCGATATTCAATAAAATATTAAATATCATGTATATTTTTATAGAGGGAAAACCAATATTTAACATCTGTAGGATGTTTTACAGTCTCAATCCATCTTTGTAGGAAATCCTTGGCATATGAGAGATCTTCAGTTGCGGTGTCCCATTTTAGACATTTCACCAATCGATTTTAAATTACTATAAATGTTTGCGACATCATTTTCAGTGACATTTTCATTAAAATATAGCGTTGAAAAATACAGGTCATTTTCTCTGATTTTCTCATTTTAAGCATTTAAGTGCTACGCCGAATTTCACAAATCTAAAATATTATACACAGAATTAAACTAAACTATTATATACAGGAATAAAATATGGATAGACACGACGCAAAATGTACCATCGCGTACTCAAATACCCAATTTCTGATTGTAGTTCGACGTCTATAAATCGCCACGTCGCATTTTTGGCTAAAATTTCTCGCTGTTAAATCAAATGATCGTTTTTACTTCTCTTGTTGAAAGACGGTTATTGATCAGATTGGCACAACACAAATTGAAATTTTGCCCTCATATGTAGATATAGATAAAGATGATAAAGATATCCCTTAAATTGAATGGCTTATAGCATGTAGATCTTTTATTTACGCATGGTATTTAAAAAATATATATAAAACGGCTTGAATAATCCACATTTTTAAGGAAAAACTATTCACGGTACGAACAGAGACATTCATGCGGTGCTATATTCAAAGCCTAATTGGTCATAATAGAGTTTTATTATAGTCAGAGAAATGATAAAGATGTCAGTCATCCGCAAGCAATGCACTTGCCTTGTAAAATTACCAAGATGCAAGATTTGTCCGGAATAATAGCAACCAACGGTAATGCTTTTATGACATGTCGTCGTCTCGTTTCAAAGCTGCACAATCTTCTTGTCTGATGGTAAGGTTTGTCCAATTAAAAATCATCGAGGGCAATTTGCATATCTTCCATTTGTACATGGCTGTAAGGTTCTGTCGATAATTTTGCTAATTTGAGCCTTTGATTAGTGAATTAATTCACACACATTATTAATGAACACACAAATCAACTTTCCTCTCATGACCGCGCAGCATGAGTGACGCTTGTATTTCAATAAACGAACCTTAACACTGTTGATATTGTTCTATAATATCGTTTCAAATAGAATCACTTTTGATACCACGCTATATAATTGATTTTTGCGGTTTTCTACTATTTATTATGATTCTAATAAAACCACCAACGATCTAAGGAGACCCCATACCTAATGATTTCTGCGTCTCTGTCTCTGATTCACTAATCTCCGCACTTAATGTGCGATAATGCTTATACAGGATGTTTTGTACATGGACCGATTTTTTTTTTTTTTTTTTGGGAGATTAGGGCGGTCTTTTGCTACGTTTCACATATAGTTACTTTGTCCTAAGTATCAGCGTTGACGAAATATAATGTGTTCGCACGGTCTCCAGATCTGACACCACTGGATTTCTTTATTTATGGACATGCCCTATTTTGAGGCTCGTGCGGTTTCCAGACCTGACACCAATGGATTTCTTTGTCAAGAGACGTGCAAAAGAATCAATTAACACGACAGAGGTGCCCACAAAATAAATTCTAATTGCAGAAATAAGCACTGCTTTTGCAAAAATGAAAGAGAAAATGCTAACCTGTATACGCATATAATCAACGGGTTGAATTGTTTGTGGAGTGTCGAAGAAATTATTGAAATTGGCGTGGGCTTCATTATAGAAGAAGGCTTCATGCTTAGCTAAAACTGTATGAATTTAAATCCGAATTGACAGTGAAGATAAACGATGAACATATACAAATAAGTGGTAGATGGCAACATCCTCGCTTATTAAATTTATGCAGAAAATCCTTAAAAGCACTGTTGTTGTGGGTTTCGCTCTGGGTGTGTATGATGATTGGCTCACAACGATCGATTGTGAAACATTTATAGTTTCCTCTTGGCTCATATTGTTCGATGATTATATATGATTTTGACCTTCAAATTTGAATTTTTGATAATATTTTTATCAAATAGTCATGGGGATATCCTTATTGTACCAAATAATTAAACGCAATCGCGACTTCCGTTGCACACATTGGCGATTGCTGCATTAACATGAATGCGATATGAGTCTACGTTGATGTTGACTTGAGCTTAAAACCCTGCAGCTAAATATTTTATTATGGATGACTCAAATTTCGCTTGATATTAAAGCTTCTTTTAAATCCATTCAAAAGCTCAAAGTGGTACTTCACTCCGAATGACACGGTAGAAACATCAACGTCGGCCATCATGAGACACGTACATTGTTGAATACAAAAAGCATTAGTCATGCAACAAAAAGAACGAGTCTGCACCGCCGAGATCCGTGGCATGGTGGAAGCATTTTAAATCCTTTCTTGAATAAACAGTCCAAAAAAGGCAGTGTACGTGTCAAGGGTTAAGACACCATTAGGGCACGTGAATGGGATAAATATCATTATCGTGGACACCGTCCTAAGACAAAGATGGAGCGCTTAAGTGCTCCGGTGTGCCTAATAAGATAATTCTTCACGGTGTCGTCGGCTGATGAAGGAAATCTGATTTAGGATGCTCGGATGGCTTTGCTCGCCAGATGTGACGGGTTCAATAGACATTTATTTGCTTTCCAAAGGCCGGTTAAAAATTAAACGGACGTGCACCAGTTGCCCGCGGATTCGGTTAAATGATTACGAAACGGCGATTAGAGTACCACGACGAGGGGTCAAAGGCTCGTTATAAGATCGCTCATTGTTAATTTTTCAATTAATAATCAGCCTTGGCTTAATCCATACTACAAAATATATATTACGTAATCCAATGTCCAATATAACAATCGGAATCCATTCGATACTGACAAAGAAATTCCATTGTCTTAAATGTTAATTTGTTCAATTGACAAGTGCTGTTCTATAATAACATTTAGTCTTCCATTTAAATAGCATATTAGACGTTCGAAGTTTCAAAGCTGACGCAGCTGACATTTGTCGGCCATTTTATTCAGTCATAGTAAATTCTTCCGATGGAGAGGTCGTCGTGCGCTCTGCGCTACTCCCCGTGTGAGATCCACGCTGTCATCCGTTTTTTGACTTTACAAAACAATATCGCCGCAGATATCCATCGGAAATTTGTGGATGTTTATGGTAGTGAAGTGATGAGTCGACGATTAGATTATTCAAAGAAAACCGTACTGATGTTCACGACGAGGCAAGAAGTAGGAGACTATCAGTAATTTAAGACTAGGGAATCTAAGCCAAAATTCGATCCCGGGATTTCGGAATTGCATTAGACCATGTTTTTAAAAATGTTGCTGGCAACCACATTTTTAAAAACATATATATGCCATGAAAAACCATGTCAAAATGGTTGGTAATGATACCATAAAAAAGGGATCGCTAAAAGCCACATCAAAAAAAAAAAAAAAAAAATTAGACCATCCCAGGATCAGTCCCGGGATTCCGGGACCGGGATTTTCAATATTTTAAAAAATTACATTGATACATTTGATCAAAAATTACTAATAAGTACATTTGTCTATTATAATAAATAAGGCGATTTTTTTTATTTATTTAAGAAAAGATAAAAATACAATTCAAAAATAGATAAACAACACACTAAAAAAATCAAATATTATTTTTAAAATATGCCCCGATGAGTGAGCTAATACTTTGATGCGATTCGTAATTATATTACGGAAGAATACAAAAAATCTAAACCCCATATCTATTATATTTCATATCGATACTCTCATTATTAGAGTCGAGGTGTAGTAAATACATCACCGGTAGGGACGGGTTAATATAACAATTTGATATGTACTGTATATATGTTTACATAGATTAGACAATTACTGCCTCTATGGGTCGCCTAAGCTCGCCAATTAGTAGTTACGCCACTGTTTCCAGACTTCGGCGGGAATGTCTCGATTTAGTAGCCTTCGTCGTGCTGATGAGGTGTACGATTTCTGTTAGATAAAAATTTCAATCCAATTCGGGATTACTAACGTAACTAATCCCGGGATTCATGAGCACCTAAAGCTGTCCGGGATTGGATTTCACTACGTGTGACGCTTCTTGGAATCTCCTTAGTAATATTGTGTCGGAAAAACTTGGCTACAAGAAGTTGAGTGCGAGATGATTGCCTAGAACGCTGACACCATCAAAATCGTGTGACCACTGCGCGTGAATTTTTGGATCATTTTATACAGGAAAGAAGATGATCGGATAGACAGCCACTTAGTAGTATAATCGGACTCTTTAAGACAGAATCCATGCCCTGCGCTGTTGAGCGGTCTGTTCAAAGTGCCCTCGGACTAGTCACTGCGTCGCTCTTGGATCCATCAAGAAACACTACGTACAGAGCATCCAGGACCTCACCTATTTCACTCCGCACCCCCAAAATATGATGGGGGAGTAAAGAAGAGGTTAGGCTAAACGCAAAGGAACTACTATGCGTGATCACTACCACCACGAGTCCAACCTCAGCTAGCAGATGTCGGACTGCAAGGGCTCTTCCTTCTTCATGGTACTCGTATTGGTTTAGTTATTTGTATTACCTACCTAGCTGAAAGTCATTCTCCCATTTATGTGCCAGGATGTTGAAGATAGTGGTGTCACCTTTTGTACAGAGGCCTTCTTCTCTTTCTGTAATCGGTAGTTCCACATTTTACTCTACGGGTATGTAGCATAGGATAAGCTGTATTTCCAACTCATGTTAATCGAGCTACCCCATCAGCATTTGATGAGCAAACCGACGAAACTACTGTTGCCCTCCTCTACTCTACGTCATTATCCCAGGGATTCAACTGGTACCCACGGACATAGGGTTCCCCCCTTCTGGGGTTTTATGGGTGGATATCATAGAGTGAAACACCCACCTGAAACAGGGCGGAGAAACTTTTTTGGACTCTATCCTGACAGGGAATGAGATGTGGATGTGTCACTATACCCCAGAATCCAAAAGGAACTGGCGGCAAAAGTTTATGATACTGGCATTCAAAGCTGGTGTCCTGATAGCAGAAATATTTCGATCTCGACGGCGATTATGTTTAAAAATAGTTTAATATATCTGTGAAGTATCCTGTGAATTTCTGTGACTTGATGAGGTGTCTAAAATACTTCTTTTTTACCTTATAGGAGGACTTCTACGCCTGCTACAATTGCGCGCATGCGTATGAAGGACCAAAATTGATCCTGTGATCATCTCACGTGACTACTGTAAAAGCTACAGCAGCGTATTAAAATGTCTGTTTTACATCAGTGCATTTTACCCCATGCTATGGATACCTATGTTTCATTGGACGCGCTATGGCAAGCATATTACATATAATTTCGATCGCAATTGGTCATAATTCAACACAAAGAAGCCATATTATATGCTTTTTGTATGAATTAAAATGGCATTAATCCTTTCAATGCGCGTGCACTATGTCGGAGCACATCCAGCATAGAATCAATCCGTCGGAAAATATTTAAATTAACTGATTTGAAGACAAAACTCCGTGTGTCGAAGTCATTTATTAGTTAAATTGGATTTTAACTTTTGAATAAACAAATCATAGTTATTATAAATGAGCACTCGAGTGATCCAAGGAGAGTATGCACGCACATGTTGTGGGCATTGTATTTCTAATAGGATATTATTTACTCAAATTATGATGTCAAACATTACATTTACGATTTAATGGGATTAATGTTACACATAGTAGAGCGTAGGCCCTGTCCACGAGCATGGAATGGCTATAATTTTTGTTGTTGAAATTGAAACTGACTTTGATTATATACATCAAGGTCTATTTGATTCCGTATTTGTGCAACACAAAGTAGCCCAAAATACAAATCTACCTACAATAGCTCAAATAAATAAACAATTAATTTAATTGAACTTAATAGCCTTCGCTTTGAAGCACGTGCCTAAAAAAACCATTAGCGGTTTTAAATTAAAATCGGTACCCGGCCATGATACTTGATGTTTCATAATTCAATTTCAATCTGGGGTAAAAAAGGAGGGATGTTTAAGCTTCTGTGCTTTATTGAGGCGTTTCTTGGGATTCAAATTGATTTTATGTAAAAGGATGGTGTTCAAATTATCCGGAGCAACCAGTGAATAATGAAGCATGATTTAAACGCTCATTATTCGTGTTCAAACACTATTATGGCACCGCCGTGTAATAAAACTAATAACCATGAACATGTTGAGAATTACCATTGCCTTTGCTTTTGTTTACCATCAAGATATCAATGCATCGAGCGAAAAGAGCAATGCATTAGCGGACTTTCGACAATCAATGAAATTTCACTCGGATTCTTTTTACGGTGGAAACTGATAGAAATCGAAGCGGAAATTCTCGCCATAACAATAAAATTGTTCTAGTCTAATGATACGTAAATTAAGATTCCCAAGAAGTGGACCCCATGAACCGGATGATAAAAACGCCATCGTTCAAACTCGTTAAAAACCATTTAATTCCAGGCAGTGGCAAATTATGGCGGAATCCGATTTACAAAAAATTTTTTACAAAAGGGACTTTTTATAGATTTTCATAAACAATGTTAATCTCATTGCCGTTAAATACTGCCTCAGTAATGTCCGCAATGACAAGTAACATTCTCTTTCAATTAAACCAGCCATAGCTGAGTATTATAGTAATTGACGCTAATGAGTTATAATTGAGTGTAATTTAATGGTTACTTCATTATTTTATAGATTTCACATATTTAAAATTCAACATCACATTTAATGCAAAATATAGCAAAAAATGCTTAGAGCAGCTTGAAAACAAATATATCGCTTCAATGAGGTGTGATTTATTGTATTTCTTCTTAACACATTCCGGTACGCTAACTCGGCGCCTTTGATGGTGAGCCTTTGAGCTCTTGGCGCATACAAATTTAATACAACGTTATTATACCGAACTTATTTTTACAATTAGTCAAAAGTTTTCGAAGTCGTCTTGCCAGGCCTAGAAGGCATCCTGGAAGGCCTTCTCCTAGATGTTCTCTATAGCCGATGTGACATTAGGTTGGATGATTTCAATCGTGTCCCAATATTTCTCTTTCAGGACTCCTTTTAAACGAGGAAACAAAAAAAATCTGGGGGAGCCAGGTCAGGGCTGTAAAGAGGCTGAGGAACCAATGGATTATGGGTTCAGATCCAGAAAATCGTTGACAACGAAGGCGCTGTGACTTGGTGCAGTGTCTTTGTGTTCAATTCGATTACAATGCGATGAATGGTTGTTTTTGTTATGTTTAGAGTTTCTGCTATCCATTAAAGGTTCAATTGTTGGTTAGAGTTCAAATAATCATGCACACACGTCATATTTTCGTCTATTCAGGTAGTTGATCGACAGTGTCCGTAACGAGGGTTTGAAGCGCTCGTGGCAAGTGCCTAACTTGCCCCCCCCCTCCCCCTCCTCGTAGTCCAAATTTCTTTTCAATATTGAATAACGACGAAATAAAATATACTCAAATCTCTTTTTGTGCGACATTTTTTTGTGCGATTTCGAAGTTATGCGGTTTTTCTTAAAGCAACTTTTTCTTTTTTAAGAAATTACATATTGAGATATTTTGGATAAAATAGGAAATAAATCATCAGCACTATTATTCTAGTTTAAAACTTTGAAAAAGTAGATTTTTTTGCGTTTTTTCAATGTTTCGACTTTTTAAAAATATATTCTCCAAAGGAATTTTCAAAATTCCAACTACTTACGGAGTTATAGCTATTTTAGTGACCAATATTAAAATTTTACCAATGATGCAATACATCCTTTAAATGTTACCAAAAAAGTTGTTTTTAATTTCTTTATTGTTTTCTGTTTTTTTATTAACTTTTTTTTATGCGATTTTTGATATTTTTTATATAACTATTTCAAAGTTATGCGTTTTTTTAAATCCATGGAACGCATATTCACTTTTTCTATGAAAGTCACAGCTTTTTTTATGCGATTTTCCGTGGAACGAATCTACCGCACAAAAAAAGGGTTTAAGTTTATTACGGTACCTAGGAGTAAGGGCGTACTTTTTCAATACAATGCAAAATACTTTTTCTTTCTTCATCTTTATTGAACTTTTCTTATAAAAAAAGTTTTCCATATTATCTTTCACTTCTAGCACTTCTTATTTAAATCACCATTCTCGTAAAATCAAGCGGGTTTTGACTGAAAATAATCTGAAAGAGCAATTTTCAAACATTCTATAGAATTGAAATTTAAGCTGGCGCGGATCCCAAACGACTTTAATGCTAAGCATAGCGGACTGGAATGTGTTAAGATGGCATGTTTGATATTAAATGTAGACGATTTTCATAGATATTTACTAAAAGATTTTTTTTTTATATAGTTATGTAAGGATTTCAATTATTTAAATGGGAATTTTAAGTAGAATATAATATTTGCTAAAAGTGAGTAGCGAAATCATCATTAATTTTTAGCTATATTTGAATGATTATTGGAATTCCAGTGACTCATAAGCGAGCCTCAGATTATGCTTCTTCAGATTTAGATAATCAGACAAAATCTGAACCTATATGATCGATTGAAAATATGAATATTTCCCTTAAACTCCTAAATTTGTTGGTACAGTGACGTTGTGTTTCACTTTTTTTATCCCTAAAAGATAAAGATTCAAGTCGACTTATAACCCATGATTAATATCCTAATTAACATAGTCATTTGAGCCTTTTGAAAGCGTACAATGCAGATAATCCATGCCTGTGTATTGCGAAGAAACTCGGTTGGAATTTCCATTGGTTTCACTGTACGACATTCGTAATGTCCATGCTAACCATAGCGCAAAAGCGCATCAACTGCTTTTGCAGAATTGCGAATACCTTGTTGCAACATAATATATAAAATCTTGTCACAATGATGGATGACCACGTCATGCTTACCTCTCAACATGGATCAACGTCTAGCTACGCCTAAGATTCATACGTCCCTCAGGACCGACAATATACCTCATGCAAGCGCACGTATCTTCAAAAAATGTATAGCTTAATCTTTCGACTTGGCTCGAAGACATTCATATGATTTGAATGCGAAAGATGCATGATTTTGATGATTAAAAAATGAAGAAGACTGGTCTGTGATTTAGCTTTCATCCGCGTGCTTTCGTCGGTGAAGCCATACTGCAAAGGCTTGATTATAATTGCTGATGAATGATGTTGGACGTTCACCGGATATTAATATTATAATTTTTATAAAATTTGAAAATATAAAATAATAAATAAACATTATATTTAGGCATACTCAAAGTAAATGCCTCTTATAGTCCGGATAATTTGCCATCTTCTAATAAATGAATTAAGTTTGGGAAGAGGTTATATTCTTGTAGCTTGACTGCATGAGATTGCACTATGATGATCGATACATCAACATAGTGCATCATAGGTCATCCAGAAAGTAAGGTTACAATATTTATATAGAATCGAAAAATGCTTGTATTAACACCGCCAGCATTTTTTGGATTCTGAGGTGTAATGACCCATCCATGATTCATCTCCCATCACGATAGAGTCCAGAAAAGCTTCTCCCTCCTGTGCAAAACGATCCAAGAACTCATGCGCGGAGGTTACATAATTTTAACGGTACTCCAGTATGAGCATTCTGGGCACCCATCTCATACACAACTTCTTGTAACCAAGTTTTCCGACACATATATCACCAAGGAGACTATGAGAACCTTAATTTCTAGTTGACTCTCATATAATTGACGTGGATGAATAACAGTCATATACTTCAACAGTTAGAGTAAGCATCCGGATATCAGGGCCGTAACAAGGGCGTGGCAAAGCAGACGCCCGCCACGGGCGCAACTGGACTTGGGGCGCAAAACGTTGAATATCGACCCAGTCAAGAGTTGCACATGATTTTTAATTTATTTGATTTGAATCAGTACTGATTGACTCTGTCCGTTTTTATAATATATACTATGTGATCTAATGTCTCTTTTTTTCGTTATCGCTTAAACATTAAACAACCCACCCGATCAGTCTTCTTCGGACAACTTTGTTTTATAACGAGATCATGATTGCTTCTGTAGACATGTTCAGGTATGGATCATTCGTCATATCAGCGCTCCGAAAAGTGGACCTATTAGACATACAAACATGTGGTCGTCTTTTAGGGCTTTTTGCGACATTCTCTCTGATTTGTACGATCACGGAAGCAACGTAGCGTAAAAATAAATTGGATTTCCAGGAAGGGGGAAGGGGCGATGTTAGATACTTGCCATGGGCGCTTCATTCCCTTGTTACGGCTCTGCCGGACATAGAACCCTCCACTGACCCGAGCTCTTTATTGACCTTTAAATTTATTGCAAAAAGCCCCGAATGCCCTAAAGCTGGAGGGAGCGACCAAAAGGTTTACGTGTCCAATCGGTCCAAACTTTGGACCGCTGAAACATCGAAATAGCGCCTCGCGATTAGTCCGCAAGAGATCTTTACTTTTTATTCAAATGGAGCGAATTGATATCAATATATATAACATATTTATTGTCCTATGTGGACCTAAAAAGCTCTCCATAAAAGAGGAATATATTTTGTTTAATGTGCTAAAGAGTAACTATGCAAAATTTAGCCAAGATGAGTGAAAAGCATACTCAGCACTCCTATAGCGTCTACTTCGTTTGCGGCGTCTTTTACGTAAGCAACGGATAAAATGCGCAAGATCAATGCCCTCTCACGCGTGTTAATCACTTTGCACTTGTTAACAAATTAAACACGTACAAATTTTGTATGGGCGCCTATCTTTCTATAGCATGGTTCCTACGCTATAGGAGGGTTTACTGTATAAAGATAACTTATTTACAAATTACTCAACTGCTGAGGAATTAAATTTGAAACACTAATTCCTATTATCCCAAATATTTGAGACATGTTACAGAACAATAAATATTGCTTAATAAAAACTATAGCTATCGTTTAAAATATCAATTTTTAAGCATTGTTTGTGTTAATTTTGCTCAAAATTATTAATGAACAAAAGGGCCAAGAAGTTATATGATCACTTAGCTTATCATTAGAGGACTCAGAACATTAACTTTTAATTGTTCCAATTAAAGCGTAAATGAGAACGGAGAGTTGCCTTCGATGGACTGTGACGATATAATGAGCAATCGCACGAAAAAGTTGAGAACTAATAGTAGAATATAAGCAAATAACGCTTATAACGAGCACAATTAGAATATCGATATAATGGCAAAAAAAATATCAAAGGCGATAATTAGCCACGAAAGCCTTATATGACTGGAATAAATTGATTTTTTACCATCAAATAAGGCAATCTTATCTCATTATCGGTTTTATAAATTTAAAATTTAATCTAAGATTTCAATGTTTTTCGTTGTGATTTTTCTAAAAGATGAGCGAGTTGCTTTTAAATTATGATGCTATTAAAATCATATAAGCTGTGCTTGATGAACATAATTTTCGGTTTCATCTCAAATATTACAAGCATTTGATGAATTTTTGGCGTTGATGAATGTATGAAGTTTCTTATTCCACCTATATTCTAAGATATTTATATTGCGTCTCTGAATATGGATATGCCATGATGGACAATGGTATGTTTTGTCTATTCAATGCGATTGATTGATTTATACCATGGGAACATTAAAAATGCATCGTATAATAAATAACGAGCGAAATTTATACCCCGGCGATAAATTTATGCGGTGAAAACTAGTCTTAATGAAACGTCTAGTGCGGTATAATCTAGCAGCTAATTTTTTTAGCTCCACTGCTGTCATTCCTCGGCTTGCTGAGGACTAAGGACGTGATGCAGTGTAATAGCGAAGACAGGACACTTTATATAGCGGGGCAAGTTTTTAAGCCCTCGAGTACGGTGGATGTCGGATTCGTCTTTATATTCGGACGACTTGTTATCCTGCTTTTGTTTTCTCGGAAGATTCTCACTCTGTATCGCCTTCGTTAATCTCCGCTTTTTCTCTAAGGGGGAGTACTCGCAACGGTTTTTTTCTTATATACAAATTGTGAGTCTTTGATGTCGGCGCAAATTCATCTTGGAAAAAGGAAAATTAAGAAAATATTGACGGAAAGCTTAAATAACATAATTACGAAGGATTCAGGCTCATGTTACGTGACCTTGGAGCTTGCCTCCTCATTTAAATAGTGGTGGAAAAAAATTGAGAAAATAATTGCTTGGGGAATTTTTCAGTATTAAAATACAAAGGGAGCCTTGAATCCCTATTTGATAAGATAATACGCTTTTCGTGGAAATTATTTTTTACAAATTTCTACATAAATATACTTTATTATGAGCACAGTTATAACTGGATCTTGGTTTTACATCTAATGCATGGAATGGCTAGAAATTCACCGGATATGAGAACATTTCACGTTTATAACGAGCAATAAACCTGCCATCCGTGCGAGATCTAGGCGATCATCTTGTGCAAAAATTGAAGAATAAGTGCGAAATGACCGCCGTGTAATGCTTGACGACCTTCACCAAGAATTTCCTAACATTTCTCGAAGTCTTCTTAGTGATATTGTATCGGAAAAACTTGATTACAAAAAATATGTGTGCGAGATAGATACCCAGAATGCTCACATTAGAGCACCATCAAAATCGTGTAACTACTGCGCGTACATTTTTGAATCATTTTGCACAGGAAGCAGAAGCTTTTCATGAATGTATCCTGACGGGGGATGAGATATGGGTGTGACACTACTACGCCCCAAAATCCAAAAGGACCTGAAAGTTGTGAGGTCTATAATACTGGCATTCGAAAGCTGTTGCACCGACTACAATTATCCTGTGAATTTCAATTAAAACCTTGTGTAGGTTACAACATTTATGTAGGAGCGTGTTATATAGGTGTTATATCCAGAAAATATCTGGATGTAACCTTATGCTATATTTAGCCTCATTACTCGTTATAACCGTATTAATACGATGCTTCTGAGTTCAATATTAATTACATTCCTATTACCCGAAGAATATAATTGGATTGTTAGTGAAATATCTTCCCCTTGCAATGGCGCAGTTAATCTGAACAGATTTAATTCAACAGATTAACAGCCAGCATCGTTTTCGATCCGGCGGTAACGCGCAGCAAATGAGGATCATAGAAGTGGTACGTGGCTACCAGAGTATGTTTTTTTCCGCAATCAGATTTCTCTCTTTCTCGTCATAAAAAAAATCAATTAAGATGAGAGTGTTTCTATTCGGTACCAGATCACCTTCAATCCTCCCCGTGGCTCCATAAAGACCCGAGAGAAGAAGCCACCCGTGTGCGAGCGTATTGTAACGTTACAATGGTGTCAGAAGTCATTATTTGAACCATCTCAAACTCAGGCTCAAATAGAAGCAGACCTATTGGATGACTTCAAATATGCTATTGTAATGTCCCCGGACGGGAGGCCGCGCTAGCGCACGGGTCCGTTCTTTTATCGGACCGTAATGTTGCTGGACGAATGGATGGGAATAGACGGGAACGTCGAATAGAAAGACTCTCTTCTCTAAATAACTATTGATTCCTACACGAGAAAGAGAGAGAGAGAGATTTGGCTGCAGGAGGGACAACCTCCCGCAGCCAAGGCTAACCGACGACTCTCCCGACTCCCGCCTTCTGCGCGTCACCACCCAACCAGCAACGGTGCACGCGCAAGCAGCGGTCGGTATGCAGGTGCAATGTCTCCGTAGGGCCATAAGAGATGGCGCTGTTAAAATAACACATTGCACCTGAAGAGAGATGGAAGATGTCGCTGTTAACAGTGCTACTACGTGGGGATGGTAAATATTGACAATGTCGCCGAAAGTCTTTTTTTTCGCAAGGAAGGGAAATGCTTGGAATAAACTTCTGAGCCCGTATTCCACAGTATTGTCCGGAATTAAATGTGTAAACTAAAATAAAATCCGGTTACCCACTAAAACCCCTTCCTGTTCGCCTTCCGTCATGCCTTCAGGCATTTGCCAGTCATGACATCCTGGATCTATGCGTCCTCTTCACTTACCTCATTTACCTCCATCATCACCATCTACGTGGCATCTCTCCCTTGAGCCGCCGTTACGGCTCATCGTCTGTTCCTTTCGGCGTCCTCCTTGGATGTGATCACCTTGAAGGCGAAGTTCTCCCAGGCCATCCATTTCTCATCGCTTTCTAGTATCGAATCCATCATTCTTCGATATTCTTTCATCACCAATGGAAGATCGGAGAATTTTCCGCTATTCCTCCCATGCTTCGCATTCAAACATCTTGTGCTCTGCATCATCTGCCTCAGCCCCACAGTGGTGGGACTCGGTGGTTGCTTCTTTGCCTATCAACATCTGAATCTGGATAACTGCGAGCACCCTTGTTCCAACACACAACATTGGTGTCAGAAGTGGGATGTTACCTGAAAGTATTCGTACTCTTTGAGACTTCATGTTTGAGCTCAGTTTGTGTCCAGACACATTGACGGAAACATCTTTGTAAACTATTGTTGAACAATATTTTTGTGCAACTTTATTTTTTAATGCTAAGGGCAAATTATCATGTAAATTGGACCCCACTATGATATTTTTGGCTCACTTCCAATACAAAAATTCAGTTCATTTCCTTTCAGAATTTTATTTTTGCTAAATTCTCAACTTAACCGTATGAATTTTCGCATCACAGATGTGCTTGAATGGCTCTAATTTTTAGCTTAAACGCTATAATATTACTGTGCAAAAAATACACACTGACTAATCCAATCAAAACATAATAATACCGCGTATTGAATTACTGTATTTTAATTTAATTTGTGGTATGAATATTTCCGCCATTAGTCAAGTCAAGCGGCGAAACCTCTTTGATTCGATGTGGAATCCTGTCATTCGCGGAATATCATCATTGGATCACTCAAGCGTTTCAGTTTTGATTGATTTAATCAGTGTAATGTTTTAGAATAATAAATTAAGTCGTTGTGGCCGCTTTAGACTTAATGGCACCCATTTCCGATAGGTATAGAGCCTCATTTTTTGGGGGCGAAAGCTGACCTTTCGTGGGCTATTTTGCGACCGGAATATTGCTTCTTTTCACGAAGACTTTTCGATAAGACAATGAACTTTTTTCGTCCGCATCTGCTGATTTATGTCGGCCGTTATTTTCTTGCCCTGACAGTGAAAAGTCGACAAAGTAGAAATTAATTTTGAACGAGCATCTCCTGGACCTTTTTATTTTCAAAGGGGTGATATTCCATGGGAGTAAATTTATATCGCTCCTTCTTTAAAGGATGGATCGCAGTTCGCGCTTAGAACCACTTATCCTATTTCTCGGAAATTCGCAGCATTAGGAAGGAATCAGTCACGTTCCCTGGCAAATTACATACAGATGCTACAAATTATCTGTACGGCTCGGAGTTTACCAGAATTGGCAACTGGTTGTTCTGTAATTATCATGCTTTGAATCAATAGTTTTTCCAGCTTGAACCTCGCTCGAAGCAGTCAGCCACCTTTGCTAGTAAAAGTACTATCAAAACGTAGTCCAATTCGCTTTTAAGCCTGATCAAACAATAAAATTAATAGTGTGTAGGCATATCAAATTGCCGAATCAGTAACGATAACCCAAATCTATCGATTAATAATGGTAACTCAAATTTATGGATTTCAATACATTTATTTGTTACTAAAACTGAAGAAACACATGTGTATTGTTAAGGTTTATTTATTGATATACAAGATTGACTCACGCTGCGCGGTCCTGAGAGAAAAATGGATTTGTATGCACATACGAATATGATATCCAAATTCATTAAACTATAAAGTTTCATCACATCTTACTTATTTAAGAGATAATCTATAATATTATAATATATTTAGTTAATCCTCTATAAAGCATAAATACTAATTGGTAAAGTCAATCAATCAATAAAATCAATAAAAACAGTTAGGACAGGACAGGTCCATTCGACTGATTTTTCGGTTTTAAATTTTCAAGATTTCCGCAATAGAAACTCTTTTCTTCGACGATGTCGTATGAATATGTAATAATTTATTACCCAAGAAAATAATTTATCCTGCATTGCCTTCGTCGCTACGACAATATCCGATTGTCGCGTTGTTCAGCTGTGGAGAGCGCACCGGGAGTTACTCGGAGCACGGGACACTCTGTATAATTAACATATTGCTATTATAATTAATTAATTACGCTACCATGACTAAATCAGCAGATGATTAACATTTTTTTATAGATCGAAATTGATTTGTATTTTTAGAGCTTGAACTTTCCAATATATTCTAGATCAAGTGTCCAATTTTTCAAGAATAATACACTTAATTTTTTCCACTAAAATGTCTGCATTTTGCACTATTTCACACGATTTTATACATTTATTTGCCAAAATCGAGTCAATTGAGATGCATTTAAATATTAATATATTATAGCGTGGACAATTTTACATCCTCGCGTATAGCGCTGTCAACAGCGACATCTTTCATCTCTCTTTGGGTGCAATGTGTTATTTTAACAACGCCATCTCTTGTGGCCCTGCGGAAACATTGCACCTGCTTACCGACCGATCGCTTCTTGAGCGTGCACCGTTGCCTGTTGGGTAGTGACGTGCAGGAAGCGGGAGTCGGGGGAGTGGTCGGTTAGCCTTGGCTGCGGGAGGTCGTCCCTCCTGCAGCCAGATCTCTCTCTCTCTCTTGTAGAATGGACCCGTGCGCTAGCGCGGCCATCTCGATGAGCACATGGGGGCGGGGAGCCGCCTGGAGACTCTGTCCCCAAGAGCGCTCCCGCCACAACGTTACAATATCAACATAGTAGAAAGGCGGAGTAATCTTTCCCTATCTTTCTTATTGACCATACTATTCATTGCTTCTCATGACATATTTACTACTAATACTTAAGATAAAGAACCGCTCCCACTTTTCGGAAGCGAGGAGTGTCGTCGTATACTGAGTGTGTGTGTCGAAGGCGAAGCCCTATGCTACTCTGGCGGCAGACGCTCTCACAGTAGTAGTAAACTTCAACGCTTCAATTTCAATTCCTGAATTTAAAATACTTTTAATTTGATTGTATTTAGGCACTGAAAATTTAAGATATATTTTAGTATTGTAATAGGTATATGTATACAGTCAACCCTCTTATAGCGTCCACTTCATTTGCGGCGTTTTTTATATAATCAACGGGTAAAATACGTAGGGTCGAACCTCACGCGTGTTAGTTACTCGAACTTGTTAACAAACTAATTACGTATGTACAAATTTTGTTTGGTTGCCTAACTTTCGGTAGCGTTTTGCTTCTATAGCATGATTCCTATCTTGATGCTATAGAAAATTAAGATATTTCAATCAAAATCATCATATTTAATGTGATTTTTATTATTAAAAACTATTTAATTAATAAATAGATATAAGATGCTAAAAATATATTTGTTTGGTCTCCTTAACTAAATAAAATATTTACTAGAGGTGGAAAAAAAATAGATCAAAGATGTAACGTCAGGAAGGATACGGCTTAGAGCTGTCGGAAGCAGCGAAGTGAGCGTATCTGAAATGGACAGCCCCCTGTCTACCCTTAACGCGGGTCAGAAATATGAAATAATGTATTCGCAAACAAAAATAATTATTTTGAGGTGACCATCTTTTCCTCGATATGGATCTGTACTCGTGTGCAATTGTAGCCATGCGACAGTTGCAAAAGTTCCGGTAACCGCAGATCGGCGCAATAATGCGGCAGATGCATCAAATTGCGATCCTCGGCTGCAACGTCTCCGATAAACGCATTAAATGCAATGAAGTGCAATTTATCCGATGCCCTCATCTCGGATTTAACTACGAGTAGCTCAATTGACTGTCTCCCGTCAATCTAGGATTATATTTCTGCATAGTGATCCGTCATTCAGCGCTCGTACCACTTCTCCATTTGATACGTGATGTAAATCTCAAATATTGCTACGCGTATTTCTTACTTTGCGGTGCTTCTGCAAACTCTTGTACGGTATCGAATGCGATACATCTCTTCTACTGTTCTTGAAAAATTACATACTGCAATATACAGGTTTGTTGCTCCTTTATGTTTGTATTATGAGGTTGAAGACATCTGTGACATCATAATTTGTTCTTTGTAAAAATCAAAGTATTGGAGTTAGATCATGGACTGGAAGAATATTCGACCATAATAATTTGGGAGATTGAAAATATTTATATTCATATTTATGATCCGATTCAGATGTGACCTATTTGTTTGGAACTTGAATAAATAAATGACTATAATGTAGTGCAGTACTAATTATAATACAAGAGACGTACTTGTAACCAGGGCTTCTAACAAGAAACGAACCGAAACCCAAAATAACCGTTATGTTTCTCCGAACGAAAATTGGAATCAAACCTAGCTTTAAAAAATCTAGAATAATCATATATGATACCTACGTTTTGTAATAGTTCTGTAGACATGTTCGATCGCGAGGTATTCATTCGTCATGTCAGCGGCCCGAAAAGCGGACCAGTTGTACCCACTGATCTTGTGGCCACTCCGTCCTCTTTTAGGGCTTTTTGCGGCATTTTCGGGGATAAACGCGCATCCGGGACCTTCTATGATCTGTTAGCTCGCGCACTTACAGTCGACGGTCATCTAAAACCATTTTGCGAACTTTCTTCACCATTTCTGGGGTGGTTACCTCATTTGGTCGACCACTGCGCTGTTCGTCTTGGCAGCTCGTACGACCTCGTCGAACCTTTTACCATGATGTATTTACTACAACTAATAATAGGAATATCGATATGAAATATAATAGATGCAAGGTTCAGAATTTCATATGGTGTACAAAA
The DNA here is from genome assembly GCA_008973525.1 of Stenopsyche tienmushanensis. Classification (NCBI taxonomy): domain Eukaryota; kingdom Metazoa; phylum Arthropoda; class Insecta; order Trichoptera; family Stenopsychidae; genus Stenopsyche; species Stenopsyche tienmushanensis. The sequence goes on along the minus strand of WACJ01000234.1, from coordinate 464,380 downwards.
TACATATCATGGTAATATTACTATTTTTTTTTTAAACAAATACCTGCTTCTACACGTTAGGATGGATACTTTTGGCATTATCTTCGTATATTATTAGGTACATGCCACGGGCGTTTCATACCCTCGTTATGGTTCTGATTGCATACCATGTTTTATTAAATATTTTGACTTTAGCGTTTTGTTTCTATAGCGTGATTGTCTGTAAGCATATTTTAATATAAGTATAGGAAAGGTTTAAATGTAAGTGAACGGATTTAAACACATCTGTGTTAAAAGTGTTATTAAAATACAAAGATTTCAAAATTAAAAGTTCATCAAAATGTTGAATAATATTGATTCTTAGAATAGCAGTAATGATCCATAAAACTATAATGTCAGGCTATTTTCGGAAACATTAAAAATGCCTTTGTGATTAAAAATTTACCATAAAAAAATTGACTAATAAGGAATACTGGAATTAATGAATAATGATAATTTCAACGCAATAATGTGACAAATTAAAGAAATAAACGATTTTTGTATGGAAACTATTAACCATAATCTTTTCAAATTGCAAATCTTCTATTTGTTTAATTTTTTGATTGTTAATTACTCATAATAAAATATTTAATCAAATATGAAATTCCACCACAAATCAACCACAGAAATATATATGAGTTATCACAATGACTTTAAAATACTCATTTCATAACCAAACAATAATTAATTAATACGATTGTGTATACCACTGTAAAAAAAAAGTTGATCCTTAAATAAATAATAATAGTCTTAACTCATTGTGGTTCGTGGCCACATCAACGCGTGATGAAAATGACGCAACTTTAGCTTGAAAAAATGTCATACAACCCGATATAGATTTAAATTAATTTCTAAACATGATAATACAAACAAATGTGTCAATATTTTAATCGTATAAAATATATAAAGATATCATCCGTCGACAAAATATGGCAAATTTTATAAGAAAACATATAATTTTATAAAATACACTTAGGTCTGTTTTTATGCGATATATACGTTCCACGGGAGTCGCATAAAAAAAGACTTGAACCGCATAAAAAACTGAGGGATAGGTTCCATTGTTTTTGAAAACCGCATAACTTTAAATTCGCATAAATACAGACTCAAGTGTTGTTTTTGTTTTTTTTTTGCGTCAAAAAAAACCACTTTTTTGCATTTTATCACGCTGTTACACGTACTGCATATTGAAAATCACTATTATGTTTATATATTAGGATGTCCCATAAGTTTCTTTCGTTTTCATATTAAGATAAAAATAAGCAATAATTTGTATTACATCAAAATTTATTGAATAATATATGATCCATTCTATTCTATTACCTTTCTTCATGTCTCCGGAAGCCTCATAATGCCTTCTTGCCAAAATTTACCAGATTTGTTGGTAAAATATTGATCAAGGTACATTTTTATATCATTTTTTGAATTAAAATTTGTACCACGTAAATAATTTTTCAATGAAAGGAATAAATAATAATCTGAAGGGGCAATGCCCGAAGAGTATTGAGGATGAAGTAAAACATCCCAGTCAAATGATAATAATTTATTTCTGACGAGCAAAGACACATGAGGCTTGGCGTTATCGTGATGAAAAACAACACCTCGTCTGTTCGCTAATTCTGGACGTTTTCTGGCAATTGCATCCTTTAAATTGTCTAGTTGGAAACAATATTTTGTTGAATTGATCTTTTCACCTTGCTGAAGTAGCTCATAATTCGTAGCCCCCTTCTAGTCCCACCAAATGCATAGCAAAACTTTTTTTTGTATGTAGGCCAAGTTAAGCTACAGTTAAAGCTTCTGTACCCTTCGTCCAAGACCGTTTACGTTGGATATTCTCATAGAGTATCCAACTTTCATCTCCAGTGAACAGTCTCTTCAAAAAAGGTTGGTTATGTCTCTTCTCTCCAGTGGAAAGTCTCTTCATGGACATTGGACGAATTTAGGGAGGAACGCCCGGACTGTAAAGTGTTAAATGGTTTTTGTGCAATAAATTCGCATAATCGAATTTATGCTTTATATTTTCATAAACATCGTCATTTTGCTAAAGTTTGAGGATTCCTATTGTAGACGATCGTGTATATTTATTCATCAGGGTGATTCATAAATTCCCCGTTTCTTATTTTCATTACTGTATTTCTATAACGGTCTCATCTTTCCACTTTTTTAGTGAAGAATGCAGCCGAAGAATTATTTTCTTACTGTCATTGTTTTCTATACGTGCTTAAATTGGGCAAATACAAGATCCTATCGTGTTGGAAAATTGTAGTAGGATTGTTTGTGAAGGATTTAATATTTCAAATGATTGATATGCGCCCGTTAAGCTCTCAGAGCTTGTCATATTAAATTAGTACAAACAAGCGAATTTATTCGCTTAATTATGTGTTAACATTTTATGCTAACATAATGCTCAGACTTTGTATCGTTTTGACAGTATGTGATTGGTTTTGACATCCATTGGCTGTCAATGATGCTAAAAAATGTGAATAATATTTACTTTGTTATACAACGAGGCAGAAAAGTCATGGAGTATGAATAACATTAAAAATATTGATAAAACAACCTTATTGATTGAAATTTGTCTATATTTTTGTAAAAAGAAATTAGCACAAACATCCGAATGATAAGATAAACATCTTATTTCTTCGATTTAATTCATGCCTAAATAATTAAGCCTGAATTTAAAAAAGGTAACAAATTAAGTTCACAAGTCATGGACAAAATGCCAAAACCAATAATTGGCATTTGTATGTCAATTATTCGATTTATTAGATTCGAATAAATTCAATCAACTCTTCTATAGCTTCTACTTCTATTGAGTTTTTCCTATAGCGACTACGACGTCTATTACGTAAGTAACGGACAAAATACGTAAGGTCAATATCCTTTATGTGTATTAGTCACTTGCGCTTGTTAACAAACTAAACACGTAAAAATTATGTATAATCCGAACGCAAGTAATCGCGCATATTTGCGTTCGGATTTGAGTGATACAGAAAGAGCATTTTCGCACATTGTGTGCGGAGATTAGTGAATCGAAGACAGAGATGGCGAGAGTGTCTTGCATCTCATCATACACCCGTACATCAATGGCAAGATCGTGCTGTAAAGGTACCCCTACACGTCTAAATATTCTCAAATATTACATAAAGCCATCCATAGCACACATCATAGAGTATAAAATAGAGAGTCATCACATCAATTATCAACAGATGACGACAAAATAAACATTAAAATTATAATTGAATTTGTCCGTATCCGATTGAAAATCATTAGGTGTGGGTCTTCCAAAGTTATTGGTGATAACCATGCATAAATCAATTGTATACTTAAAACTCAGCATGGTATCAAAAATTATTCAATTTAAAACGCTTTTATGGAGTCCAAAAATATCAACAGTGTTAAGGTTCATTTGTTGATATACAGGCTTGACTCACGCTGCGCGCTCTCGAGAGAAAAGTGGATTTGCATAGAGTAGTGGACATATGGATATGGCATTTATACCTCAATTTAAAATTAATTCTCTAATCAAAGAGTTCATTTTGCCCCCCATACTTCAAGTGACCGCCCGGTGCAACTTCTGCAGCTAAACAACGCGACAATCGACAATTGTCGCAGCGACGAAAGCAAATAGGAATTGGAGAAATCGGCTGAGAACTCTCTAAATACAGATGATCTCATGGTTAAAAATATTATTTTAATGATTATGTGTATATTTTATCGATTTTCTCAAAATAACACGTGTCCCAAGCCTTTTGTGACTCACTGTGTGTAGATATTAAATATATCGGTTACTCGATTATATATAAAATATCTCTCTTTTTATGATCTGCGATATTCGACCCCAATAAAGAATGTTATGATACTTTCGCAAATGCTTTTCAGTAGTATACGACCGGTTAACCCAAACCCCTTCGCTGGAACGCTTGCGGGAACATAACGTTATTATCCTCCAATTCTTTTTTTTTTCTCGATATGACAGAAATTCGACAAGAATTCCGTTCTCGATGACCTAAAACTTAAGTGGTTCTCTGTGTTTTTTTGCGCAGAAAATCAATTGGATATTCAGGGGTGCGGTTTTCGCCGGTCTATGTTTTGTGCATATGAATGTCCACAGTGTCACTGGGTCATCGTAACTGTTCCAAGTAAAAACGAAAATGTGGCATTATCGTGGTCGACCTTACATCTTTGATGTAACGCTCACCTAAAGTATTTTGCGGTCGTTGCACGGAATGTGAACGATTTAAAAGTCCTATTCCAGAATTGCCGTTAAGAATCGCCGTCATAACTCACAAGACAAATTTATATAATAATGCCATCATTGCGGTCGGTTGCGGACCTGATGAATAGTACGTAAATGCTCAAAAAATGTGACACTGAGCTGGCATTCCTTGGAAAATGGGCGAATATCGCTCTCCTGCATTCCTGGGTGGAGAATCGCCGAGCTCTCCATTCTTCGACCTTCACCTCCGGGCGCGCTGATCGCTTTGATATGACGAATCCTCGGATGACGACGCCGAGGAAGCTCGATAAGCCATCTCGAATGGAATTAAGCATTGACAAATTATGCAAGTGGCCTCTGCCTCGCTGTCTGTCACAAAAGTTCCAGCAACTCCTCATAGGCGGATGGCTCACGTACGAAGGCAATGCCTCTCATGCTAATTAGCTGAGGTAAATGACATTTGCGGATACCTATAAATGCATCGAGACACTGATATAGGACTACACAAGAGCCGTATTGTCTGCGATGAAAGACTTCTGAGCCGAGTTTTCAATCCGCCAACTCATCTAAAATCATCTGGGACGTGACGAGAGCAATTAGATAGCATCTTTAATTTAGCTCCGTGGCCATTATGAAAGGAAAGGGACGTGGCACTAAAAAGATTACATGCCAAAATGATCATCAGATATTTATTGAATTGGACGATCATAAGCTTGGACATCATAAAACACTAATTAACCCATTCCCGATCCAGAAAAACGGGCGCAACTGGGCTTGAGGCGCAAAACGCAGAATATCGACTCAGTCGAGATTTGCACATGGTTCTTTTTTAATTTTATATTGTTCTGTAGATAAGTTCGGGTATGGCGTTCGATCGCGATGCGTTCATCTGTTATGTCAGCGATCTGAAAGGCGGACCAGTTGGACCCACAGCCCTCGTGGCCACTCCATCCTCTTTTAGGGTCTTCTACAATCACATGAAAGCCCCCTCAGAAGCGAACATAGGTGATTCAATAGCAAATGAGCTCGCGAACGAATCTAGACTTCTCCTCCCCCCCCTTAAAAACTACATATTTATCTTTCTAATTTGTGCTGATATCATAGCTAGTTTATTTAGCAAGTTACAAAAATATAGCTAGTTCCCGCGCTCAAAGCTCGGCTCTGATAATAGGAATATCGATATGAAATATAATAGATACGGGCTTCAAAAATTTTCAAAATTTCATATGGTGTACCTAATACATATCATAGTAGTGCGTGGGTTTTTCTTATTTAGTATTTTTTTAAAACAACAACCGTCTTCAATACGTTATATCGGGCACTTTTGGGACTATCTTTGTATTTTATTTTAAAATATACATTATAATAAATATTCGAAAACTTTTGATAAGATGTTTCTCGCTGTTGCAATCATGCATTTATTTATCCCTTCAAAATAAATTCATTTCTCTCGCGTCATCGTGACATAAGCAACGATATATCGTCGTTGGCATTTTGCGCAAGTATTGATTACGGCGATATATCGTTGTTTGGCGTTAAAAGGGTTAAAATCTGTAATTTCGGTAGACCGTACGATTAATCATTAGTGTATGCATCATTTGAATGATTCTACGAAAGCTTAGTAACTATCATTTTCGATTGAATCATAAATTTGTGATTTTATATTGGCAATACTCTGATAATTGTCGCCATAATATATTTTTGGCAGTACAATTCTAACCACAATAACTGTAAACCGGCTATAAACGAAACCACATTAACCGTGGCATGAAGGTACCGCCAATAAATATTTGTAAAATTAGAAATATTTGTAATACATTTGCATGAAATTATTTTTTTGAAATGATAAAAAACCGTCTCTGAGAAATTATTATGTAATTGTTTTGGAATTCGATATGGAGAAAAATCCAAGAACTTGGTTTGTCCTGATTCATCAATTTTTAAATTTGCAGGTAAAATGAAATTTTTTTACGCGGCCGTTGCGCAGTTCGCGTAAAAATAATGTGTACTCATGTGTACCAATTTATCAATGTCAAATTCTTGTTATAAATAATTATTCTATGTCGTCATCCAGAAAGTAAGATTACAACATTTATGTGAGATCGAAAAGTGCTTGCATTTAATTGATGTTCACAGGATACTTCACAAATATATTAAACTATTATATACTAGCTCTTTTTGGATTGTCTTTTAGATAATCTTTTTTGTTTTTTTTTTATTTGCGAAGGGGGGAATCTTCAAAAGACACCACCATTCTGATAGTAGTGTGGGATTTTTACCCACTAAACCCCCCCTCCTCTTCGGTTGCCACCCAGCTACTAATTAAGTATTGCAAAAGAGTGGCAGCGATATGTCCCTCACGGGCTCTCCGTTTGTTTCTTTCTGGAAGTCATTCTACTGCTACTGTTAGTCGTCTTGTACGTCCAGCATCCTCCTTCTGTCGCATAGCGCAAGTCGTGTATTTGCACCACGCATTCCATGCCCTAGCATCCGTTTACATTGAAGGTACCATGTTGCTAAGGGAGAGCGAACTGATTCCCAGCTCCTCCCTTAGGATGTCCCTATCGCTGCTCCATGCTGGGCAGAAAAATGTCGTGTGTGCAGCATCGTCGTACTCCGTTCTGCAGTGGTGGCACTCCGGGTCGGTCTCTTTGCCTATTTTGTATAGGTAGCTACCAAAACAGCCGTGCCTGGTGAAGACCTGGGTCAAGTGGTAGCACAGTTGACCGTACTTTCTGGCTAGATGCGTTCACCAACCTTTAGCGAAGTTGTCCCATCGAAACTGCCACGCCGCCATGATGCTTTGCTTAGTGTCATTCTTGCCTTTCTGTATTGCCTCACGTCCATATCACCAAAGGTCGATTGGTGATATGGCCATGGCGGCGTCTCCCAGCACTGTGCGATATGCAGCAGCCACTCTGATTGCGCTCCTTCTCTGGACTCTAGCCATGTGGAGCCTGGCCCTTTCAATTTGTAGTGCCTCAGCTCATATCGGCGCTTCGTACAACAGTACCGAGTGCACTACCTCGTTGTAGAGTCGCCTCCTGTTTGTTTTTGGGCAATGTTGGGCATCAACCTGGCCAGATTTTCCATGATGCTGGCCACCTTCGCTGCCACCTTCTTCGTGTGGGTAACGAATCAGGAGCTTGTCATCATTCTCCGCCCCCAAATACCGAATGGATCTTGAGTATTTAAGTCTCGCAACTCCCGATCCTCAGTTTCTTATGAAAAACAGGGCCCTCCGTTTGTTGGATAGCGAGCTCCAAACCAGCTCCTGTCAGCCACTTCTTGGCCCACTTCAGCGCGTACTCGCATGTTGTTCGCAGGATCTCCGTGGATACACAGGGCGGGTCCAAGCCTGTGGAACGCCTGCCGTCACTGGGTTTTCTCTTCTCTCCCCGTTGGCATCTGCGTAGGTAAGTGTTCTCCCGTGTAGGTAGCTGTCTACTATTCTGGTGAGTTATGGTGGGGTGTCAATTTCCTTCAAGGCCCTAAGAATCAGGCGCCATCTCACCGAGTTGAAGGCATTCTTGACGTCTAGCGCAATCATTATCGTGTGTCTACTAGCTTTTATGCTGCCACACCACGCCTGTTTCACCGTGTCTACAACTTGGGTGATGGCGTCGATTGTGAAGCGGCCTACACGGAAGCCGTACTGCTGTGAGGAGAATCCCGTTTCAATGTGCTGCTGGAATCGCTAGAGGATAAGTCTTTCCAGTAGCTTCTCAACCCATCCAGCATGCACAGCGATCTGTACGTCGACGGACCCAGAAATGCTTTCCCTTTGGGGATGAGAACCAACTTCTGCCTTTTCCATAGTGCTGGAAAGATCCCTCCCGCTAGGCAGGTATTGTATGCTGTCAGCAGGAGGTTCGGGTCGATATCGGCGACCAGGTCGATGACTACGTTGGGGACACCGTCCAGTCTCGGAGCTTTATTGTGCGCCAGCCGCTTAATAGTCTTTTAGATTCTGGGGTATAGTAACATACCCACATCTCATCCCCCGTCACTATAAGTCTAAAAACCCTCCTCTTTAAAAAGGTGTGAACATTCTGAGTACCCATCTCGTACACAACTTTTTATAACCAAATTTTTCCAGCACAATATAATCAAGGAGACTTCGAGAAATCTCAGGAAATTCTTCGTGAAGGTCGTCAAGCGTTAAACGGCAGTAATTTTGCACTTTTCTTCAATTTTTTACAACAGTTTTGTCAGAAATCAGTATGACCTTTTCTGAACAATCTAACCCACTTCGTGACATGATGTCGGCTCCTCACATTACTAACATAAACTTCCACGAGCTTCCGATGGATATTCACGGCGGTATTGTTATGCAAAGTAAAAAACGGATGATCGCGTGGATCTCTCACTGACGGGAGGTGGCGTGAGTGCGCGACGACCTCTCCATCAAAAGAATTTACTGTGACTGAACAAAATGGCCGATAAACACGCGGCCTTATAAGCTTTGTAACCTAACTTTTTAGATGACTCTCGTATAATAACGGTATTTCCTTGGTAATGAACATCCTTTAAGCCATGTATGGTATGAGGTTTAAAGCATTGTTTAAAATTCTGCTAACGTTTGTTAAAACGCATCCAGAGCCATCCACCTGCTGTTTAATTCTAATTAGTGGATATAATCATCATCATCAACCCGATTGAGTAATGGACTTTGATCTCATTCACGCATCCAGCTACTGGTTGTTTTGTGAGCTAAATATGTTATGTAGTGGAAATGATGATGAGATTTCATACGATTCAGGTTTAACATCAGACGATCTTAATCTATTTAGACATAAAAATACGAGAAAAACGCCTGCATCCTGTGGAATCGAGTGCATCATTGCGGACACGCATCGCCATGCATCATCAGGCTCCACAGCCTTGTTTAAAAAATGCTAATCCAACGGTTTCTATTCAAATTTCGCAAAACAAATTGCATCCAAAGGGTCCTACTGTGTAATTTCCTTGTGAAATAATTAGGCCTATACCATGAACCGTACCATCACGTTGCATCACAAAAACGCATTGCACATACAAATATCTATGGAAATGGAACGTACGACACGCGACGTTTGGTTTACATATATGCTCCAGTTCATCCACCGTTATCCATGAAGGCGCAGACTCATCATGCTCGAATTATCTCCCCAACATTTAAAGCATCCAGCTACTCCCAAACACTTCGATATGCTTGAAAATGGATTACTTTTCACACCATTCTGCCCGTGATTGCGCCGATGGCATTGTTCTGGCATTTTTGGTTCTCGCGGTCTTCACAGTGCGTGGAGCAGAAGGTAAAACCACCGCCAGTAATTAATGATATAACTTTACTAAGCGGGGAACTTGAACGTGCCAGATTTGTAAAGCCCTTTGGTTTGGTTCCATAGGGGATTTAAAATGGAATGATTAATAGTGGTGCATGAGTAGGACCATTTATAAAATGGAAGTCGAGTCCTTTCATATTCATTTCTTTCTCATGCATACTCCAAATAATAACACTGTGATTATTTTATTGTATTTATAAAACATGATTATTTTAATTAAATACAAAAATTGATACTCCTCTATTATTTTTTCTAAAAAATATATATATAAATCAATCAATTATTAATTATTAGGGGTGAATTTAATTCAAATTAAAATACTACTAACGTCATCTATTAGCAATCGATAAAATTATTTTTATTTAGCATGAATTTCAACCATTTAATTTTTTTCCTTTATTTTCCATCATAAAATATAAAGCGAAATTGTATTCAAAATTAGTAATTACGTATATAAAATATTTTGAATTTATTTAACATTTAATATTAATATAGAAATGAAATATAATTAAATGCATTTAGAGCAAAAATGGTTTGAATATTTGATAACTTAAGTTTATTTTACATAGATGTCGTTAAAAATATGTGTGAATTAAAGAAATTTGATTTAATTAAATTAAATGTAAACAGTCATTAAATTAAAACTATTGATATTTATCCTTTTAAGAGCATTCCGTGTTCTCTTTTTCGATCATAAAGATTAATATATAAGTGAATGTATACATTTTTATAACCACATTTACAAATATTTGCTTAAATAAATGCATATTTAAATATAATTTGCAATGAAACAATGTTTATTTTCCTCTATTTAATATATTATCTAATACGAGTTTCACATATGACTTTTTTACAATATATTACACATAGATTTAAATAGATTTAAGGTACGTCTTTTACACAGTTACAACTAAAATAGATTCTCAGACCTACGTTTGCACATTTACAACGTCACATAAAATATCTATAACATTTCTAATGCACATTAAAGCAAAATTTCAAATTTGAACTATGCGCACCGAGGGTGCGCGTAAAAACGCGACAATAAAATAAATCAGTCGAACTACGATATCTTATCGACACAAAAACACATTGAGATTTCATCAAAATATCTACGATACGAGTCTTAACGTTTATACACTAATCAATATTAGATGCTCAAAGGGAGTGAGTGGTTCATTCGTCGGCCTGCACGAGGTCTGTGCACGATTTCGCTTTAGCTGCCCTATAAACAAAAAAATATGACATTAAAACACATCATTATAAATATGTACATTATTTGATCGTTTAAATACGCATATGGATGCTTACATTTCTTTGGGTTTTGCTCGTCTGCACACGTGTAAAGCTACGGATCCTGAGCGAATACTTTTGAAAAGCGCTACGGCCTCTCCGTGCGCCAAATCGTGGCATACTATTCCGTTTACGGCTAACACTTCATCGCCTGAAAATATAAATGATTTATTATGCAAAATGTATAAAATAAACGCTTTATATTGTTATTTATAAATATGTATTTAATCAGTATTAAGCCGAGTTCAATGTGAATGACATTTATGTATTGATTACATAGTTATATTAATTTTTATCAATGTATTTATCATCGTGAATTGTATTGTTACAATGGACATTCCTCCGTAAGTGATAAAATTGTATTTTTGGAACTGCGGACATTGATAGATTCTGTCATCGGGTTAAAGCAAAACATATTGTATTTAGATATGGAATTCATTCACTTTTTTATATTTAATCAAGTCGTTATTAAACAGTTTGGATGTGTCGCTCTTTATTATATTAATATGTACGTCATTGTATGCCTGTTTATGGAAGTATTAATAGATACGATATCACTTTGAGTGTATTTAAATGCCATTTTAATAAATTTGCAGTGTTATTAGAGTTTTGTGGAAATATTTACATGATAAAATGTAATATTTATGTGATGGTTTTATATTTGAGCAATGTATTCATGATCAGCTGACGATGAATGTCATGTATTTAAGCGTTTTGTATACTGAAATATGTCTCGTTGATGTATTGATAGTAAGTATTACCTGCTTTAAGTCTGCCATCATCAGCAGCCTGTCCGTTAGGTAAGATGCTCTTGATGAATATTCCGAGAGCGCCTCTCGGTGAATCTCTACCACCGACGATGGTAAATCCTAATGATTTTTTGCCCGCGCCTTTTTCAAATATGATGGTATGGAAGGTGCACACTGCCGAACGTGGTCTGCGGGGAAGCGTGCAGAAATTTGTTGCTGATATGGTCTCTTCTTTTTTCGGATTCACAACTAACTTAATGCTGTTATTATTTCCCATCGTGTCCGGCACATCAATGTCCATGGAATCGGAAGCACAACTCAAACTCAAACCCTCGTTCACTACATTCCCTTTGGCGTTTCCTCCATAACTGACAACTTGCCTGCGCAACATTTTGTTATTCATACTACTGTAGTTGCTATTGTTATTTTTCTGAAAGTGATTACGCTTCTTAGATAAGGGACTAGGGCTGCACTCAGACGAGTCGTCGGTCGTTGATAAGACAGTATTTGGAGTTTGGTTTGATATTTTTAATGAACTATTTTTATTCGAGCTATCCTCGGAGTCAATGTTCGATTTGGGTTCGATTTTTGTAGCACTTGCGTGCATGGATAATCTATGTAGCTTTGGTGTGAGTTGACTGTTGATGATGATGTCGTTTTTATTCGCACACATGCTCTCGCGTTGTGCTAATAAATACGTATTTTCGTAATCGACAGGGCTCTCCTTCATCTTCATGCTGGTCCTGCTTCTGTTCTTCAACGGTCGTCTGTTGGCATCGGGGCTTGGACATTTCTCGTGGTATCTACAGATGACCAGATCGACCTCCGGTGCTCCGCCTTTGAGGGATTCCCTGGCTTCCGTCATTGTCAGCCCTCGAAGTCTGCGTCCATTTACGTTCAGTATTTCATCGCCTATTTTTAACGAGCCCTCCCTAAAAAAAACGTAGAAAAATTATTAGAATTTAAATACGAAACATCTTCCAAATCCAAAATATTCAGCATGCGTGAAAACTAGGGAATCCAATCCCGGGATCCTGGATCCCGGATCTCGGTAGCAACTGTCTAATCTATGTATACATATATACAGTACATATGTTTTTAAAATTGTTATATTAACCTTTCCCTTCCGGTGATGTATTTACTACACTTCGACTCTAATAATGGGAATATCGATATGAAATATAATAGATACGGGCTTCAAAATTTTTGTATTCCTCCGTAATAGAATTACGAATCACGTCAAAGTATTATAGTATATAAGTATTAATCTGCAGCGACGGAAATAAATAATTTGTCGGTTAATCGGGAATTTTGCGAGTTTTAGTCAGTGTCTCAGCAGAAAGGAATTTTATCAGTCACATTGATGGTGTTATACGAAAATAGGGTAAATAACTCGAACTAGCATTTAAATATCTGATGACGATACCTCCCCGGGATAGTCTAATACAATCCCGAAATCCCGGGATTGAAATTTTGGCTCGGGATTGGATTCCCTAGTCATGAGACTAAAACACAAAGAAGACCACCGCAAAAGATAAGGAAAACTACGATATAGAAATGTTGACTGTACTTACTTATCGGCTAACCCTGACGGAACAACATGAGCCACAAGATATCCAACGTTTCCTTGATCAGCCAATTTCGTTTTGGCTATGAATATTCCTAATTCATCGACAGGATCTTTTCGGATGATTCGCACGACTTTGAATTCTGACTGGAGTCTATTGCCTTTGGTTCCATTTCCGCTTGTCTTCCTGCATGGCGGAATTGGAGGAATCCCACAATCGAGTAAATCGGCAGATCTTTGTCGACTGCGTTGCTTTTCTGTCAATTCCAAGACTGATGATTCAGGCGAGTCTGTTCTATTTCTGGGTATCCTCCTCAAAATTTCTTTCCTATCAAGCGATAATGCCCTCTGAGCATGTCGATTTCTATTGGCAAAATGTTTACGTTCAGCTATTTCATCGTCTTCATTGTGCGATTGTAGACTTGTAGAGATCTTGGTGGAGTTGCCTTGATCGCCAGAAACGCTCCGACTATGCAACTGGTTGGGTAAAACTATGCGAATTTGAGCTCTCACATCGCGAATGTCGATCGCTGTCGAATATGGAAGAATTCGCCGATTCATTGACCAGTATTCCAGAATCGGCATCTTCCGTATCTTTGATGAGTGCTTCTTCATCGCCGAACGATGGTACGATGATCTCATCCTGGAATATCGGATTGTGACTCTTTTGGAAGTCGTCTATGCCGGGCAAGGCTCCGTATGAGAAGCTTCTCAGTTTGGCTCGAACGCTGCTTCTGCTCTTCTTTCTTTTTTCGACGGCGGATAAATTATTTTCTTGGCTGCCGGTGATGTCTGCCGGTGCGCTGTGCTTGTATAAGTTTGGCGAGGAATTTGTTCGTTGACGATTTTAAATATCTGTCTGACATTGCTCTAAATTTGGCCGCCAGACAGGAGCTGGGCCCTACCGTGTCTTTGTCGTCTCTGAGCTTGCTCTTGTCGCCCTTTCGTCGAATTTTAGATTCTATGGATCGAATGTCGCCTATCTTTGGTGATCGATCGTCGTCGTATATCTGATCGCTGGATTTGGATAGCAATTTTTTGGTTTTCGGGATCAAGTGCTCGTCCGGCGTATGTTCGGAGTTGGCGCTGTAGCATCGGTCGTCGGAGTTTCTATCGAAGCGATTCTTCCCTCTCATTTCGAGGAAGACGTTCTCTGCATTGTCGATGGGGATGAAAACGTCGTCATTGTCGTCCAGTTTCGGTTCGATCTCCTTCTTGATCCACACGCCGCTCTTCAGATGCCGATTGTAGCTGTACGGATCTCTTCCGAAATGGAAGGTCTCCGGTTCTTCGATGCGAGTCGTATTTAATCCAAACGAGCTGCATTCGCTGCCTGATGTGGATGTCGAGTCTTCGTTGTGTGATGTGCTGCCTGATGCCTTGAAGCAAGACAATCTCGTATGCTTGACTTTGTCCAGGAGAGGATTGCGCTTCTCTCTGAGGTACGCAGAATCCTTTTCCAAAGAATTACATCTTTCGCGATGACGCGTCGGCGTATGGATCCTGGTCGGCGAATGTCCTGGCGTATGAAGGGATATTTTTCTTCCATGCGGAGACAAATAGCGAGGGAACCTCTGCGATGGTTTCTCGATAATGATAACTTGTTCCGATACATTGTACAAATTTGTATCCTGAGAACTGCTGCTGCTCTTTCTGTTCGCCCATCTCACTGGCGACATATCTGAAACAAAAATAAAGACAAATAAGTCTCAAAAAAATACAATGCGCTACAATCCCTATGGATCCATATATAGAACGCTTTGTTTGCTCATTGGCGATAAGTAGAAGATATACGCGCGCCAAAAAGTTAACGAACTCATTGTGGCTGATTCATTGCTGTGCTATAAGCTAAAACAAGGCCCATTTAATTGTGTATGTTTTTAAATATCATTTGGCCTTTAATTTTTTTGAAATTGCTTTAAATTTAATAGCTTGAAAAGCAAACAAACTCTGTTATAACGAGGAACTGAAATAACAAAATGTATCGCTTCTTTCGTTATCGGTCCGGTGATGACGCGCAGTAGGTGGGAGACATCAGAGCCGTCATATGGCCTTGACTGAGGGAAGACGTCCTTCCTGCAGTCCGACATCCCAATACAAGTACAGTACATATTTTCGGTAAAGCTTCGTCAAATCCTAATAAATCTTTTTGTACGTTGGCAAGTGAATACGGCATAGGACGATCGACGAAAATTACTAATAAGTCCATTTGTTTAATATAAAAAATGACTTGAAGGCAAAATAATTTTATTTATTTAAAACAAGATAAAAATAAAATTCAAAACAAGATAAATAAAACACTAAAAAAATCAAATATTATTTTGAAAATATGCCCGAAGTAACATTAAAGCATCGAGTGTTTTTTCATTTAGTCTGGATCTGATTTTGGTAGCCAGGTAACTTGCTGCTGAAAATGCACGCTCAACCTCCACACTCTTTGGGTGTATCGTCATCAGATATTTAAATGCTAGTCCAAGTTGATGACCGCGTGAGCCCCCATTTACGTATAACACCATCAATTTGACTGATAAAATTCCTTTCTGCTGAGACACTGACTAAAACTCGCAAAATTCCCGTTTTCCCGACAAATTATTTATTTCCGTCACTGCAGATGAATACTTATACACTATAATACTTTTATGTAATTCTTAATTATATTACGGAGGAATACAAAAAAATTGAATCCCGTATCTATTATATTTCATATCGATATTCCCATTAATAGAGTCGAGGTGTAGTAAATACATCACCGGTAGGGAAAAGCTAATATTACAATTTGAAAAACATTGTATATATTTATACATAGATTAGACAGTTACTGCCATAGATAAAAAGCAAAGCAAAAAAAAGAAGACTTTGTAGCTAGCAAGGGATGCTATAGTCATTGTGCTTAAGATATTAATTCGGGGGCAGTACTCTATAGTAAGACAAATTCGACAATCCCACACTGCCTTGTAAAACGTTAGTCGGATTATCGCAAGTCTGCTGTATTTATATTCGACACACGTCCACTTCCATCTCACCGCATGCTCCGATAGCGACCCGATAAAATAACGTACCCGCGTGGGAGCGCGTCCCAAGGATTGGGCTTCGATCCCGCTCTACGCAACATTGGTGTCAGAAACGGCGGATCGTTATGCTAAGCGCGCTAGAATAGCGAGGTGGATCGTGCGTCCACGTGGAAAAGACTTTGGCATTCAATTGGTTTACTTCAGAGCTTTGGATATGTCTCTATTGACATTTTATTGTGTGCAGGTAGGAATTCGAAGTGGACGGAATCCACGAGGTCGAGAAATAAACATTATGTCATACGGCACAGATACACTATCTTGAGCGTGCGATTACATCCAAAATGACTCACGGAATAATTAATCAATCGATTGCGATACGCGATTGCATTCCTCATTTTTACGTCAGCTCTCATCCATCCGCAGAATCGTGACGTTTAATTATTCTTTCGGAAAGAAATTCGCCAAAAGCCTACGATGACTCATCAATCGGCTTTTCGACGCCTCGGAATCGGATTAACCGTGTCAAATGAATATTAATCGGGCAAAGGATAGCCGCTGCATCCGCATAGGAAATTCTCATATTTACAAGCGTTAAATTGCTTCCGGATATGTTTTTGTGTCAGTAAACAGCGAAACGTCCATCCTTACCGAATTTTAGGCCAAACGGATATTTTAATATCTTCATGATCGCGATTATGCGGACGAAAACGAAAATTTAGTAGCTGCTGTATCGAATTAGCGATTTTCACGCACGACTCCGACCGGCGTTGCTGAACTTAGATTGAATTTCAATTAATAAGCTGGAAATATTATTCCGAGAATGAAATCAAAATGTTCGACAGGATGCTTGTATAATTTAATTCAGGGATTCTCAAAGTGGGCCACAGGAAAAGCTCGCGGAAAAATGGCGGCCATGGCGAGAAAATCCGATGTCAATGAGTCGCTATAAATCATCAGATTAACCAACGCTGTGAGGGTAAATTGGTCCAGTGTTTGTACGTCTGATCATCTTTGTCTCATTCATCTATTCATCAAAACAAATTTGACTTCCAAAATATTTTGCGCTGATGATTTATGACATGCTTTTGTAACGTATGTCCTATGACGTGCATGAACCGGAGAAGAGGCACCGAAGGGTGGAAAATGGACAGAAGAACAAAAGGCATCTAGAGGCTTATTTTTTTAAACCTCTCCCTAATGAGTTCCTTGCTAAACTCTTTGATTAGTGAGTTATTTTAAATTCTCTCTCAGAAACGCGCAGAGTGAATGAAGCTTGTATATCAATAAATGGACCTTAACACTGTTGATATTATTGGGCCCATAAAAGCGTTTCAAATAGATTATATTTATTTTGTCGTCATCTATTGATGACCGATTTTACTTTAATTTTACTATACCTATATTATTTGAGAAAGTGCAAACAATAGGTTGGCAAAGTTTTATTGCGATCGAATGAAGGGTATGGCAGCGCATTAAATACGAACAAACAAACATTGATTTTTATATATGAGACTATGCCTATGTTACTCGCGGAATCCTTAGCAATAAGTGGACGAAGTTTTATTGCATTGCGATAAACGGTATGGCAGCGCATTTCGAACGAACAAAACCCAAATCATTTTTATATATTAGATAATTATTTATTGAGCCGACATTAATCCATCAAAGTGGTAAGACACAATTTTGTGTCCGAATTAGTAGTCGATAAACAAATATAGCATCTAAAATTTGCTAGATTAGCATTTTTGCGTCAGATCATTCCCGTTTTTATTGATAGTATTAAAATGGCATGGTAAATAAATGGAAATAAATTGACTGGATTGCGAGCACGTTGACACCCTCGCCTTGGTCTAGAAAATATGTATTTTTCGGCTGTGCGCATTCTGGCATTGAAAAAGCGCGAAAATGGGTCGTAATCAGAGTCTCGCAGTTGGGATCACGCTATCTGCAGTTGTTAATATTTTGAATCATAACTGAACGGACTTCGTAAGTCAATCGAGGAGCCAACGCCCCCAAACATGAAGTAAATAAGAATCGAAAATGTTGATCATCGAACACATCCGGGTCCTTCAGACGATATGCTAATTAAGCACTTGCCTTATTGGTCCTTTTAGCACAGCCATATATGACTTGAGTGATGGATCATCATCGTATGATTTAATATCAAAATTAATCGTGAGTTTAACATTGTTTGAAAAATTAAGCATTTATTTGTTAGCGCAATGACGTTGATGGACACAAATGATCATTTAAGCCCTGCCCTCGAGCAGATAATGTAAGAAAATGCGTCCAAGCCTTAAATTTTAATATTTTTATCGCGAAAATGCCAGAAAATTTTCGAGCAAAAAAATGGCACGCATTACACATTGAAATTATTATTTTTTATCCCGATTATCATTTAGGTATAATAAGCACTCCTTATACGGATGTATTCACTAATTTTCATACGGATGCGTGAACGCGCGATTTGTATAGAAACAACGCCACCGATGGCCGGATGAGACATCACAAATTCCGAGAACCTTAACGACTTATTGATTTCTCGTTTTCGAAAGAACATTTCAAAGAACTCACAAAATGGCCACTTCATTTTGTCCACTTTAATCGTGATCACATATGGAAATACCATAACACTTGTGAACGAACGCGCCGACTATCGCCTTTGAAATCAAAGAGCACACTGATTCAGTCATCTTTGCTTTTTTGTATTTAAAAAAGATGTGGTCGTAATATTTGCGTCAACCTGCGTCGTACGGTTCGACAAATAATAATGAGTGCTGTGTCAATTGTTTTTAAGGACTATTTTGGCTTGGACAATGGTGTCAGTAAATATAGTTGAGGTCGGGACGTTGGACAGGAAACGTGAGTAAGACGCAAGTACGCGCAGGACACAAACGTGACGAATGTCTTCAATCCTTGTGATTCATACCGACGAAAGGATTTTAACACCAGGAATTAGTTAGTGGTTACAAATATTGACACATCGAATATTTGGCAAATTCTTCATTCACTATTAACACATTACGTTAAAAAAACCAATCGGATAAGAAGCTTCTGATCCCGTCACTGAACAACGAAGGCGAAAAGTAGCATCCTCTGTTGCGCAACGCGTAATTATTCGTTTTCTTATAAACGAAGGCTTGAAAACAACTGAAATTTTTAGGAGACTTGATGAAATTTGGTGATGCTAAGACCCAAGTGTTTGATCGAACCCAAAAGTTTCGTGAAGATCTAAAAGTCAAGAAACAGTCTGCTGGTAAAATGATGGCTACGGTATTTTACTGATTGATTTAGAGTAGCCTGGTCGGTAAACCAGCAAAATACGAATTGGGTATGTGGCTTAGTCTGTGCTGCGTTCCCAACAGTGGAATATGGAACTGCCGATTACAGAAGGAGCTGGAGGACTCTGATGGGCAAGGGAAAGCCCCTGCAGTCCGTCATCGGCTGCAGCCCCCTTCAAAATGAAGTTGAACTCGCAATAGAAGCGACAACGAGTACACTTAGGTCTGTTTTTATGCGATAGATACGTTCCACGGGGAGTCGCATATTAAAAAAATCGCATAACTTCAAATCAACGTGATAGAATGTACCAAAAATCGCATAAAAAAAGTTTATACAAATTCATTTAAGTAATTCAGAAAGAGCATTCTTACATGTTGAGCTCGAAGACAGACAGAGACAGTATCTTGCACGTTGAGTTTGGAGAGAGTATCTTGCGTTCGTCGTACGATTGTATTAACCCAAATTTATCGACAAATAGTGATATGCGAATAATATAATTGATTTAAAGTGTATTGTTAATATTTACGCAAAGAAATGACCGAATATTGTGTGCTATCGACAGTGTTTATTTATTTAAATACAAGTTTCATACATGTTGCGACGGTCCAGACAGATAAGTGGATTTGTACGGATGATAAGTGACGGAGATACAAATATCATGATTTTAAATTTGCTCACTACTCAAATTAACCATTAATTTTTACGCAGTTCATGATATGGGGAGATTTAAAAACAATTTCGTTCGCCAATCGTCCTACTTGGGTGGGCAACGATTTCAAGACAACCCTGCGGTCGAACAATACGTGCGCAACTGGTTTTCGGAGCAACCACCTTTTTTCTTCGGTGACGACATCAAGAAGCTTCCTATCCGATGGAATAAATGTATTTATAACTAGCGAATACCCGACATGCGTTGCAATGCCATAAACGCTTAATAATTATTTTTTAAAAAAACGCAGTACGTAGTTTATTGCTTCAGGTTACGTGTAGCTCGAACCGAAGAGCTGGGATCCAAAAGCATATGCACACTCGCTTTCGTTTCGAAGACCGTCTTAACCACCGTATTGCGCGCGCATCCTTTCTCTCCCCGTTTCAGCGGCCCAAACTTCATTTCACCAGAACAATATGCGCCAATATCCATACAATATGTATACTATGCCTATGTTATTTCCGCAAGTATAAACAGTAAGTTAAAAAAGTTTTATGGCAATCGGATGAACGGTATGAAAGCGCATTAAATACGAACAAACAAACATTGATTTTTATATATTAGACTATGCCCGTGTTACTTGCGCAATTCTTAGCAATAAGTGGACGAAGTTTCGTTGCAATCTAATGAACGGTATGGCAGCGCATTACATACGAACAAAGATAAATGAATTTATATTTGATAAACAACGGAAAATTGCATCATTTTTTCTCGTATAAATACAGCAATAATCCGCCAGACTAAGTGTTACCAATAGTTTTACTAAGATTTTAGACGTTATTACAAAATAATTTTGTAATTATGGTACACTTTAGTCGCTTTCAGTTTGGATAATTGGATTGAGTCTGCTGATGAATATGTTCCATGCAATCGATCTTGGAATAAATACGGAATTCTCATTTAACACTTTACAGTCCGGGCGATTTTCGCAAGAAATTCATTAAACTTCTTTGGTAAAATTTATATAATTTTTAAGCCAGTCAATAAATTGAAACGTAATTTCAGTGATACCGACAAAAGAGTTTACTGCATCAAAATAACAGTAGTTTTCAAAGCGTGATAAAATGCAAAAAGTGATACTTTTTTAAATTTAAATTGCACGAACAAACGAACAAAACATGAGGACAACATTCAGTCAGTTTTTCTATATAAAAATATAATTGAATTGTGTATTTTAACGTATTCTATGACGTATTTGTAAAAAAATTATGACGTATTTGTATGTTTATTAAAAATACAATTTGCTATGTTTTGCCGACGGACGACATTTACATATGTTTTATAAGATTAAAATATTGACACATGTATGCACTATCATCCCTAGAAAGAAATTTAAATCTATATCATGTTTATATGACATTTTTTCAAGCTTAATTTACGTCATTCTCATCACGCGTGCACGGACTGTAAAGTGTTGTAAGATATATGTACATTTAATTTATTTAAAAACACGAGCATACATCAATTTCATCATGATCTGAGCGAGTTCTTGCTTTTTCATAGCCACTCACTGTTTATTTAATCTTTTCATCTATATTTACAAAATAATACAAAACATAATCTCCTTCATTGCTACCTATTATTTTCCACAGGTTTTCGAGTTTTTCAATTCCTCTTTTGAAAAATTCTTTACGCTTTGAGTCGAAATATCTACAAATATGATCTTCGACATCAGTTACCACAAGAGCTAATAAACCAGGGTGAAGTATACCCTCAATATTTATTTTTTACTCATTAAAATTACTGAACAATAGTTCTTAAGAAAAACTTACGGAAATGCTGTCTTCACCGTATTTGGACACAAACTGAGCACAAGCAGACTTTCATCAAAATCGGCAAAGACTTATCAATATATTTAAAACATCTGATTTAAGTTCCGGTGGCGCGAGCCATAATCAACATCGTCGATCGTTGATCCGTCGAGATATTTGGCTATTGCAGATAATAAACATATGCATTATCTACTAATAATAAATAGATTTATTATCTAAAAATGGCAATAATCAAAGTGCAATTAAAATGGAAAGGTGATAATTAAGCTATGTGCATAATTCATGTTGTTTATCAACAAGGCCCTCAATCGTGTTTCTTATGTTTGGCTCGATTTATTAGCACGTGCCTAATACGATATTGTAGGCTAAGCGGTTAAAATATATGGTATCAAGTCTAAAGTCTAAGCATGCGGTGCAATAATTACAGTATTTACATTGAAATGTCCTTTACAAACTACTTATAAAGATATACATTTAAGAATACTCCGCATAACATATTTATCTTTGTGAAGTGAGTTTGCAAATATTTCCATCCAATTCCATAATAGCGAAATACCACGTTTGAATTGATTTCCAAGTCTGCTGAGGTGGTTTAACGGCAATGCAAGCTCGTGTGTCAATAAATAAGAGATAAGAGGACGTTATTCAGAAGATGATTCTTAATTACATAAGTTGTTGAAGAGGAAAGCACAGTAAAGTCCTAAGAATCTGCCACTTGGAACGAGTTTGTCCAACAACTAATTGGCAGCATTTATCGGACGAGATAGAAACCGCTTGGCGGTGTCGATTCAACTCGCAAAAGGTTAAAATACGGCAAATTGTACTCCGATATTTATTTTTCTTCTATTCAAACAAACATACTCAATAGTCACGACCATTGTTCCTCTTTGCTATGATCCATTTGATCCACAGATCGCCACAATGGTGAATTTAATACAGCAAAATCATCGTTACATTGCATTAGAAATATCTAGTATGTCGAATCTTTATCGATTTACTACCACAAGCGGTCTATAGGACGCGGCCGAAAAGTCACAGGCCATAAGCGTCTATAGTCGCAAACTTCATTTTTCATTTCTGGTTGCTATATTCTTAAATTATATTCATTAGTGATATCTCGGGATATGTCCAGAACTATATGGCAATTCAATTTGGTATGTATTGAAATGTATTAGGGGTGTCCCATAAGTTTCTTTCGTTTTCATATTAAGAAAAAAATAAACAATAATTTGTATTGCATCAAAATTTATTGAATAATATATGATCCATTCGGTTCTATTACCTTTCTCCATCTCTCCGGAAGCCTCATAACGCCTTCTTGCCAAAATTTACCAGGTTTGTTGGCAAAATATTGATCAAGGTAGGAGCAAAGACACACGAGGCCTGGCGTTATCGTAGCTCATAATAAACTACCCCCTTCCAGTCTCACCAAATGCATAGCAAAACTTTTTTTGGATGTAGGCTAGATTTAGCTGCAGTTAAAGCTTCTGTACCCTTGGCCCAAAACCGTTTACGTTGGATATTCTCATAGAGTATCCAACTTTCATCTCCAGTGAGAAGTCTCTTCAAAAAAAGGTTGGCTATTATGTCGTTGGAGAAGATAATTGCATGTTGAAATACGCTGAAGTTTATTTGAGTCAGTCAGTTCATGAGGAAGCCACACATCTGAACGATTGATGTAGCCTAATTTTATCAGATGATTATGGACGGATGTTCATTGAATTTCTAACTTGTTAGCTATTTAGCGAACAGTATATCGCGAGTTTTCTTCAACCATGCCTATGATTAGATTTGTGTTCATTTGCGAAAGAAACTTATGGGACAACCTAATATTTATGAAAAGCGCTAGGGCTGTCAAACAAGCGTATCTATATTTCACACCTAATACATCGTTGCATTTTTCTATTGGCGTGGTAGCGCAAATTGGCTTGTTCGTCACGAAAAGTGAAACGCCAAGCGGTAATCTGTCGGAAAAAGAAGGATATTTTTTTTTACTCTTTAGTCTTCGACGCATGCATCATAGAGATGCTACGCGCATGTGCTGCGCCGTCTCTACTGTATGTATATGCATGTCTATATGCAACATAAAGCAACCCCTACACCAGTAGTCATGCCTATAGTATTATATATTACACAAACACAGCTTAATTTTTTAATTAAAAAGTAGCCATTAGAGTGCTAAAATACTAGAGATGATGATTAAATATTATATTTTCATGGACGGTAAAACGCATAGACGATTCAATTTTGAAGAAGTTTAATATTCAAGGCACAAGTTTTTAAGATATTTTTATATATATGTAAAAATGAATGTTTGTGGTCTGTTTGTTCCGCATATGTTCCTTTACCATTCATCCAATTGCGATGAAACTTGAAAGAGTTGTTGTGCGCACACCACCGATAGTTTTTGAAATAGTGCATTGAGCTCCGTTCACGGGAGAGAGGGAGTCAGTCGATCTTCGAGGTGAGAGCGTGTATGCCTTTGGATCACCTTCAGTCCGCGCCACACGTGGCCTGAAGCAATAAACCACGCAACTGTTTTTCAGAACTTATCTAGGCCGTAAAGCGAGGTATGCATATATTTGCAATGGAGTATCTTCGATTTGCGCCATTTTAATTCCATGATTCCTATTTTTAATCTAGAATGAATATGTTTAAATTTGGAATGCAACAATTCAATGTACAACAGGAAGACAATGGAATAATGAGAATTCATGGAATCATGTTGGTTTTAATACATTCTGCTTTCGATTCTCAAAAGTAATTTATTTATACTACAAACCGCATTAAAATAGCATTCATATGATAACATCTCTATATTAAGATGTTAAAAATAAGCATGCCTTAATGGGGATTATTAAATTACAGGGATATTCCAAATATGCGGGAAATGTAGTGGTTTGTATTTTAAATGGTGTATTATAACTGTAACGGTGGTTTGTGCAAAACCTCAAATTTGATTGTGTTTTGGAAAATTCAACAAAAAATAGTTGCTGAAGATCATAATTGCTTTCCAAGTAGAACTGACTGATCTGCTGTCCATGTTTAGATGAATTCAAAAAGCCTCATTGTTGGGATCTTCTTAGAACTCAATGTATTACTAAGACGCAAATGGTTCGCCTTGTTTTTGGGTAATGGTTTGTACCTTAGCAAAAAAATCGTCCAGGAAATGATTCACAAGAATGAGACTCAATTCGAGCTGCTTTACAGTACGATAAGCGTTTAAAATAACCGAATGCGCAAATTGGACGCTCTGCAATTTCTTGCAAGATTAAAATGTCCTTTGTAACGGTTGGCCTTTTACTTGTCCGCTAATGAATGTCGCTCTTGAATAATTAAGGCGAAGAATTTAATTGAAAGGAATGTGCTTTCTTGCCATCTTTTTCTGCAGAGTCCACATTCTTGGACCATTTATATATAGCCAAGGAGGAAGCCCTTCGTACAAATGCACAAATGCGTTTTTGCAGCTACAAAGACATCCTCAGCTCCTGTCGCCTTAAATCCGTGGCCGTCTCAGTTCGGATCGATCTGCAAAATTGGCCACGAATATACGTGACCGAAGAAATGTTGCATAGTTTCGCATAACAGCAATTATATTCATTGTCAAAGCGGAAATATTCAGAGTCCAGGAACGAAGCAATGAGTCGTTATAAATGAATCATGACGATGCGTGATGCACGCGAATTTGATGTCCGACAGTTCGAGTGTTGATGGAATTTGATAAGTGTGAGCAAATAAGTGGTTATCTCCTACTGTAATCGCAGTTTAAACCATTATCAAAATATCTTCAGCGACAGACCATTTTTTGATCGCAGACAAGGATGATTGAGCACCTTATCATAGACAAATTTGTTGTATAAGGGGTCTTTCAATAAGGATGCTCGATCTTTAGATGCAAATAAAACAAATTGTGTATGAGATGTTCGCTCAATTTTCTTTTAAATTGAAAGAATATATTATGGCATTAAGTATGAAAGTATGAAGTCGTTCAAATGTTCGCCGCGGCTTTGCTTGGTGGTAATGCAAAGAAATTAATGAATATTAAGTCCTATCAACAGTGTTAAGGTTTATTTATTGATATACAAGACTCACTCACGCTGCGCGGTCCTGAGAGAAAACTGGATTTATACAGATGATAGAAAAAAAGCATCTATGTAAAGCTGTCGTATGTCGTTGATATCCATATCATCCAATTTAAACCACAAGAAGTTGTTTTACAACGATCGGCAAAGCCATGTTTCATTTTGGATTTTGGACCAAAATCCGCACCAAACAGTGACATTATCGGAATGCATTAGGTGCTGGTGTCTCGTGTAAATTTGTATCATCTCAAATCCGATCATTTTTCTCGTTCACACATGCATTCATCCAAAAAATGGACCTCGTTGCTAAAAGATTATTTTTTCTGGCGAAACGTTTCTCAAACGGAGCACTGTCTTTGAAAATAAAATTTGATGATTTGCTTACACTGTTCAAAGCTATAACCCATCATGGTGATTTGCCATACACTACTGGTTAATTCAAAATAAATTTGACAGATATTGCTTTAATAATATGACCGCTATAGCTTAACAAATCTCGAGCGTCTCTATTGAATGAGTCCTTATAGTTGCTCCCCTGTATATCAGCGTTATGACCCCTTGCTTAATTTTCATCGATTGGAACATGTCTGATGACTTCCGTTCTTGCATCATGGTCCAATGCTTCTTAATGGAGATTTAACTTCTCTCTTTTATCTATAATTTTCGTGGGTGAATGCGCTTGCTTGAAGAACTATTTTTTTTCTTGAAATTTATCAATTATTTAAGCCATTTCGTTCCGCTTTTAATTCCTAAAAAGAATTGATACTTAGTTGCGCTTGAAGGCTCTTGATTTTATGTTGTTTCAATGGTGGCTATGAATCTTTGTTGGAAATGTAGTAAAATATATATATCATAAAAATACTATGTTTTAACCCTATAAATGCGCGATGCATTTATTGATGCATGTTATGTCACAAAGCTTTGTGCATCGATAAGAAGTTATATTGGATTCGAACTGGGAAACGAAGTTTAATTTAACCGTGGATGCAATCAAAGTTATGATTACCAAACACAGCCTTATTCGAGTCCTTCAAACTATACACTGATAGTATTGATTTATTTCAGTCTTATATGATTTTAAAACTCATCAAAATTAATCATTAATGTTATAGAAATTGGCTTTTTAATGACTTATTGACCATGCATTTATTAAACTAAATACGTACAAATTTTGTATGGGTAGGTTCTTATCTAGACGCTATAGAAGGGTTGACTGTATTATAAATTGCAACGATTTTATCGGCTGAGATGTAAACTTATTTCGAATTAAGGAAGCTTTTTTTTAATCTTCTTAACACTTTACAGTCGGTGCCGGCGTTTATGCGTGATGAGAATGACGTAACTCTAGCTAGAAAAAAATATTGAGCAAACTTAATTTAGATTTAAATTTATTTCTGAGATGATAGTACGCACAAGTGACAATATTTTAATCAGTAAAAAATATATGTCAAATGTCACCCGTCGGCAAAATAAAGCTGGTACACGCACCACAGATTGAAAACCACTGTTATGTTTGAACATGTCGATGCAATAAACTCTTTTGTAGGTACCACTGAAATTTCGTTATAATCTGACGGCTGGTTTAAGAATTACACTTTAACCTTTTTTTGTGCGGTAGATGCGTTGCGCCGAAAATTGCACAAAAAAAAGCTATGACTTAAATAGAAAAAGTGAAGATGCGTTCCATGGATTTTAAAAACCGCATAACTTTGAAACGGCTATATAAAATATATCTAAAATCGCATAAAAAAAATAAAAAAACAAGAAAACAACAAGATAATTAAAATATAACATTTTTGGTAACATTTAAAGGACGTCTTGAATCATTGGTAAAATTTTAAGGATTTCTGATATCTAAACATCTCAAATGCATATAGAAAATATATAGAAAAAATTACAGTTTGAAGTAAGTTAATTATATTTACATACTATACAGTCCCAAATTATATTTTTTTACCCAATTTTCGGTTAGTGTTGACGTTTTATTTCCATTTTATCCAAAATATCTCATATGTACTCTTTAATAAAAAAATAAAAAATTGTTTTAAAAAAAACCCGCATAACTTCGAAATCGCACAAAAAAGGTTTGAGTGTATATCAATTTTACGAAAGAAAAATAATTGTTTAGCTACTTTGGGACGAAGTTTAGCGCGGAAAATCCGGACTGGAATAGATGTTGAATTGTCATATCCATTGGAGGCTTTATATGCATCATTATAAAATTATTATGTATACATATTTGTATTTTTGAGTTTTTTTATGTACTTTTTAATAAAAATTTGCTTTAAAAAAAACCGCATAACTTCGAAATCGCACAAAAAGAGGTTTGAATGTATACCATTTTTCGAAATAAAAACAATTGTTTAGCTGTTTAACTATTTGTATTTATATGATGTTTTAAAGGGTTGTAAATTTCTCACGGATTAAACCTTCCCATTTCTGTATAATTGATCATAAACACACCCTGTCTGGCTACTCCCTCAACAAACACTTCCCACATTATGATAACAGAATGTGATCAAATAAGTCTACAGCGGGGTTACATGGGGTTAAATCTTCATTGCAACAGTATTAGCGAACCAAAAGCGATTTCATACTGTTATGCTATCGTCTATTTTAAATCGCGCAAAATCAATTAAAGCAATGAAGGAATTAAGAGCCATGATAATCAATCATTTGCTTGATGTCAAAATTGAGCGTGGGATTTGAACCCATAATTACAGGATCATGAAGCTCCTTTTGTGCCACAATCGTGCCATAGCAAAAAAGCATATTTATACAACTGACATTTCGATAAAACGATTTTGTAATACCGAGTAAATGTGTATTTAGATGGTAAATAATACCAATAAGTGCAGGAAAAAAATATTGAGGAACGCCGTCTTTGTGGCGGTGTTATTCATTAAGTTGCGCAGTGTAAATAAGTCATTAACACCTATTCTGTAGCAACAAAAATAATGGTGATAATTATGCTATTTCGTAAAAGAAGACGACCTTCGTTGCTACTACAATTTGGTACAAATGTGCAGACATACCATTAGCATTGAATTTTTTTAATGTTATTTTCACCAGTGTTTGTTTTTCTGATGTACTCAACATGTCTCGGAATAATTGCGAATTCCTCCATAGACAAATTGCTTGTGTCTAGAACAGCATTCCTTGGGTGTCCTTTTTTATTTGGACAATTATGTCTTTGATCGATTATGTTTTTTTAGGAATCCTACTTGATTTACAGCATCGTTTTCAAATACTGAAGGTGGCTGCACACCGCAAAATTTACAATGATGGATATCTTCATAGGGATAATTTGCGGTGCCGGTAGCATCACGGTAAACAAGAAAGATTTGTTTTTCAACAACAAAAGACATCACAGTCAATTTCGTCCGGTGTTTAAATTCCAGTGAAGCGATCACGAGGTGAACGATCGCCTAATCGCTATCCATTTTGGACCAAATCTGACCAAAAATAATGGGGGTAAATCCACAATCGATCGACTTCCACGATGATATGCAGCCATCGTCCAAGATATGAATTTTAATGAGCGATTGGGTAATCCTTTGTGTGGCGCCGCTTTGTCTTCGGATGTTGGCATATATGGTGGTTAATGTCCATCAAGGATGTATTGAATCATCATCGATTTTGTCCGGTTCTCCATAAGGATCGATATTTATGCAGAGATGAATATTAATGTTGCCCAAATTTGAAAGCGTTTTATCATCCGAATCGTTCAGTTTCGGGATTCTGCTATATCGCATTTCGCAATTTGAAATGGACGTTATGAGTCGATAAAAGAGCACTCTATAATAATGGCTGCAATTCGAAACGATATGTAACGAATTGCATCAAATGGAAGGAAAAATCATCGTTAAAATCGCTATTGAGCAACGAATATGATATTTTTACGATGTGCATCCATGGATTTATCGAATATTTCCATAAGTGCTTTATAATTTATTAACAATCGTCCAACGTATCCAGCGGGATGATCAACGCGGCGACCCAACTGCGAGACTTTAATGACGACCCCCGAAGAAGAAAGAGGGAAAACATTTATTCTCGACCAAAATTTTACATTATCTAAATTCCTCTGTTGTTTTATTATCACCATTCTAATGCGGATAAATAAAAATGATGATTTTTTTAAAAATCAAAATTATATTTAAAATGTGTGAACACACAAACATTTGCATAATTTACAGATGAAGAGTGTACGAACAGAGGCGGATTTATTTGTACTTGGTATATCTACAAGAATAGGGTCCAGTATCCCGGATGTCCTAGTTTATAAACGAATTATCCCGAGGAGAGAATTTGATATATAATACAGGAGGCAACAACAGAAATTTTGTATCAATTTCTATAAAGCTAATTTTTCTTTAAATCAGTGTTTATACAATGTAAATCACGGAAGATACAGTCCAAGCGTTAAACGTTGAAAACATTAACCCTTTAAGGAGTACAGTCGCGTATTTGCGATTGAAATCCACTGATTCCCCAAACCCAAATTTATTGAATAATAATGATAACACAAATGAATCGATTTCAAGTGTATTGTTTATTTTTACGCGAAGAAATGAACGAAGATAGTGTCCTATGAACAGTATTTATTTATAAGATTGAATCACGCTGAGCAGGGCTGAAAGATAAGTGGATTTGTGTTGATGATAATCGTCGTATGTACATGCGAATATAGTATCCTTAGGGTTAGATAACAGACGACAGACAGCAACTAACTGGATTGGGGGATCATAATGCGCGATCCCATTTCCTGCGCTGCTGCTAGCCACACAGAGATGGTCTTTGTACTGATCTTTTAACCCCGCTAGAAGCGTTACGTGCTGAGTTTCCAGGCGCCCACCCCTTTTGCTCCAAACCCTTTAGAGGAGGCAAAGTTTTTGCAGGAAACCCAGTTTCAGACTATTGGACCCGAGGATGAGGCGGAAGAGGAAGGACAAAGGTTCAATCTAAATTCAAAGGAATACTACCGTGGGTTCACTGCCACCACGAGTCCAACCTTAGTTTGAAGAGGGCTGCAGCAGATGACGAACTGCAGGGTCTACCCCTTCCCCATGGCTGTTGAGGATACTAATGAGCCTTTGACACAGTCTCCACCATCTACTGTAATCGGCTGTTCCACACACCTCTTTATGGGTGCGTACCCAACTCATGTTAGCTGGACTGCCCCAGCTGCGATTGATGAGCAAACCGGCGAGGCTACTTTTGCGCGCCTCTACTCCACATCGTTACCCCAGGGGTTCAACCGTTGCCCACGGACATAAGGTTGGCTCCCCCCCCCTAGGGTTTAATGGGCATCGTACCCTTATGTTTAATAAAAAAATTCGAGACCTGTATAATTGTATTGTACATACCGGCATTAAATAAAAACCTACAATGCTGCATTTTTGTATATAAGTAGTTTACGTTGATCATTGATAAATAAACGTCATTTACTTTCGATCCAAGGTGGCTAGGGCTTTGGTAGACGTGGTTGAAGCTGAAGCGCGGGAACTTGATTTGTTGCAACTTTCAAAATATTGCAATATTAAGTACATATAATATTTATTATAAGCAACTGCATCATAGTTTCGGTCTAGTAGATATAAGACATCTATACTATATTTATTTACAGGTCTCAAAAATTATTATAAATGCGACTGTTATAAACTATTGAAATATTTCTAATCAATATGATTATATCCGGGTCGACAAATCAGGATCTTGTAACATCAGCGGACATGTCCAGTCAGAAAATGTGGTTAATAAATTATTATATCGTATCCTCAATCCCATAAACTACATTTAAAATTGCGCGAAACGAAACCATGTAAATGCAAGAATTCAACCACAAATATGTCTCTACAATCTATTGACGTATAGGGAATATATTGACAATAAAATCTCGTATTTATGAATGTAATCTGCAGATATAAATTATGGTTTGAATCAGTCAAAAAGTATTTAGGGGTGTTTTAATTGAATTTTAAACTGCCACTATAACCAAGCTTTAAATTGGCGCCATTATAATATTTGAATTCGTCATATTAATATATTTTATTGCAAATTTATTTCGTAAATACTTTAAACGGCAAAGTGCGCAAAGCTCCTTTTAATATTCCGATTGAGCTTTGACTACCTTATGCTGGATTTACTTAAACAATTATTTACGTCCTTGTATAATATTTTCAGGTTTGGAATAATTTAATTTAGTCCAGGATGGGACTCACACTGAGATCACATTTCGCAGCCCCCGCGCACAAAAGCTTTAATATTCCGTAAGCTCGTTCTTAATAATCCGTTCGGAAATTTCCGAAAGGAACTTATTTAATAAGCCCGCAAAATATTTCCATGCCAACATTACGAAACGCATAATTTAAGCAAAAAAAGCTCGTGCGCCTTCTCACTATTTGCAGACTTTAATTAAATAGTCTACGCTGGTTGCTCGTCGAAAGCTCCGTCTAAACTTAATAATTTACATAGATAAACACGCGCGATATGGAGCTTTTTAATGAGGCGAGCTTTTATATGAACTTCGCTGTACTTACGTACAGAATGCCTGCTCATGCATACATAAAGCCTTCCTAATAAGTCCTTTCTTCGTTTCATCGAAGCGGTTGAGTAATGGAATCTATTGTCCCGAAAAGGAAATTGAATTTCTTTATTTCATGCTCTTTTTTTAAAAGCAATGGCGTTATCGTCTGGATACTTCAGAGGTACACAAATGTAAAATAAAAATGCCTTTTATCCTATTTAATGACCGATTGTTGCTGCAGTAAGTGGCTTTAATTATGTGTAAAATACAATGTCTTTAACATTAAGACGATCTGAGACCATTGATTTCGTCCTTTTAAGAAACATAGACAATCCCCATAGAATAGTTTTGTAATGATTTTTATGTGATAGCTTTCCACGTATGGTTAAATTGGAATAAGATTATTTGAATAGAGGCGAAAATATAACTATTATAAAACCTGATTCCTTCAATACAAAATTTCGTCAGTATGCTGAAGATTTTACCACAAACCGATTTTGAACCCTTTAAAATGAGAATCGTCTTCACCGATATTTGTTCTTACCATCATATTGACTTATAAAATATGATAAATGACCACAGTCACGTAATAAATCAGCCCAATAACAACCGATCGCCTTAGATTGTAATAACGTCATATACTAGCCACAAGCAATCCGTTATGGATGGGGATCTTTGGAAACCACATTGTAATCTGACCTATTTTTAAACGCATTTTTGAATTATCAACAGGATAAACATGTTAAAAACCACTGTGGAATTTGTTTTTTTTAGATCAATAATACGAATTTTATATGGCATAACTGTTAATTTTCTAGAAGGTTCCCACGCATTTTTAAATAAATATGTTATGAAATTATCAGAAATGTTCTTAAATAGATAGTTAGCATAAGACGATTGTCTTTAGTGATGTTAATGTATAGACATTTAGATAGATTTCTGAAAGAGAGATACAACTGCGAGACTTCAATGACGACGGACCATCCCTCAAGTTTGATCAAGACTAGCTCAAAAACGATGGAAAGAATAAAACCTCACCACTTTTGAGGTTTTGATCTTACTTGGAAGAAAGACTGCCATTCCAATCGCAATTGGTGTGATAGCAAGCCATATAAAATATTTTATCAAGGAAAATATGTAATAAAGAAGAGCTGCTGCTACAAAGCTGATTCTTTCTCATTTTGTTGTTTTGATATTGTAGACCTGTAAATAAATATTATATAAATGTTTTATTGCGATCCGAAAAGCGGACCGGTTGGACACACAGACCTTGTGACCACTCCCTCTTCGTTTAAGACTTTTTTTTAAAAGCTATGGGGATAAAACTGCCTGCCTGGATCCATATACGATGGCGTAAGCGACTTATTTTCACACCGGTTACCTATATATACATATATTTTACTAGGTTTGGAGTTGGAATCGGACAGATAGCGACTCTTAACGACAGAGTTCTTGCCCCGCGTGTTCCAAGTGCCTTCGGAGTAGCCACACAGGAGTGTCTTCCACTGTTTTTTTTTTATTTTCTGAGAAACGTTATGCGCAAAGCTTCCAGGCATCCACCCCTCCAAGAAGAACTTGTATTGTAGCTACAAGACTGAAACTATGTCGTAAATCTGATCAAAATAAATATTATATGTACCTAATATTACAACGCTTTAAATGCTGCAATACTTCAATAAATTCACCTGCGTTACAATTTTATCCACGTCTACCGAAGTCCTAGCCACCTTGTATCGAAAGTAGACGACGTTTATTCAACAATAATTGACGTAAACTACTTGTAGATAAAATAACAGCTTTGTAGATTTTAATTTAATGCCGGTATTTACAATTATTCAAGCTTCGAAAATTGTTATTAATGTCGATCGCTGCCTTCCGAACCACTTCATACATATTAATTGACATAATAATGATGCATATCAAAATTATATATAAACATTCAACGCATGCGAAATCCGATTGTTGGCAAGAAATTAGAATAAAGGCTCAAAAAAAATATGTATATATATATATCTATCATCCACACAAAATCATTTTTCTTTCATGACCGCGCAGCGTGAATGAAGCTTGTATATCAATAAATGAACCCTTACACTGTTGATATTGTTATACTCCATAATATCGTTTCAAATAGAATCACTTTTGTTATCAGACTGAATTTTAAGTATATAATTTATTTATCCTATGAAATGAAATGCACAGATTTGTGCGGACGGTATTTGCAGAATTAATAAGATATCTTGAGTGAAAAACTGAAGAGATATGTTGAAGTGCATTTATGGTTATGCAGATTTATACATAAACTATTGTGTGATAAATTATACTTTGTTCATAGATTTATGTTTGTTTTTAACGACCTGTTTTCATGGCATGACATTTACAATTTTCCAGCTAATTTATGATCAAAATATTTTTTTTCTATGGGAAAATGAGGCTTATTAATATTTTGCAAGGTCGCCAAATGATTCATTCCTGGCTATGCATCGACATTTATTCGCGTTATAAATAGTATATTTAAGCGACCTGTCCGCCGAGATGTAGTCATCGGGTCATGATTTTCATTTTCATCACGGCAATTAATTTGCATTTATATTCCGATGCAAATATCCTGGGCAAATACATCCATGATGGCATGCAGCCCGCGGTACGCATTCCTCAAATGCAACTGGTCGCTGCATAATGCAATTCGTTCACCAAATGAGTTACATGATCCTGCCGTTTAGATACGACGCACCGATCGAGAAAATCCGAGCTATTAATAATTTATCGATAGAAAACTGTTTAAAATACCTCGCGGAGTTATGACAAAAATCCGGTTTGTCGGTCGTACACCATTATTGAATAATTTTATAACAGATCGAACACGGAGAATTGGCTATTTAGTGCTGCTGAGCCAATTTAACATTCTTGTATCGGGGATCTTGCTAAAGGCATGATCCAATCTCAGCTACCAGTCTGCTCATGTGCACACCATAAAAGACTTAGCTGTACAATTTCACTTTTCATATCAACCCAGCATGTCATCGACCATGTTAAGCCTCTGGGTCTTTGGAAAAAATCATAAATTTGCGGCACACTTTGAAAAAAAATCCAACTATTCAAATTGGCTTTCACTTTGAATTCTTACATGATTTCGCGGTATAATTTTCACTATATAAAACCATTGTCGATTTATCACGCTGCGATTATGTAAATTGATTAAATCCGATCAATTCGAACAATCATATTGCAATATATGATCAGGCCATGTACAGACCACAAGCAGACATGGAACAAGATCGAAAATTATCGATACGAAATATGCAACAAACATGATATCGATACACAGTGACTTGTCAACTTGTGCTGTTAAACATTGCTATTTAATTATAGATCCTTTATAGATTAATAATATGAGACGATAACGAATGCAGGGCACACCCCTAAATCATAAACATGTAAAAAAAAGTATGTTTGTACGTTTGGTGAGATTAAAATGAGATCAAATAAAGAAATTGAACGAAAATCTTAAATAAATCAGATCATGTTTTTTGGACAAAATGCATGACTAAATTGGATTACAATTTAATTTGGGGATGAAAAATGTCATTTTGAAACATGAACCATAAGCTTTAAATCATCCTGCTAATAAATTTGGCTTTAATTTTTAATAATATTTATATTTATGTACATGGAGCCTATAAAATAGGTTTATTTTATTTCAAATTATTTATACAGGATATCACGTTTTTCTTAATTTTTCGTAAAAAAATTCAATCCTTTAGCTCCATAAAATAATTTATGATATTTCTTACCCTGACCTACATTTTTATACGTGTTAAGCCATTTCATTGACAGAAGAGTTAATACATTATCACTTCTTAAGATCAAATATGAATAAATATATGCGTGAGATATTCGCGCAGTAAAAATGATGTGTTTGTGTAATATATAATAAAATAGGCTAGTGGGTGCATCAGGCACGGCGCATGCGCGTAGCGTCTCTACGGTATATGCGATGAACAACAACCTCTACCTGGACCTGAGTGTAAAATATTTTATTTAAAACCAGCGACTATCCAGCATGCGTTGCAATGCCACACGCGCTTAATAATTATTTTAAAAGAAACACAGTAGTATAGTTATGCATGGACGCAGGTGGTCCTCACATCTCTTCAGCAATATGCGCCAACATGGTGCATCCGTTAAAGGTCTCGCAAAACAAATTCCGCACACAAACAATGGTTGTGCTGATTTTAAAAACCTTCTTGGATACATGCCCAATAACTCGTCAAAGTTGCATCGCAATCGGATGAACGGTATAGGAATGTATACACAGCAAACAAACAAATTTGTAAACTTTAAATGGAATGTCTTTATATCGATTTAAAATACTCTTAAATATTAGAATAGTTTGCTTAATGGATGTATTTGTAAATTGGATTGGATTCCATATTTAATGCCATAATTTTATTTATTTGGGTTCGTTAATATCTAATATTTTCATTGTGACATTCATTACATTTTCATCATTCATCATATCGCTTTAAACTTTTCTTCTCTTCAATTCCTTAAAAAATTCCTACCAACTTATTGAATGATGTATGACTATGTTATGTCATTAACGACTCCAAAATATAACTGCATGTCAGTATTTAAAACCATTATTAACCTTTTCGTTAGTGAGCAAATTTAAAATCGATGAAGTCGTTGATATCATAATCGCTTTACACCGATTACTTTCTGTCAGCTCCTAATCAGCGTAAGACAATCTTCAATTCGAGGCAGAGTCAATTGTAAATAAACATTTGATAACATACAAGATCGCGTCATTTCTTTACATAAACAATGCACAAAAAATCGATTCATTTGCTCCTCCTTTAGAAGGAAATGATAATTGAACAAAGACTCATTCAACACGCAGCGAAGTTAAAAAAACAAGCATTGTCGATAGCTCGCAATTTTCGATCATTTCTTTGCGTAAACAAATAACACACTTGAAATCGAAATGATTATAAGTCGATAAATTTGGGCTTAACGATCTATACAATCATGCGAGGAACTATCCGTCTCAGTCTCCCGAACTGCGCTAAGTTCTCTCTGTCTCTGTCCGCCTCGGAGCTTCAATGCACAAGAGTGCTCTTTCTGAATAGTGAAGGTCAAAACGGTTATTACCGTGAGTACTCACGAAACGGTTAACAAAGTTTTTTCGATATGCCAGCATAGGAAATAATTTTTCGTCGATGTTTAAAATTTAAATTTATGAATGAAAATTTATTTTGGCTCAAAATATATCATAATAAAGTTATTGTTTAATATTACAGGTATTTAGAAATGCTGAAAGCATGGTAATATAAATAAGATTGGGTTGAATATCGAAAGTCAAACTATGAATTATCTATGGCGGTTTTATTGAAGCCGTTTGCATAATATTGAATTTATGTATTAAAAAATATTTTTTTGCATATATCTGCTAATATATTCAGCACGTGTAATATTACACAAACATTTCTTTGTGTTTTTTAATAAATTTTCAATGTTTGTGTTCGTTCATGCGTCAACGTTTCTTTTACGTACGAAAAAATGCTACAAATATAAAGCAACCTTTGTTGTTTATGAAAGGCAATACGTTTTTGATTAAATGTGATTATGAAAAAAAATGGTTGAGGTTGAATTAAATTCTAAAGTTTTTGCTAAAGTAAATCTAATCTGCTTGAATACTCGCCCCCAAAGACACCTTGAACGATTAAATTAGAACCCTCACGGGATAAATTCAATACGCCCTTAATATTTTCATATAACCCAATCTCAATCCGCATAATCCTCGGCAGCAGAGCAGGATAACATGCCATCGATAAGACCTTAATTTAAAAATAATATTTTCTTCGACCCAATTTAAAGACGTTCCCGGGCTCATATCGCACGCTGAACTAATCCCATTCACTGGATTAAAAACTGGAAAACGTGGAGAGCTTAAGCAGTCAAGCTTTCTAGATATAGGTCAGATATGATATTTACTTGTCGGTGGATTCAACGAGGAAATCTTATCCAGGAAGACAACAATGAGGTATATTGAAATGAAAACACGAACTCGCGATAACAGAAAATAGATTAGAGACGTCCCCAACCATAATCTATAATGGCGTAAACGTATTATAAATAAATTTCATACGCGTTAAAAATGCGGTTTTTGAGTCATCTAAAATTCAGCCACAAGTATATAAATAAATGGTCTTCCCCGAATAGTTTCCATCAAATCCAATTACGTTTGGGGAAAAATTGTTATAATTGTTATCTTGCCAAATTTTATGGGATATAAACACATTTCAGTCCGCTATGTTTCGCTTAAAGTCTCCCTTGAAGTGTCTTCACAAATACTTATTTCGTATGGATTTGACACTCATGCGTATCATATGTCGAAATCATTAAATTTAAGTGAGAATTTTCTTCTTTCTTATAATTCATCAAATTTTTGAACATGTGTACATATTGAATAGTACACAATCTTTTGATGAAAACAGAAAAAAATATTTTATGTAATATTTTATTGTTCAATAATGAATGGCAAATCACCATGGAAAGTTATAACATTGAAAAACGCAAGCAAATCGTCAAATTTTATTTTCAAAATCGCAGCAGTAAATGTCTAATCTATATATAAATATATACAATGTTTTTCAAATTGTTATATTAACATTTCCCTACCGGTGATGTATTTACTACACCTCGATGCTAATAATGGGAATATCGATATGAAATTTAATAGATACGGGCTTCAAAATTTTTGTATTCCTCCGTAATATAATTAAGAATCACATCAAAGTATTATAGTGTATAAGTATTCATATGCAGCGACGGAAATAAATCATTTGTCGGGAAATCGGGAATTTTGCGAGTTTTAGTCCGTGTCTCAACAGAAAAGAATTTTATCGGTCGCCTTTAAGTTATTTTTTATATTAAACAAATGGATTTATTAGTAATTTTTGATCAAATTTATCAATGTAATTTCTTAAACTATTGAAAATCCCCATTCGGCTAATTGAGCTAGATTTATGCGACAAAATTGTATCTTCCGAATACGTGCCACCAAGCAAAACCGCGGCGGACATTTGAACGATGTTATATTCCATACTTAATGCCATAATATATTCTT
Source organism: Stenopsyche tienmushanensis (assembly GCA_008973525.1). Taxonomy (NCBI): domain Eukaryota; kingdom Metazoa; phylum Arthropoda; class Insecta; order Trichoptera; family Stenopsychidae; genus Stenopsyche; species Stenopsyche tienmushanensis. The sequence continues at coordinate 424,690 of WACJ01000234.1, read as the reverse complement.
TCAAATGAAATAAAAAAAGCAGTGAATATCTCATACGCAATTTGTTTTATTTACATTTAAAAATTGAGCGTCCTCATTGAAAGACCCTTTCGAGAGAGCGGACCGAATGAGTTTAAAGGATACCCACCGGAAGATATCGTATTTTAAATATTATAAGCGTAATTCAAGTCGCGTAACACATGGTATCTTACAAAATTACAGCGTCCGTGTAAAAAAGAACCGTAAAAAACCCATAAAAACGAGGCTGTAAATATTTTCGAGATATTTTGACACCGGTTCGTTAAAACGTACGCGAGTAAATCAAACGAGGATTTGTATGGGAAGTGCTAAAAATTTTAAAATTGTCACGAATTATAAGCCTTACCGATGCGGGATCTCCTTGTGCTCTTCAAAGGTGGTGTTTCAGCGAGTGGTGGTTCAGGAGCTGGAGTACTCGGCAGTGGTGGAGGTCGTCTGGATCCTGTTACTTCGCCTCTCAAGGGTGATAAACTCAACAGCCTTGGAGCCTCGCCGTTCTTCTTGAACCATCGCATCTTGACGATTTGAATCTTGTCGTTTCAACAATAACTGCAACAAATTATAGATAATGAGATAAATACGCTTTGAATATTTCCTTTCGACTATCGAGAAACTGGGTTGTTATCGTTTACATAAACGATTGATTCCAAGGCCTCAATCAATAATATTTAACTACCTAGTGTTAATGTCATTCGTATTGCTTTGTCTGGGGGCATTCACAAATCGATGATAATTCATAGAATCCAAATACAGTATTTATATATTATATATATATACTATCATCACGTAGAATATCTACGTGTCAACCATTGTACACGTGAGTAAATTTTTCCTGTTATACGACAAGAATTTATAATATAAATGCAACACTTTACAGGAATATTGATCTATCAATTCCACGTAGTCTCGACGTTATAAAATTTTTATATGGTAAAAATTTGGGAATGTTGATTTTGATTTACGTGTCTTTCGAACGGAAGAAGGCCCTATTGCTTCCAGGTATCAATAATTTAAAACCATCAACCGTTAATCCATTTAAGATGCCTTGTTTATTGCCACTTAAATTGCCTCACATACATTCTATAACTTGTCTTTCTGCTGTTGCGTTTGATATCCCAATCACGCAATGTACAACAATCTCAAATTTATGGCCTAACCCTTATTTAGTATAAGAAAATTGTAGTCAAAGAACCGCATATTTAGTTTTTATAATCATATATTACCGGCCTATAATTATTTTGAGATCAGACCTTTCAAATGCCAAACCGACTGACGGAATGCATATCAAAAAAACAAACATAAATATATTTAAATTATGCATTAAATTTGACGCCATTCATGTTTGTAATTTCATCAACCAATATTAACCCGTTGATTAGTAGTCGCGCATATATGCGTTCGGACTTGAGTGATACAAAAAGAGCATTCTCGCATAATGCGTGCGGATATTAGTAAATCGGAGACAGAGACCGATAGAGTGTCTTACGTCTCATCATACGCTCGTACATCGATGGCAAGGGTTTCCTGTAAAGGTACCCCTACACGTTTAAATGTTCACAAATTATTTTTTTCATTTGTATTGTTTTTGTTTACCAAAAAGAATGAATATTGTGTGCCATCAGCAGTGTTAAGGTGCTTTTAATGATATACGAGCTTCACTCACGCTGCGCGGTCCTAAGAGAAAAATGAATTTATGTGGTAAATACACTATTATAGGATCTTTGTTTAGCTCAATTTAAAATTAATTCAATTAATCAAAGGGTTAATTCCATCATTTACCCAATTGATTCCCTAAAATGCAAACATATGATCTGCAATAATATTTCATGACCAATACGAAATATTTGTTATTGATATTGCCATGTATATTTTTAACATGTCATGATATTTTTTAGTCCAAATTACAAAATATTTTTGCATAACAAAAATATCAATTATATAAATAGACTAATTTTATAAATACAAACATCTTTTGCATAACAAAAATATAAAATATTACGTAAAGTAAAGGATTGGATGACAGAATATGATCCTAATACAAATAACGATCATCTTTCCAATTCAATGTCCAGTTCATGCATATAATCATTGTTTCAAACTAATTTTTATCAGTTTTTTTTTTCATAATTCTTGGCATTTTTTTACAAAACTATTACCACTTTTCCCTTATTATTTCTAGAAAATAGACCGAAAATTGTGAAGGATCGTATTAAATTCCCTCTTAGTCAAATTATTTCCACTAAAAGTGCGGCAAGGCGATGTATACGAGGGTCATCCAGAAACTAAGGTTACAACATTTATCTAGGATATAGGACACTCACGTCTCCATCATATTACCGTATTTTCCAACACAATATCACCAAGGAGACTTCGAAAAATGTCAGGAAATTCTACGTGAAGGTCATCAAGCGTCACAGCGCGGAGCGCGCGACGTCCTCTCCATCGGAATAATCTACTGTGACTTAACAAAATGGCCGACAAACACGCGAGACCAAACAAACTAATCGTTAAGATCGCCTCTACATGTCAGATGCGCCAATTTATTATATATATGAAGTAGATTTATATTTCATAAAGTATTTTTGGTTTTGCTAAGAATTTGCGATATAAATTCACACTCAACATAGAACCCATCGGAACAACATCGGAATAATATATCGTGCTTGTTAAATATTGCATTGCGCATTGCGGGTTCTAGTAACATGCAGATCCACAAATGTTAAGCTGTAGGGGATGAAGACGTGTTAAAATGGGAAAGCAATTCTCTACGGGTAGATCTTTGTATTTCCATATTCATTTGTACGTGTCTATAAATTGTATGGTAAAAAATAGCTACTGTAGCACAGTTCATACGTTTTTTGTTTAGTTATACATTGGTCTCTTATTTGGACCAATTTTTCAAGCATTCTTTCGGCATTGCCTATCTTAAGTTCATGATCAAGCCGACGTTGAAATGTTACCGTATTTGACTTGCAATGGCAACGACTTAATCACGAAATCCAGCCGCTTGCTCAGATCTAATTTGATTTATTCGAGGCTTAATTCGTAAATAATACCGATGTTGATGACTGCGTTTGCCCAATCTGTAATTTACTTTACAAATAGACATTCGTACGTACAATTACGATACATAAAATGTTAAGGTCGATTGAAGACTTGCGGTGAATCGGGCAATAAAGAATATTGGTCCATCGATTCGTGTGGCATTGAGAAGAGATGATCGGTGGTTGGGGCCTCAATTACGATTATGGTCGCTTGATGAGCGCCATGCTTGGGGATGTCCGAAGATGTGGTCGCCGCAGTGTGAATCACGAATTTGACAGCTGTCACAAGTATGGGTTTTGTGAAGTCTGCAATTCAAACAGCCTTGCGAAATGCTCCGAATATTTTTTAACGGAGTGTATGATATTGAGGTCGCTTTGGCCCGGCCGCCGTGATTATGTGCAATTGCGTAACTGGTGGCTTTTGCAGCCATTGAAAACGTACTCAACGGCGACTTCGTCACAGTTTCTTAGCTACACATAAAGATCATTGAGAGCAAGTACGTTGAGTGAGAAAAAAATAATAACCACAATAAAATAATACGATTATGAACAATAGAGAAGGAAAATGGAATTAATTTGGATACGCATAGATCTGCATGGCATTGTTAAAAATGCCGTATTCCATGGTGATTCCAAAGCCAAAGAACATGGATTTGTATTCCTACAATAACCAAATATATAAGACGTTACATCCCTGCAATGCTGGTTACATGTTGCAATCGATATGTTATGGAATTCAGTCTAACCAGATATAATTCATGCTTCTCTCGTATCGTACAAATTCCAAGATAAAAATGTCTGGTTTCCATATATGTGCTAAACGTATTACCGCATCACGGATTTGAACTCATTTATTGCTTCACAAATTCTTTAATATAAGCTACTGTAACGTTTGAGGCGGGGGCGCTCTAGGGGGCAGAGTCCCCGGGCGGCTCCCCGCGCTACTGCACGGGTCCATTTTTCTATCGGGCTGTGGTGTTGCTGAACGAGTGAATGGGAATACGAAGGGCGTCGAATGGAAAGACTCGCTTCGTAAGATAACTATTTATTCCGCCCTACAGATAGATAGAGAGAGGTCTGGCTGCAGGAGGGACGAACTCCCGCAGCCAAGGCTAACCAACGACTCTACCGACTCCCGCTTCCTGCGCGTCACTACCCAACCGGTAACGGTGCACGCGCAAGAAGCGATCTGTCGGTAAGCAGGTGCAATGTCTCCGCAGGGCCACAAGAGATGGCGCTGTTAAAATAACATATTGCACCTGAAGAGACCTACCTATAGTACCTGTAGGTAGTCCCGCGTTAAGCGGTTGGACTCGTAACCCAATCATCTTGGGTTCGAATTCCACAGGAGATGTGGCTGGCAACGACATTTTTAAAAACATGTCAAAATGGTTGGTAATGATGAACTCAATATTTTATTTTTTTTGTGACAGCACTTGGGGCGCCGCCGACTTCGCGAGCCCCCATGCTGTCGCCTTCGCCGCTGTCACGGCTGCCAACCGTGACGTGATTCCGGTCTCGAAAATATGCACCGCGGGTCGCGCACAGCGCCGGAACGCTACGCAACAGCCGCAACGCCGGTCTCGAAAAACGATCGACGGCGGACGCGCCCCCAACAACGGGCGAGTGCGGATTCTTTAATCCTCTACGACAACGGTCAGGATGTCGGGCGACAACAAAAGGAGAGCTCCAAGGAAGGATTAGGGATATCAAATTATAGCCTTCTATGTCGCAAACTGGCGACGATCGCGAGGCACGTGGCCTCCATCTGAGGTGGCGATCAGTCGTGGGACCAAAATGTACGTCGTCCTCGTCCCAAGTCTATTTCTTAACCTCTTTATTTTGCCCGCCTTCCGGTTCATCCCGGGCGGGTCTTAATCATCAAAAGTACGGCCAGCTTAAAGTCGACCAAACTGTTGACGACAGAAAATTTTGATCCACGCAACAATTTTTATACAAAAAAAAAATATATATGCAACAACAAAAAGTTATTGGCTTGCAAAGTGTAAGGGGTAAAAATGGGCGTGTCCTGGTTGACATGATTTCAAACCTTCTATTCATCTAAAATATTTTTTCAAAAAAGATTATTAATTATTGAAGATGTCGCTATAGTCCCTACCTCAAAGAATAAGAACAAAAATATTTTCACGAAACTGCGACTGTTCAAAAACGTTTCACATGTTTTTTTCCTCAAAGTCTTTGTGACAAGTGTTTCGAATTCGACACGGTGAATTTTTGTTTTTGTATTTTGGTACCTATGGGCGTAATCTGCATATATTGGTGGCTACAAATAAATTTAAAAAATTATGATATGTTTAAAAATTCGAAAGTTATGCATATTTAAGTGAGAATCGTCCGCCGTGGGTTAAAAAGTAATTTTTTTGCCTCATTTTTTTATAAATATTTTAAAATAAAATTTTAACAAAAATCTGGTAGGGACAATAGAGAGTTATATAGAAAAGGTTCATATCAAATTTGAAATAAATTGGATAATTAGAACTTGAGATATCATGTCAACCGTGTTGAAAAAAGTAGTTGAAAGATTTCATTCTGGTAGGATCGGCTTAGTTACCGCATCACTAAAATAGCTATAACTCCGCAAATAATTATAACTTTGGAAATATCTTTAGTGGATATATTTTTCATAATTTAAGCTTTGAAAATAAGCAAAAAAAAAATGGATTTTTTCAAAATTCTACACTAGAAATATAAACTTTTTTATTTTGACCCATGTTAGTCTTTGAATTTGACGCCTCTGATGTACGCCATTGAAGTAAATAAATTAACTATTATCCTTTCATGTACCTAATGATATCTACTATTGCTGAAATTGGATGTAAGTTTAGCTCGTCTTTACTGGAGAGATCCTAATTGGATAAGTTTTCTTGGACGCAACTATCCATTATGTCATCAGTTTACGCTATGTCATTACGTGTCTGATGTAGTCCTGTAGGGATACAAAGGAAAAGTTGTATCAAACAACGCAGGACGTTACTTTTGTTTGTTAATTTTAATTATTCGAAAATATATGTTAGATCCCGGTGATATATGTAGGAATGCAGCATAAACCCTTGAGTAGATCATTGACTCCGATCATTGTAGGATCGGAGCAATCAATTCCTTTCGGGCTACGCCTCGTCCTATGGCCGCTCTACGGTAGGCAGTAGGGCAAAACTAGCGAATACCCGGCATGCGTTGCAATGCCACACCTATTGATTGATTTGTTATGTGTGAAGATGCATCCAACTCGCTTTTAGAATACATGAATGAGTGATTCGTTTATTTATTGGTTTGTTTAGGCATATGTTGGATGTGGTTGCTTAGCAACACGCGCTTAGTTCGAAAGCTACGCGATGTATTGCCGTGGGACTAAGAGGTTAGGATGCGTGCGCTCTCCCTCACTTCGTATAGCGACCGGCGAGCCGCCGAGCACGGTCAAACGCGGCCGAAAGCGGCCGAGCGGACAAAAATCGCGACACACAAACAAATGAACAAATATCCGGACGCGAGACATTGATTTTTATGTATATAGATATTCACAGACAGAAAGTGATCCCAGCTGCGAGACTCTGATGGGAAGGGGCCTTTTCATCGGTTATGATTAAATCAAATAACAAGCTCTTTTCCGTTTCGTCAAAAAATGCCTACATGTCTTGAATATAAATTCGGATGAATGTCATTAAACATCGTTTGCACAGACATACAGACACACATACATCGAACAGACATACATATTTTTGAATATTGCCACGATGACTAGGAAATATATAATATAAACGTGATTTCGATCGTTTAATTTAATTTGGCACGTCATTTACAGCATACGTGCGTAGAAACAGCACGAGCGAATTTTATTAGATTTTCGCAATGTGGCAATAATAAAAATGTCGATGCTATTGAATCGATATTTAAAATATGCGCATTGAATGTTCCATGAAGTTATGAAAGATCAATAAAACTCCGATGATGAAACTGTGAAAGATCAGAGATCATAGTTTTATTTTTTGTTCTTTAGAAAGGCGGTCGTTCAATTTTATTGCATTTTTTAGTGCTGGAATCCATTCGACTCTGTTCCTTTTGTTTCTAACGTCTCTAGATGGTCATCTAATGTTTGTATGGATCATGATTCATCCAAACAGTAAAGGCTTCTCGGGATCCCGTTAGATAGCGAGGAATGCGTTAGCAAGGTCGCAGCTGATCGTCTACCATCGGAAACCTTCGGGTCGGGTCTAAAGCTGGTTCTTGCGAGCAACTTCTTGCATATTCCTGAATCAGGGGTGCAAAAGCTCCGAGATCACATGAATTAATGCTATTGTCCAATAAAAAACTTATCCAGCCTGGACATTCCAGCTTAAATATGCGTATTAGAACGAGGGGTGAGCACTTTGAATATAAATTAATATGCTCATAATGATACAGGTAAACTACCCCCTAGCGAGGATTTATTGAAATTTATGATAAAATTTGTTTTTATGCTTGGATAAATGTTCATAATATTCAAACTATTTTCACTGATCATCTTGCGGCCATTCGATAAAATCGTTCTTCTTTAGCAAAGAAGAAGGATGCGCAGTATATTTGACATGGTCCATTGCAGCATCGTCTATTGCCAAGTGCATTCTTCAAATATTTTGTCATTTCCTCAAGGAGGATTGTCAAGGTCGCATACCAGGAACCTTGGGCAACAGGTTTTGCGAGATACAGCCAGCAATGATGGTGAAGTTGAACAAGAGTTAAGCGAAATAATAAAGTAAAAAAACTGCTTTCAAGCACGCACTGCTTGCAAAAGACGATTCACAAGACATAGGGTAGTGTTGCAAGACATGATGAGTGCGAGTCTTTCCTCACGACGATCGTTATTATGGATTAATTGCGCCAAAGGTTTGCCGATTCCGCCTCTTTCAGCTGTTGGTTGGGTAAGCTGAAAGGCCTCAATTCGAGAGATTATAATTTCCGCAAGAAGTTCACAAGAAAAAAATGTGCATAGATTTGAGTGTTGTTGCCACATCGTTCATCTATGCAAACTACGATGTGAATTTTTACATTTTTACATTGTTGCACTTAAGAGATGTTTCGATGAATTGTTTCAAGATTCATAACAATAAATGTGCCCGTTTAAAAATTAACCCGTTGATGAGGAATCCCGCATATGCTGCGAACGGACTGGAGTGATATAAAAATAGTATTTTTGCACATTAATTGCGAATATTAGTTAATCGGAGAGAATGTCTTGCGTCTCATCATACACTCGTACGTCGATAGGAAGGTCGTGCTGTAAAGATACCCCTACACGTTTAAATATTCTCAAACATCCATAGCGCTTAATTTATAATGGCCATGCAAATAAATATTTCAAACATTACATTGACAATTATTACATACATACAACATTATCAACACTGTTAAGATTTATTTATTGATATACAAGCTTTATTCACGCTGCGCGGTCCTGAGAGAAATTGGATTTGTGTAATACATTTTAATTTATGGATTAGAACCATTACCTCTCATAGTCCGGACGGGGTTTGTTCCGTTCATTGAAATATAAGACTTTGATTTATCCATACCAAATATGACGTTAACGTGTTTTCCGTCATGATTGTATATATTCAATATGTACAATCGAAAGCAAGAGGTCGTTATCTATAAATATAAAGATGAATGTCTTTGGTATGTCTCGTATACGTTATTATGCCATCCATCCGATTGCGATGAAACTTTGGTGAGTTGTTGGGTACGTATCTAAGAAGGTTTTTGAATTAGTATAACCATTGTTTGTATGCAGAATTTGTTTTATGAGACGTTTAGCGGATGCACCATGTTGGCGCATACTGGTCTGGTGAAGTGAAGCGGTGGCGCTCATTCAAAAGATTGGGACCTAACGTACAGAGTTAAACACTGATACCCTGATGCACATAAATCGCTCGTATTCGAGCACTTTGGAGTAGTTAATGAGACAATAGCGATCGTTATTAGCCGTCCTCGTTAGGTTCACAGTCGATCATATATCGTTGCTTAGCATCCAAATGGTTAATAAGAACTTTAAATAAGAGACCTTTAGGAAGTAGGGGAGGGGAATTAAATATGTTTAAATCATATAATAATTATTGTTGATATGAACCTTAAAATTAACACGTTAATGACCGCTAATCAATTCTATGAGATGCTTAGAAACGCAAGTTTTAGCGCAAAATTGCACGTTTTCTTAACTTATTAATGTAGTTAATAGATTTTTTAAATATATATATATGTAATAATTTATGTTTGATCGAAATTTCGCCCGAAAAGGGTTAATTCGCACTCCAAAAGGCTTGAAATAATCTTGTAAAAAAGAAATAAGCTATTCGTTTTTAAATTTAATTACATAATTTATGTAAAACCCGCTGTATTTCTCTGTTATTTTTCCATTTAAATAAATTCGAAGGCGAATGTAATTATTTCCTTCGACGAATTTTTTTCAGCTGAAAAAAAATCCGAATATACTTCAACTCTTTGTGTAAAGGAGACTTTCAGGAAGGGACGCTTCCGGTGAAATGAAGAGGATTCTGTCGAATATTTCGTCGTATCGCCTTAATTGAAAATATAAAAGATTCGATAAAGTTTGTATAAAAATAGCAGAGAATAAAGATTTTTTGCGCCGTTTATTGTCCTTTGTTGTCACATTCCAGGAACATGTTTTCTAGTATAAGGTCTCTGGCATAATAATGAATTTCGATGGTACAATTATGTGGAGTAATAAAACGAGGACATTAATCCGTCATGGATTTATGGTTGAAACTTTATCCCATAATGCCACAGGAGACTGACAGCACTGTTAATGTCGGGCTTTAATACGAGATAATTGTAACTGAATCCTCTCGTTTCATGGATTACAGATAATCAGGTAAGATATTTCATACGCTCGAGTTGATATTTGTTCCCGTTGCTGGCGAAATGCCTGATGGTAGAGGGACGCCTAATGGATATTGGAATAATCTGGAATTAATTGATTCTAGAGGAAATATTTTGAAGTTTGATTTCCGTCGGCAAATTGAAAACACGGACGTGAAATCAGTTTGTTAATCGAATCGCCCGAATTGGAATGAGTGTTAAGCTTGGCATTACAGACCTTTGACCTTATGTAAGAGACAAATTTCGGTCCACTGAAGAATTACGAGCCAATTTTAAGTGTATCATTAATTCACTATAGAAAAGTTAGTTACGGAAAATCTAATTACGGCAACCACCATGGGATTAACACAAAGGTGATGTTCAAAGTTCAACGAAGTAAATGACAAAAGTCATGAAAAACGTGCATAATTTTTAAACTATTGATATAATTACCTTACTGGCTGGGTTTATTATTTAAACTTAATTTGGCTTAAATGTAAAAAGGCACCAACCACTGCTTCATTTCACCAGACCAATATGCGCCAACATGGTGCATCCGCTAAACGTCTCGCAAAACCAATTTCGCACACAAACAATGGTTGTGCTAATTTGAAAACTTTCGGTGGTGTGCACAAAAGTTTCATCGCAATCGAATGAATGATATAAGATCGTATATGAGACAAACAAACAACAGACAATCGTTTGAAATTTTGAAGAATTATCTTGTAATGATAGAAAGGATGAAATGTATTTTCTTTCCGATAATTAATACATTTATTGAAATTGAATGATATATAAAGAAATAATATAAATGATATTTAGTTTGAAATATTGTTAGTTTTATTATAAATATGAAGCAAACATACAAACATTATTTTTTATATATAAGATCTACTTTAAGTTAATTGTACTATACCTATATTATTTGAGAAAGTTCAAACAATAATTTAGCAAAGTTTTAACGCAATCGAATAAACGGTATGGCAGCGCATTAAATACGAATAAACAAACATTGATTTTTATATGTTAGACTATGCCTATGTTACTCGCGGAATCCTTAGCAATAAGTGGCCGAAGTTTTATCGCAATCCGACGAACGGTATGGCAGCGCATTTCGAACGAACAAAACCCATTTCATTTTTATATATTAGAAGAATAAGAAGAAGACTAGGGATTACCCGGCATGCGTTGCAATGTCACACGCGTTTAGTATAATCATTTGAAAAGAAACGCAGTAGTATAGTTAGGCGGTGTATTGCTGTGGGCCATTCGTAGCGCTGGCTGAAGGGGTTAGCATCCAAAAACATGCGTGCACTCTCTAGCTTCGAAAATCGACTGTCTTTCTTTTTCCGCCGCATTTTGCGCGCATCTTTCTCCCTCTCCCCACCCTGTGACCCAGATTCACTTCACCAGACCAATATGCGCCAAAATGGTGCATCCGTTAAACGTCTCGCAAAACAAATTCCGTACAAGAATAATGATTGTGCTAATGTAAAAACTTTCTCGGATACACGCCCAATAACTCAATAAATTTTCATCGCAATCGGATGAACGGTATAGGAATACATCTGGAACTAAAATTCTGCCCGCACACCGGTACACATTCATTTATATATTATATAATAGATATATAGATTAATTGGGAGTTTTTTATAACACACACTTTTTTACACTCTAATCACCTGAAATACCTGTTCTATTAATTTTTGAAATTATTACATGTTTTAGAATTTGTCATTCAAGAACACCCCAAAGGTATTCAATAGAGTTAAGACCAGGAGATTGCGTTGGTGTTAAATTTATTCATTAGCAATTATTAGGGGGACCTAAAAATATTCGCGTATTTTGAGATCTCCAGCCATTAAAACACTCAAAGATGTTTATGTTGCCAATATTGATTGGTTGGTGGTGAAGTATAATTCAGACGACAGTGGCTTAAAAGATGAACCGAGATTGGGAGGATCTTCGTATTTTGATAACAACACACTAAAATCACACAAACACGTTTAAGATGAATAGGATGGGTGTGTAATGGAGTAGGATGGATACCGCACGCCGAAAACAATAAAAACTAGCGATGAAACACATGCTGAACTGGAAAAAATTTATAACTAAGGCATCAAAGGACTGCCAAAGCGATGGAAAGGTGTTTTTTGAATAATCAAGGAAATTTGGTTTTATAATGAGAAAAATATTAATAAATTGATAAACTTTTTTTTTAGCTAAATGCGCAAATACTTTCGGATTCTCCTAATATTGTATATAATAGGCAAAGTAAAATTTGTGCTTTGGATCATGGTCATTATAAAATTTAAAACGATTGTCCAGATCATCCCTAATCATCCAGAACATTGTCATCCCTAAGTATTTGTTTTCATAAACAAATATTATTTTTCCAATATTTTAAATTTATATTTATGTTACTTTTAGCGAATTTATTTATTCTCATATTTACGATATTTTTCCTTCTAAAAATTTTGTAGTACTATTCAGGTTTTCAGATTCAGATTCAGATTTCAGATCTTGGTTGTTTCTGGACTTACACAACATTTTTTCAAAATTATGTGTGTGTCTGATGACTTTTGTGACTTACTGTAGCCAGAGTATATTGACATCTATTCATTTTTTAACACCATACAAATTGACCGGAACAAAGAACACTTAAGTAGATTTGAGGAAGTTTTATTAGGTGGGTCGAAATGGGTGGTTCTGACACCATAAAAAAGTAAATAAGCTTATGATGATGTGTGGCCACGTCATTAGCAATGCCATAAATTCTCCAACACTGCGATGTGCCATGTTTGACACATGGTGTCAAAAGACATCCTCCACATATCGGTGGGCTGAGATAATAAAATATGTCAATCCACCATCAAAAGCACACATTAAACCTGCGTGCTTTTAATTTTGTAAAAATTTAATTAGGTACATTTTTTGTATTTAATTATGGCTTTTCAAAGCTTACGCCCCTCATGAAAAATTAGCATAGTATTTTTATTTTATATTTTTTTTATTGAGACACCATTAATGGAGCAATAAAATGATATAACAACATTGTTCACTAAATTATACAACAAAAAAGCACAGCCATAGATTATCATTGTTCGACAGGCGAAAAAGAATTACACATTCCCCATAAGAATAAGGATATTAATAATGCAATAAAAACGAGGCTGTCGTAAAAAAATTTCATTAGCATTATGGTCATAACATTTGTCTTGAAATTAATGCAAAAAACATAAGTTCGATTTATTTTAACATAAATTATGGCGAAGTGATGTTCACCTTGATTTTTTTCGGTCGTTTTGCTTTCATATTCTGACAATGGTGTCTCCGTATGGGACTTTCTATGGAAAATTGTTTTTCATTTGAGAATTCAATTTATGCTAAGCTTACAACGAGGAAAGCTTTAGAAAGTTGACGTTTGCGGTTAACGGGAGCTTATCATCGACGGCGAAAGCTCTTAATGCTGCTGTCCCAGATTAACTTATATTTAGCTTTGAATTAAGTTAAATTAATCTGGAATATAAGTAAATTCGTGGGCGAGACTGAATTAATTCACTGCCTTTGGAGTTAATATTATAGAATTTAACCTTTGGATTTTTTAACCATGAAGAAACATACAATTCTATATATAGCATTGAGATCACGGTTATAACGAGTATGCTAAATATCGATATTATATATGCAATAAACTATAATCATATAGACAAAATACTTTGATGCTATAGAAATTATTTGTGCATTTTAAATTTATTATAAGACGGTAAAAATACAGAAACTGAGCTCAAACATAAGCTCTCAAAATACGCGAATAATTTCGGGTTCCCCTAATATACTAAATAACTAATAAACAACTGCGATTGTTTATTATTTCATCATATATTTGAGTTAAAATAAATATTAAATGCGAGTTATTGCTACGATCGGAGGTTCCAAAAGCGTTTACGCCCTGTACTGAGTGCTTCTGGCTGCGAGACTTCAATGACGAACATCTTCTTCAAGCAAAATCCCCTGATACCTGATGTTATAATATATATTTTGAGACTGTATTGATTAGATAAGACTAAGTTAAGAATGATTTATTCTTATTCAAATGGCAATGCATGCAAATTTGCTTATATAATGTTTTAACTAAATGGCAATATGATGAAGTATTGATTTCATATTTTAAGTCTATTATTTCATATGTCAGAAGTCTTGTCATTTGCCATAAATTGACTTGAATACTTTATCAATGTTGTTATAATATATTGTAAGTTAAGCATAAACAAATTTTATATTAACAATATGAAATATAGTCAATTTTTAATTAACGGAAACTCAGATGCATCGCTTATCATCCATACAAATCCATTTATCTCTCAGGACCGCGCAGCGTGAATCAAGCTTGTATATTAATAGTATGTAATCGTAGTATGTATATACGACGATTAAGGAAGCGATGCTCTGAATGCATATTTAAATAAGATTTAAGCGATAAAAGATGTTTGCCCTGTTTCATCTAATCTGAGATTATTATGTCAATACAGGAAATAAAATCTTATCGCCTTTAAATTTGTTTTCATCAGCATCTTATCTTATTAAGCTATAAATATGTGCATTATTTTATCATTGTTATATAAGAATTTGGATCGCATCGATCAATTATTATGATCTAGAATAGATCTAATTATAAAATAAGCTTTTGTATAATTACATTGTAAAGAAGGTAGTCTTTCGGCTTTGTTTGGTAATGGAACAGCGTCTTTAATAATAAGATTAGACTGTTTATCTTCCGCTTTGTTTGAGGATTTAAGATATCTTTTCTTTGCACAAGTCCTATAAAATATTATATACTTATCTTTTAATAAGATTTTTAAGAGTTGAATGGCTTCAGCTTGGCTTTTATTGCTCGACTTTTAAATGCATTTAATCCCATAATGGCTGTATGCAATAATCTCGCTTTGGACTCATTTGAGATAGCAAATGCTTCTGATATTGCACATTATAAATTTAATATGCACCTCAGCCAGCTTGCCATACCTTGACATTGTCAGGCATTGTTATTGCAGTGCATGCAGTTGTGGTTGCAGTCTGCACTGCACCAGATAGCCCATTACCACACATTAAGTGGTGTGTTTTCATGCATGAGTGCATTTTACGTTTTCTTATTGCACAGACCGACCACATTCAAAATAGAAAATTTCTAAAACACCACATTATCGTCATGATTCCAGACTATTTACATGCCCATTTACCGGCGATGGGTACCAAACCAAGCGACTAAAATGGCCATCGATCAAAGAGCAACTTTTGAACCGAATAAAAAAATTGAAATATCGACGGAATAAGGCGAATTCTTGTATACGGCATAATAGATGGAATTTTCAAGGAACAAATTTAAAAATGTTAATAATAAAGCCCACGCGTTTGGATTTACGGACATCAGATGTTGATGGAAATTGAGTTATGATAAAAGCCCTGATGTCACAAGACGACGAGATGTAATAATGGAAATGCTCAGGATGTCAGATGCTTTCAATTGAATTTCAGCCACATAATCCAGAAAAACCTGTATTACGCATTTCTTCCAATCTCGGAGGAATAATTACGTGTCGCAACTACAATCAGTACCGCCACTTTTATGGGACGAGTGAAAGTATTTACGTACATGTGTACGCACATTTAAATGGTCACCTAGAGCGGAACAGGAACGAGACAAAATGTGGAATGATATAAGTGGTTATTATATTTGACAAGCCTCTAAAAGACACGCTACATGATTCCCTTAGGGTTTTAGATATGATCTGACATAAAAAGCATTAATATCAAAGGGACATTGCCGAACGATCGGGTACGTGTGTACGAAATTTGGCTTAAATCGGTCGATAATTGTTGAAATTAATGAACAGACAGACATACAAAATTGAGCATTTGATTAGTGAATTAATTTAAATTGAGTTAAACATAGATGCTATATTCGCATGTCAACCACTTATCGTCCACATAAATCCATTTTTCTCTCGAGACCGCGCTGTGTGAGTCAAACTTGTACATCAATAAATGAACCTTAACACTGTTGATAGCAAACAATATTCGTTTTCTTCTCGCAATATTCTTAATTATATTAAAGTTGTGTTCGCAATATTTAAGAATATTTAGACGTGTAGATGTACCTTTACAATTCTCTAAATCGATCCGATATCAAAGACCCGGATCGCTGAGGATCTGGTCAGGTTGATGCCCAGCATCGAAGGGCCAAAAACTATATGAAGTAAATTGTACAACGAATTAGTGGACTCGGCGCTATTGTACAATGCCCCAATATGGAACGACGCACTACAAACCGAAAGAGCTCAAAATGGCCAGGGTACAGCGTACAACGGTGTCAGAAGACGCCATTCTGGTATTGACTGCCATCACCCAAAAGAGATAGGCTGTCCAAAGAAAATTTCCAGAGAGTACCATGGTGATCTCGATGGAATAGCTCCACACAAGGATGATGCACACATCAATTAATCACAGACCTGGAAGAGTGGAACAGAATAAAACAGGGAGCTAGGGCATGGAATGCGCGAAGCAAGTACACAGCGTGCGTTATGCAGAAAAAGAAGAAAGCTGACTCCAACGTAACTAATAAAAGGCACCCTAGTGCAATACCTAATTAATGGCCGGGTGGCAGGAGAAGAGGAGGAAGATTTTAATGGGTAAAAATCTCACAATATCACCAGAATGGTGGTAACTTTTAAAGATTTCTCCCCTCCGCAAAAAAAAAGAGACACTCGTCTCTGTCTTCGATCCTCGCACTCAATGCACGAGAATGCTATTTCTGTATCATTCGAGTCCGAACGCATATATGCGCGATTACTCATCAACGGGTTAATATTTACATCATGGCATTGCTGCCACATGCAGTCAATTGCAGGACAAGAGCCTGTTCAATGCCTATTCATGAAAAAGGATCACAATCATATTATTTTTGTCATTTATCATGCTTCTTCGTATATTCGATCAGATTTTCTGGTTTTTCTTGCATATTGCCGACAACCCTTCTATAGTATCAAAACAGGAATCACGCTATAGAAATAAAACGCTATGTAAAGTTAGACGTCCATACAAAATTGGAGCATTGACTTGACGTATTTTACTCGTTGCTTTCGTTAAAAACGCCGCAAACGAAGCCGACGCTATAGAAGGGTTGACTTTACATGACGACGTGATGATTGGCGTAGGCGGAGCGGGGCAAAAAAGGTTCGAGAATATGGATACATGTCGAATACGTTCCGAGCCTGTAGTCTGTGAGACTAATGATTAGTAATCTAGGGCTAAAACATATATTACCAAAATATTTTAAAAAAGTAATTTGAAAACCTTTTCTGATAAATTGTGTCTATATCCGAAACTGGATACGGTGCCATTTTACATCATCATAAGAACCAAGACATTCTTAGAAATTTTGCGCCCAAATGATTTAATTTGATCCATGAATATTAATCACTAGTTTGCTCCAATTTTTCCACGATTATTAAAAAAACAATATCAATAAAATCGAAGAGATGAGAGCATGTGATTAATGAGAAATGGCAATTCAAATAAATCAACGCAGAAGAGGAATCCACAACGACTGCCCACGGATTTCGTACGACAAGTGGAATGATAATTTTCTGACATAATGATAATTCGTTTCGATGTAGAAAATACCAATATCGCCATCGAGATTTGTGGTTTGACATATTTTTTATTAATAGGAACACGACTCTCGGATCGTAAAAATATAAATAAAAGCCGATTTGCATTATTAATTCTACATGTAGGAATGGAGATAAAAAATCAACGATGGCCATAAATGCGCTTTAAAGCAATGATTGAAAATAATGATCGCATCAATGACGATCGAATATCAAAACAAATCAATTCAAATGGGCTTTATATGTATTTTTTGACATAAAATGAAGGTATTATTAATTCTTTCCGGTCTTATATCTCCGTATCCGTTTGAGACATCAATTTCGTTCCGATTTAGATGACTTTTTATTCACACGAGAGAGATTTGACTGCGGGAAGGACGTCCTCCCGCATTCAAGGCCAACCGACGACTCCTCTCAACTCCCGTGTCAACTCAACCGGCAAATGTGCATGCGCAAGACGCGATCGGTCGGTATTCCAGATGCAATGGACCCGCAGCGTCACAAAAGATGGCGCTGTTAAAATAGCACATTGCACATAAAGAGAGACGGAAGATGTCGCTGTTAATGGACATAAAGATGATAGTTCTTGTGTAGTGCAAACAACCAATAAAAGGACAAAAATATCTATCACTATTTCCAGATTAGTAAATTAGATTTACGGGTTCCTGTAAATGCAACACGAACCTTAAGGTCATACAGCAGCGATTAAATATTAGCTGTATCGATAAGTCCTTGCCGATTTGAATAAAAGTCTGTTCGAGCCCAGTTTGTGTCTAGATAGTTTTTTTTAAGAATTCAGTAAAGAATTTATGAAATCTGGCGAAGCAATACCTGCAGGTGGGTATTGTCAGCAATTAGAAAGGGTGAACCAAGAATTAAGAGTCAAAAGTCGAGAATTAATCAGGAAAAATTTAGTAATTCTGCAACACGACCCCATAAGGCGAAGAAGATGTATGAAAAATTCAGGGAATTAAAATGGGAAGACCTTCCACACACTTCATATTCATCAGACTCAGCTCCGACGGATTATCATCTTTTTTGATCTTATATATTTTCTGATATATCCAATACATCTCCTCCAATTGCCATTAATAGTCCACTATGGAATGTTGATACTAATATTGATATTTAGATATCTGTTAGACTTTTGCCTTATTAAAGTTTATTGAATTGTCAAGTAAAGATTATAAATATGGAATTTCTTAGAAGGACGTTCGTGGTATGACAGCCATGTCTATTTTTTGCGCTTCGCGATGACAAGGATGTTATTTTGGTTCGAATCTTGCCTTCGACTTGACAATGGTCGATTCACGCCATATGTAAACTGGTGTTGACAGACGTGCAAGCACTTTTAATTTTCGCAATCAGCGTTCTTGCCGAAAGTGCAAGTGGTAAGACAAGAACGTCGTCAGCAGGTTTTCTGAGAAGCGCCATAAACGCGGAGGGCCACTTACCTTATAAAACGGACCTCACTCTGAGATGCCCATTCTGCAGGTGAGTTTTTATTGCCACGATCAGATTACGGAATGCATCTTCATACGTGCAAAGTACACTTATCATCAGATCAGGAAACCCTCGACGTTAATTAACGTCGGCGATCAGCGTTCTGTTCTTGGGTCATAACGCTGCAAGGATGCGCTGCAAGGATGCGCTGCCGAGATGACGTGGATAAGGGAAGTTATGCTTTTTGCAAAAGCGACCAACAAATGATTTTCCATGAGTTGTTGACTCGATTGTGCAAGGCTCGAGCATGTTCTTGCGGTTGATTGAAAAGATAATTCAAAGCTGCCAAGAAATCATGAGACAGCATAACCGCAGCTGATTGTACTTCTTACTTGGTGACTCTTAAGGCTGTTGTCTTGTGAAGATTTACATTTTAGCGTTGGTGTGATTATCATCCATCTATGCCAATAATTTGCATATCTGGAAGCTTGACAGCTTTTTGTTACATCCTTCATCAGCTCTTGAATCGTTCGCAGATCATTCATAGATGCCCAAAGATTTTCTTGGATTCTGACACACACACGTCTCATCCCCCGACACAATAAGACCAAGGAAATTCGTCGACTCATCACATCACTACCCTGAACTTCCACGAGCTTCCGATGGATATTCGCGGCGGTATTGTATTGCAAAGTCAAAAAACAGATGACCGCGCGGATCTTGCATAGACGTGAGGTGGCGGGAGCGCACGACGATCTGTCCATCGGAAGAATTTACTGTGACTGAACAAAATGGCCGCCAAACACGCGGCATAAGTAGCCCTTATAACCTTACTTTAAACTTTTACTAAAAAACGTTGAGGCGGATATCAAAATCCAGAATAATGATTCATTTATGACTAATGAAAGAAGTGACCTCACGCTTGTATAAGATGATGGGATGGTCAAATCGTGTATTTGCATTAAAGTTGACCTTCATTGATAAAAGTGCTAATTTTTTAGCTCATCTAAGACTTGCAAAATAATCATAGTTTGAGCATCATGAATTATTCATATTTTTAGTAGTGCGAGTATTATTTGCAAGCAATTCCAAATATTTGATTGCAGACATATTAGATTACTCGTTGTCAGTAATATCATATTTGAAGATGCACTCGTGGATTTAGATGATTTTAGGATACTAATCATATATTTGAGTTACACTATCACTAAATATTAGTCTCACAGACTAACAAAATAATATTTCAAAATGTTTTTTTAAATTTCTAATTAGGTACTAAGCGGAGTGGGGGAGGGAAGATTCGAGAATATACATACATATTGAATGCGTTCGTAGTTTGTAGTCTGTGATACTAATGATTAGTGATCTAGGATTAAGAAGCATGATAAAGATTATGGTACGTTTATCAGCATAAAATAAATAAGCAACTTCTTCAAGTCAATTGCACTTGTTAACAAACTAAACACGTACAAATTTTATATGGATGCCTAACTTTCTATAGCGTTTTTTTCTATGGCATGGTCCCTATCTCGACGTTATGGAAGGGTTGACTGTACTGCATTAATATCATAAATTCACATCAATACAATCGGACATACTGTTTGATCCTTTCAACTGAATGAAAACTTGCAGACGATTAGCTCTGAAGCTATTCGACATTGTTAAAAATGGAATCCATTTCAGTATTATATTTGTACCTTTGTCCAGGATATCATTTTGATCAGTGACTCCAGCATGAATATCCAGTTTCAAGTCCAAAATTAATATCGAAACTCGACTCCACAATAAGGGTCGTTATATTTGAAGGGTTTCGTCCATCATTGCAATACGTTTCCAACTGATGACTCAAGTTTATCCTGTTATTCTGTCCACGTGCCACGATTACCATCGCATTTATCAAATTAATAAACGTCAGTAAAGCCATATTTATGAATTTAACACGACCATTTATAATCTCGAAGTGCAGGTTTCTTCACCCACTCACTTCTCGATGTTAAAACGGTTGCCAATTAAATACGTACATATACGCCTGGTTCCTTAGTAAGGCAAAAAACAATTAGGAGTTATAGACGAGCCGTGGAAGAGCACTCAGTGATAATCATTATGGCTATTATCGCCATGAAGATCGATATTTACATCGAAACATAGGTCTATGTAATGGAAATAAAAGCGTTGACGATTCTTATCAGTATGTCAGATTGACAGGTATATGGAAAATTAATGCTCGTTGTGAATTGTGGACATTTGGTACATTCTTATAAGTATATGTAACAGGAAAAATGATGCAAAATATTAAAGAGTATTTGATCATGGTATAAAATAATCACACGATGAGTGACACTGATAGATCAAAATACGGTGTCATATTTATGATAACAATCATAAAATGTAGTAGGCGGGTTCATAAATCCATGTTTCTATTTATTATGCCATTCTCAACATAACAATGTATCCTGAAATCAATTCAATCCAATCACTGATGATTTATAGAGATATCATAAAAAAAACATATGACTCAATAATAAATACGAATATAAAATGAGCCAAATTAGAAATTGGGTATAATTTTTATGGTCAACTAGCGAATACCTTTGATTGATTTGTTTAGGCATATGTTGGATGTGGTTGCTTAGCAACACGCGCTTAGTTCGAAAGCTACGCGATGTATTGCTGTGGTAGTGAGAGGTTAGGATGCGTGCGCTCTCCCTCACTTCGTATAGCGACTGGCGAGCCGCCGAGCACGGCCGAACGCGACCTTAACGCGGCCGAGCGGACACAATCGACCGCGACATCTCCTGGACGCCTGACGCGAGAAAAAGATTTTATATATATAGATTTAAGAGATGTGCTTTAACTTTGAACTTATATTTTTAGCAAATCATTAACGTGTACTTGTAGTGTTTAAATACAATCCTTAGGATATGTTTTAAATCTACCTAAGGATGCATCGTCAAAGATAAAGGCCCCTCGCTTACTTTCGGAAGCGGGCCCTTAGTCGGCAAGAGCATCGTTACAATGGTGTCAGAAGTGGGACACTAATAAAATCGGATGAAATAATCAGGTTCCAATTTATAGCTATTTTGCATATCATGCATACTTTTATTGGTAAAATATACGGTCTTCTTAGAGTCTCGCAGTTGGGTCTCTCTTATTTGAAGATTTGAAAATAAAGGAGATAAAATATAATAATTTATGGTGATGCTCATTCGACGTTACTAATCGTATTTGCAGATTATATAAATCGTTAAAATATTTCATAAAAATTCCTACAGTGAGTCAAATGCATGGAATGATTCAATGACGAATTGATTAATAACTTGTTATCGCTTAAAAACCACAAGCATGTATTGTTCCTATAGGAATAAAGGTCAATGACATGATATTAACCCGTTGATTTATTAATTTCTAGTGATAAATAAAGAGCATTCTCGCACGATGAGTGAATCGGAGACAGAGACAGAGATCCTGGACAGTTTTAGTTGTCCATGAATCCCGGGATTAGTAAACGCAATCCCGAAAAATTTGGGATCGAAATTTTTATCTAACAGAAATCGTACACCTCACCAGCATGATTAAGGCTACTAAATCGAGACATTCCCGCTGAAATCTGGACGCTTGAAAATAGTGGCGGCTTAAAAAACTAATTGGTGAGCTTAGGCGACGCCTAGGGGCAGTAACTGTCTAATCTATGTATAAATATATACAATGTTTTTCAAATTGTCATATTAACTTTTCCCTACCGGTGATGTATTTACTACACCTCGACTCTAATAATGGGAATATCGATATGAAATATAATATTATAGATACGGGGTTCAAATTTTTTTTATTCCTCCGTAATATAATTACGAATCATATCAAAGTATTATAGTATATAAATATCTATTTTTTGAATTATATTTTTTACTTTTCTTAAATAAATAAAATTCTTTCGCCTTCAAATTATTTTTTATATTAAACAAATGGACTTATTAGTAATTTTTCAATCAATCAATCAATCCCGAAATCCCGAGATTGAAATGTTGGCTCGGGATTGGATTCCCTAGTCATGCGTCTTATCATACAATCGTGCATCGATGGTAAGGTCGCGTTATAAAGGTACCCCTACACATCTAAATATTGTCAAATAATACGAAAAGAGATCTATAGCCTTCATTTTCAATGCCCTGCTTATATTTCTAATACAATACTATTATTTATTCAAAACATACATTCAAACATTACATTTACGATCTCACGGATCGTTGCGGTCTTCTTAGAATCATAATAAATAATAGAAAGCCACATAAATCAATTATATAACCTAAAACCTAGTGGGGTAATAAAATTTTATTCTATTTGAAACGGTATTGTATCGATTGGCCCAAATTTATCGAATTCAAGCTTCAATAAATGTATTATTTTGTTAATACTGCGAAGAAATTAACGAATAGTGTGTGTTATCAACGGTGTTAAGGTTCATTTATTGATATACAAGCTTCACTTACGCTGCGCGGTCCTGAAAGAAAAGTGAATTTATGTGGACATACGTATATAACATATCAATTTAAAATTAACTCACCAATCAAAGCGTAAAATGTATGCATACACCTTGTTATGCACTCGATATTGAAGACTTTTTAACCCATAGGAAAGTTTATTTAATGCATAGCTTTTTTCCGTGTGTTGTGTAATATATAATAAAATAAGTTTGCTACTGGTGTACTTGTTACATACACGTGCATCTATGATGTATGCGACGTCTCTGAGTTTCGCTCTTAGCGACGTTCAAGCCAATTTGCCCTACTGCGCCCATACACGTTCCACAATTGTGTAGACTTAAATTAAAATAATTATTTTAAGATGGTATGAATCATTGAATGTTTAGAATTTATGATCGATAAACTAAGCATACGTGTTTGTAAACATACTGCCGCCATTTCAGCGTAGTATTCATCAGAAGTGCATTGAGTCATTCATTCATTCGTGCAACCTTCAGACGAAATTCCAATAGAGTTTGAATGCATTCCATAAAGTCAAGCAGACTGACCAAATGTGATCTCACACAACACTTGAATGAATAACAAGTATACATTGGCAAGGATCTGAAGACTGTGTATTTTTAATTGAATGTCAAAAATTGTGGCCATTGAAGTCGACGACCGAACAGAGGTCGCTCTTAATCATGCATTTGGTTCTTCGTGTTTGTCATCCGAAATTATATAGAAAAATTGATATGTAAAAAATGCTGGTTATTCACACTGGAACCTTCAAATTGAGGTTGATTCGTCATAATTTGTGGTGGCCTAATCTCTTCGTGAGCTGGTTCAATTACCATCGAAGAGTTATTTACCGAGTTTGAACGATGAAAGCTTCTGAAATTCCTATATATTATCGTCTTTTCACATCATGTTAAAAAGCATGTTGCAGCATCCAATCTCTTCCGTTCATCTGCAATGGCTTCGGAGCCCAAAGGTTAAACGCCATTTGATTTGTTAACTAAATCTCGACATCTTCACGCGTTTTAACGTCCATCTTCGACATCAATGATTTATAAACGCGTACGGGATCTACAATGCAATTAAACGCCTACGCTGAATGAATTGATTTTTAACCTACACCACGTGCTGTTTCACAATTATTTTTAGATAAACATTTCCTACGCCCAGATCTATACTATATAGTTACTGTCTATTCATCAAAGTCTCGATGCCGACCGAGATAAAATTCAAAAAATGAATTATTCACCGATTTGGCAGCGTATGTCCGAACTTAAAAGGAATTCGAAGGTGTGACATGAAAAACCTACACTCTTCCGACGGAACGGGTATGGCCCCCATTTGTAAACATTAGCGCAATTACTATAATTTGGACAATACTGCGACTGCTCAATGATGTCTTAAATCATACGAATGGTAATGGATTCATGGAAATGTCACTGTATCTTTTTTATTTGCTTTGGGCGTTACCGAAATGCCATTCGCAATGGATTGCTTGATGACTTAATGAATTGCAATCATATTTCAAATTTATTCAAACGCTCAAAGAAAACGACGCCGAAATCATGATTTTACCATGCGGGGTATAATCAGTCCCCTGGCAAAAATTACATCAGCAATGAAATATTTCATTTGCACTTGTCAAGATGACGACATATAATGATCGATTTGAGTATAAGGTACTCAAATTTATTTGGATTATGTAAAAAAAAAAAGATTTTATTAAGAAAAGTCTGTCTCTTATTATCTGGATGTTCATAAGAATGCTATAAAATAACAATACAGTTGAACCTCTTTTTATGCGACTTTTTTTGTGCGATTTCGAAGTAAAGCAATTTTTTCTTTTTATTAATTTCATAAAGAGTACGTATCGAGATATTTTGGATAAAATAGGAAATAAATCATCAACACTAACCGAAATTTGGAAAAAAAATATAATTAGGGACTGTGTAAATCATATTGCATCTGCTATCGCTGAATTACGACCACGTCCTTTATTATGGTTTAGATTTTTGAAAAAATTTCATACAACCTCTTTTATACAACCTTCTATTATTCCTACCAGATTTATGTCAAAATTTATTTTTTAACTATTTAAAAAAAAATGAAAACTTGACAAAATAAGGCAAAAAAATATCTTGACTGAATTTTTTTTAAACAGTCGCCATTTTGTGATATATTTTTTTGAGTTAGGGACTATAGTGACATCTTTACTAATTATGAATTATATTGTTGGAAAACTTTTTTTGTGCGATTTTGGATATATTCTATACAGCTGTTTTAAAGTTATGCAGTTTTTAAAATCCATGGAACGCATCTTTTTTTTGTGCGATTTTCCGCAGAACGCATCTATCGCACAAAAAATGCTTAAGTAGAGTCAAATTTAAAATGTAAGTAAGTGCGCTCAAGCACACCGCTTAATTAAGTGTGTTGTGTAATATATAGTAAAATAGGCGCGCTACTGGTGTAATGGTTGCTTTATGCTACATATATTATTTTATTTTCGCCACAACCGTCCTGCCG
The DNA here is from genome assembly GCA_008973525.1 of Stenopsyche tienmushanensis. Lineage (NCBI taxonomy): Eukaryota > Metazoa > Arthropoda > Insecta > Trichoptera > Stenopsychidae > Stenopsyche > Stenopsyche tienmushanensis. The sequence goes on along the minus strand of WACJ01000234.1, from coordinate 398,644 downwards.
AATCGAATATTCGATGTTTCGTGGTCAAATTTGAGTTGACCGGTTCAATAAATAATCAGCCAACGCATGTACGTCATCGAAATGCAAGGTCTGCTGAAAACATCGCTGCTGCGCGTGAGAGTGTACGGGAAACCACGAGGCAGTCAATTTCTTGCAGTTCAAAAGAGCCTGGCCTAAATGCGACTTGGCGATCTTAAAACGTATGTCTATGCGTATAATCTGCAAACAATTTAAATTAAATTAATTTCAAATTAAAAATTTAAAAAATAGGCTGGTTAAGTATAAGGAGTAAAATAGGGCGTATTCTGGTTGATACGATTCAAACCCTTTTAATCATTAGAGATAAATGAAAAGATTCTTAATTAGTAAGAATTTTATTATAGTCCCTACTTCGAAGAAAAAAATATATTTTCACAAAATGGTGACTGTTAAAAAAAGTTATTTTTTGGCCTTATTCTTTCAGTTTTAATTTTTTTATATAGTTAAAAATATATTTTTTAAACAAACCTGATAGGGACAATGGAGCGTTATATACTTAAGGTCTATAGTAAATTTTATGGGATATTAGTTAATTAGAACTTGAGATATCATGTCAACCGCGTTTAAAGATATCATTTTAGTAGGACCGTCTTAGTTGCTGCGTTACTAAAATAGCTATAACTTCGTAAATAATTGGAATTTTAGAAATTTCTTTGGAGAATTAACTTATGCAAAATATGCATAATAAATAGAACAAAATCGGTTTTATCAAAATTCTAGATTAGAATATCCCTTTAAGTCTTTTTCTTCTTTATATTATGATTTAAAGTATGATTTTATGTTATGATGTAGCTATTTTTAAGTCTATGTAGAAATGATTTATATAACTTACATATGAAAGCCATATATAAGCGTCGTTTTCTTCCTGGGGGATGATAACAGCCACGTTGAAAGCTACCGTCTCACGTTGTAGGAATTTTCAATTATAGCGGACGAGTGGTGCATAAAGCACGCTGCTACTTCCATTATCTGACTTGCAAACGCCATCATATTTACGGGAAAGTTGTCAATGTCTGAAGTAGAAATACATTTATAGGCAATGGGAAAACGTCATTGGCTCGCTAGCAACAATGGCTTGTAGTCTGAAGATAATACCATGTAGAGAAAGCGCATCATACAAGGAAATGCGCCTGTCAAACAGGAATGGTCATGGTGCATACGAATCGATACAGGAAGCATCCGATGAGACAAGGATCTTCGATTTTGACTACCGAGACCTCGGAGAATGCACGAATTAAATCGCGATTAATCATTGATGATACGGATGCGAGAATCGTACTGTCAGATGAAGACATTTGGAGAATGAGAGCCGCGAGGATGGAAGTGGAGAGCAAAAAATCTCCCCCCGAAGAGGACCCTGGCTTATTGTGACAGGTTGCATTAATCAAAAGATGAAAGAAAAACGATTAACATCGGACAACTGTTCTATGGGAAGAGGACATAGTATTTTTCGATTTAAATTCGAATATACGAGAAGAAAATCACAATACACGTAACAAACGTACAGCCTCCCAATTGACATTTTTACGCGTATCCTTCAAGCATATCATTAATCGAATTTTTTGTCGAATCTAATTTAAATATTAAGTCATTGAAAATGGACGCTAAAAAATGTTTTTCAATGCCTTTAATAAGGTTTTTGCCAATCCGAAGATTGATGTGGTAAAATGTTAAGCGTACATTTCTCATTAGCACTAATGCGCGGTTTTAATTAATTAATTGCTAGAATTGCTCGACAGAGTTCAAGTCTAAACTGATTTTGCAAATGCCAAAATAATGAATAAATAATTAATGCCACGCGATTGTAAGTCGCGCTGTCAAGGTCATTTATTATTTAAAAAATACACGGCCTGTAATAACTCGAATGGAAAAACTCAGTTGTCAAAAACCATTTGATTCCAAAAATAATTGAAATGTTCACTGCCAAGATCTTATAGCAGCAGTGATGTGTCATATTTAAATATGCCACAAATGATCATCTTTATTTATGCAAATAGTTTCAGAAGTATGTATACAAATCAATAGATGCATTGCAATGCCAAAAATAAACGCAGTAGTACAGTACGTAGTTTATTGCTTCAGAACACGTGTAGCGCGGGACAAAGGGCTAAGATGCATTCGATAAACGTCTCGCAAAACAATTTCCGCACATACACAATGGTTGTAATATTTCAAAAACCTTCAGTGGTGTGCGCACAACCACTCCATCAAGTTTCATCGCAATCGGATGAACAGTATAGGAGCGTATACATTACATACAAACGACAAACATTCATTTTATATATATACTAGCGAATACCCGGCATGCGTTGAAATGCCACACTTATTGATTGATTTGTTAGGTGTGAAGATGCATCCAAGGTCGGGCATTGCTTTGCTTGGCGGGTACTCGCTGATGAATGATTGATTTGTTTATTTATTGATTTGGAGAAGCATATGTTGGATGTGGTTGCTTAGCAACACGCGCTTAGTTCGAAAGCTACGCGATGTTTTGCTATGGGGCTGAGAGGTTAGGATGCGTGCGGTCTCCTTCACTTCGTATAGCGACTGGCGAGCCGCCGAGCACCACGACGCGCCAGCCGCTGAGCGCCGGCGAACATTGCGACATCTCCGGATGCCTGACGCTGGACGCCTGATGCGAGACATTGATTTTTATATATATAGATAGATTAATGATTCAAAATAGCTTTTCTTATTTGATTTGACAAAAAGAGCTCTCTTGTGTTATAAACTATGAACCCGTTGATGAGTGATACAAAAAGAACATTCTCACAGATTGAATGCGAGAATCGAAGACAGAGATGGGTGTCTTGCGTCTCATGATACACTCATAGAAAGTCATCACATCAATTATCAACAGATAACGACTAAATAAACATTAAAATTACAATGGTAGAAATACACATAAATCAATTATATACTTAGAAAGAAAAGTGATTTATATTTAAAACACTATAGTATCGATTGTATCGATCCACTTAAATTAGAATACAGCCCTGTGTACTGTTTATGTTCATGCAAAGAAATAAACGAATATTGTGTGCTATCAACAGTGTCAGGGTTCATTTATTGATATACAGGCATCATTCACGCTGCGTGGTCCTAAGAGAAGTGGGATGGTGTTGACTATAAGTGGTGGAAATACGGATATAACATCTATTTTTAGTTCAATTTAAATTTAACTCAAAGGGTTAAGTATTGAGATCCAACCGATCGTCTTGGTCATGCGAAGACTTCTCGTAACTTTGGTATGCATCTCGATGATAATAATTGGTTGTCAATTTAATAATAATAGTTTTTAAATTAACATCTAGAGTCCGGGCGATTTCTGTAAGAAATTGATTTAATTCTTAATCCAGCCAATAGATTGAAGCGAAATTTCACTGTGGCTTACAAAAAGATTTACTGCATTGATATATTTAAACAGACAGGATAAAATATTGACACATATGTGTACTGTCATCCGTAGAATTTAAAAATAATCTATATCAAGTCCAGTTTTTTTAGTCGGCGCTAAAAGGATTAAATGTGATATTAATGCAGGCTTATTTGTTTTGTTGGTAGTTTAATGCAATCCGTTGTTCGTTGTGTCCATGGGAACACTCAAATCTATTGGACGTGATCAAATCAATTAAAATTTAGTAATTATGACAGACGCATGGTAATTCGGCCCCGGTCTAATCCGGCGCCCCTTGTAGTCCGACATTCCGTAGTTGTTTAGATACCAAAAAAAAGACTCGTATTATCGTTATATGTATATCTCATCATTTTCATATTTTTTCACATTATAAGTAGTCCTTTCCAAAAGGTTCCGGATTACAAGGGTTTGAATGCAGTACTCTATAGTCCGACAAATTCGAACAACGTTTGTCGGATTACTGCTGGTCTGATGTATATGCACATTTTATAGAATAATATACAGAGTGGTTGTCGATGACTGCTTTATAAATTCATCAGCACCGCGGTGTAAATATTTACGTGATTTGAAGCATTGTGGTTAGATTGCATATAAAACGGTCTACTTAAATTGCAACTCTGACAGATGAATCATTGCGATAATGAACCCGCCGTAGAAAAGAAACAGTCGATCACCGTTCTCAATATGCCGTATTATATTTTGCGGCTGTGGAAAAAAATGATTTTAATAATCAATCTCCGACCGCGAAAATGGAGATTTCTGATTGAATTCGATGGTGATATGCAAACATGCCGTATGCAATGGCGTCATTGATAATAACGTCCGAAACGAGGAAAAAATGTGGAAAACGTAGGAATTCAAATCGTTTTTTTTTTTCGCCGCGATTGTTCATTTTTTCGCGATATATCGAATTTGGGCGCCGCGATTGATGAAAATTGACGATATTTGCCATAGGACGTGACGCACGTGAACGACCTCAAAATTCGCTCCGGCAGTATTGTGCATGCTTGAAAAATGGCGACAGTTTTTTCCGAGACGTTTTTCATGATACGTGCGCTGAAAAATTCAAGGTTTCATAGCGGCAGCCAAAAAGCCGTATATTCGAAATGAAACATTGGCTATTATCATGCGATGAAATGATTACGGCGCTCGTGTAACGAACGAAAGACCCCGAAAAAAGCAGATTTGATTCCCCGCCATCGAATGGATTCATTTATTAACGTCCGTTTGAGTAATTGTTTCGTGCTTTTAATATCTCGAGATAATGTATTAAATAGAAAACGTCGTGGATGCATTCCACGTGAAGGAGCCCGAGTCATCTTCATGATGTATGGGCACTGTCAACAGCGTCCATTAAAATGTTTCGTTTACCTTTTCATTGTGCGACGAGGTGACGATCCGTGACCTGCATTCTCTGTTCGTGTTGATTATCTCCTGGTTGTCGCCTGAAAGACAAGGAAATAAAATAAGCAACTGGAAGACGACACTAAAAGTGTTGGAGCCCACATTTGCGTCCGCTCTTGGGACCGTAGGATGATTGGCGTTACCGTGCACGCCCGATAGGAAAGTATTAATATGATATTTACTTTTGAGATTGTTCACGATTATTATAGTCCATTAAGCTGGTATTAAATAACGGATAGCTTAAATGTTAGCGAAATGGCCGCGATCCAAAGTGTGTAAGCGCCGATTGAAATTGCGCTGAGAGAAAACTGTGTTCTAATTTGAACGGTGATAAGTTATGAGATATTTTTGAAACGCATCATGCATATGATTTTAGCTCAAGTAACATATTTTGGAGTTCGGATATCTTCGCAGATACGCGGTAGTCCGACAAACGTTTTGCAAGGCAGTGTCGGATTATCGAATTTGTCGGACTATAGAGTACTGTCCCCGACCCCTTGTAGTCCAGAACTTTTTGGAGTAAATGTAATTGTAAATTACAACCTGTTACCATCATCAAACGTATTCCATGACGATTTATAACTATCCATTGATATTCCTTCATGGTTAATGTGTGTCCAAAAATAGGTATATGCTTGTTTCTTTTCTGAAGAAACCACAGTTTAGCTTTCTTGAAAGTTTGCCTTTTGCTTGGCCCACAATCAATGGTGGAGGCGAACTTTTGAATGTTTTTGTATCATATACTTGTATTGTGATGTTGGACTACAAGGGGTGCCGGATTATTGTGGGTCTGATGTATATGTTTATATATATTTAATATTTATAAACATGATCGAAATTAAAATTATGACCTGAGCAAGTCTCGGCTTTCTGATGATCACTTACTGTTCCAAATCATATGTATATATTTGTAAAACTAATATTAGGACTTTAAGCTTTCCAGATTACAAGCAAAAATGTATTTTAAATGCATTACCACTCCCGATTTCATTAATTCATAATGAATTATCCCCCGCATATTTGACCATGCATAAAAAACGTTTTTATAATAAATCCGGGCTTAGGGGTTGAATTTGGGGGCTCAATTCGAGAACGCCGTTCATTTTTTTATTGTATATAAATGAGCTATTTCTTGTCATCAATTACAATTCTGTTTAACCCCTTAAGTGGATATGACGTATATATCCGTCAAGACCAAAGTCCATGCAAAGTGGGTATGACGGATATATCCGCATTGTGAAAGTTAAGAAAACCTCAATAGAAAATGACGGATATGTCCGATTGCAGTGTTGTATATGTTAAATGTAAGAATAATTCATCTCGGGAACTGACTTATTCGAACTTGATCGAAAAGGCGAAAAGATCGCGTCACAACGGATGACACTTTTAACAGTGAATCAAAACGCTGAAGGGGTTAAAAAGAGACTTTTTTTTGTGCTGTTAAGAAGGCGTTACTTGTTCCGGTATGTCGGACTACAGGGGGTGCCGGATTAGACCGGGCCCGGATTACCGAGGGTCTGCTATAATGAATAAACTAAACTTAAACGCCCATCATATATTTAATTATTTTTTATAACACAAGAACGACCGATCTCATTTTTGGATTGGTGTCCAATTAAAAAAATATTTTTAACGTCAAAATATCCCAATCTCAAACCTGTAGGTAGTCCCGCGGTTAAGCGATTGGACTCGTAACATAATCATTTTGGGTTCAAATCAAAATATTCCCATCAAAAGGATATGCTAAAACCCACCTCAACAACAATCTCAAAATCATTTTTTTATTTTTTTTATTTAAATATATTTATACAGTTAACCCTTGTATAGCGTCGAAATAGGGATCACGCTATATAAATAAAACGTTATAGAAAAATAGGCATCCATACGAAATTTGTACATGTTTAGTTCGTTAATAAGTGCAATAGACGCGCGAAGAACCATTGTCTTAGGTATTTTACCCATTGGTAAAACATGCCGCAAATGAAGTTGACCCTATACGAGGATTGACTATATATAATATATTTGTATATTTAAGTTATTATTACGTATTTTTAGGTTAAGGATAATGTCAGATTGTAGTTAATTTCGCGCGTTTTTCAGGTTTCATAATCTAAATTTATCTAGAGTCGTTTGGCAACATAATCTAGATTTATGAATGGGAAAGGATTAAAGATTAAATTAGATAGTTCACATAAGTTACCATAATACAAATTCAAGCAAAGCAAGTAAGCACTATTTTCTTTTTGCGCGATAACTATATCTTACCGTGTAAAAAAAGCACAAAAAACATTTTATATCAACATCTATTATTAAATTAAATTTATTTTATTCAGGAAATCAAAGTTCAAAAAGGAAAAGAAATCAATGCGTTTTTACCGTATGGAATACCGTTTATTTTTATGGGATTTATTATTAGACAGCGTATAAAAACCGTGCAAAAAAAGGGAATCAAACGCATTGTTAAATCTTCGAGATTCATAATAAGTTGCAAAATAAAATATGTAAAACAAAGTAAAATTGATCTAATGCGACATTTGTCAGATTACCAGTGGATGCACAGGAAAGAAGAGAAAGAGTCGTCCAATAGCCTGGGCCATGGGAAGACACGTTCTTTCCGCTGGGTTGCGCATAGTTTTATAGCTGCGGTCTCTCTCCAAGCTAAATAAAGTTTGTGCATTCGTTGAAGGTTTTGATTTACGTTGCATTTATTAATGCATAACCTGATTGCTTATATCAAATGTCAGACGCTTTATAACGTGCCAGAAACCCTATACCCATTTGTCTGGAAATTTGTCGGGAATTCCAAATTTATTCCGCCTATCTATATGGGGAACGATATAATTTTATAGCCGACCCGATATTTATGCATACAATAAAATTGAACACATCGCATATTAATTTACCATCACCTCGTTGCTCTTTTGCCATTTAATCTTCCCACGAGAGTTCAAGGCGAGCAATACGCATCTGTTGAAGAAGACGCATCAACAAAATAAAAGAGAATCGCCTCATTGAAATCCGGATACAAAACACACACGATGGACATTCCGAATATCCACTAATCGGAACGACCGTCAAAATGCTACATCGTAGAATACAACTTCCAAATGTCTCAGATGAGAGCGAAATGATGATGTTACTCGTTCGGATGTAACGAGCATTTGATTACAAATTACAGGTTTGCATCGAGTGTTGGGTCGTAAATTTTATCGAATTTGGGTTCCAAGACGCCGATAACAAGCGATGGTGACCTGCTCTAGTTGAAAATAAAAGGATAGCTGTTGTTCCTATTATGTATGTATGTTTGAGCTAACTTTTTAAATCAAGTGGTAATAAATTGCTTTATTCAAATAGTTGAAAATAAAATTGCAATAGTGGCTGATTGTGCAAATAAATCACGTATTTTTTGCAGTCTGCATGTGTGCAAAATATTTATATTGCAACTCATGAATATCAAAAACGGCTTCCACAACATTTCCAACGAAAATTTATAGGTCATCATTCCGACGGCATAAATCTGCATTTTGACAAATTCTATTATTAAGACTCGTATGCTGTCACCATGTTGTCAGAACCCTGCGGTGTGGATGTCGCGAAAGCAGGAAGAAACAAGGAACTCAACACCCAAGGAACTGTCGTCGACCATCAGATGAAAGGTGATCCGGTCACGAGCAACCGTTACGTAATGTGAAATGCGTGAGGTCATTGATTTTCTCCGGATAATTATTTGCATAATTTTGTGTAGGAGTTATTTGGCTAATTCGTTATACTCGGTTTCATATGCACGGCTGCTCCTAATGTCGGAATGGACTACGATTGTCCGATTTGTACAGGTGTTTTGTCCGACAGATGGTGAAATTGTCTAAATTTATGTACATCGATTAAGATGCAAACGAAAACCGTTAAGAACAAATTTATTTAAGCCCGCGAAGCCAGTCCGATTGGATGCTGTAATGCAAATCTTACGTATTAATAATATTTGCGATGTATTGAATTGCATCTCAATCGGAATAGAATCATTCGACTAATTTAGATGATTGTATTGGTTTTTTTATCGAAGTGAATTATAATAATATTAAGTCCGTATTACAGACGATTGCGGGCGAAAATTGCAGTCTAGACAAATACATAAGCTAATCAAGGAAGAGATTCTCGTCTCTATGCTTCGGTGAATAATTTCATCAATATTAAATTGGATTTGAGGCTTTAATTCAAGATCACTGATCATTAGTCTCATAGACTACAGACTCGAAACGCATTCGATATCTATGCAAGATCCCGAACCTTACGCCTACGCTGGGTTGATCGGGGAGATAAAGATGTCGCACGTCTGGACTTGGACAATTGGAGGAAGGAAGCTCAGGATCAGGACCGTAACAAAGGGGTGGCCCTAGCCTGGCGCCTGCCACAACATAAAAACAACAATATTTTCGACCGGTTGTAAAATTTAAACAACCCACCCAATCAGTCTCCTTCGGACAACTTCGTTTTGTAATGAGAGTTTGTAATCGTTCTGTAGATATGTCCGGGTATGGCTTTTAACCGCGAGGCGCTCATTTGTCATGTCAGCGGTCCGAAAAGTGGACCGGTTGAACACACACAATTTGTGGCCACTCCGTCCATTTTAGAGTACCACCCATAAAAGCTGTATATTTATCTATATTACTAATTTATGCTGCTATAAAATGCTATTCTGGAGTAGTCTGAGAAATTCTACTTTGGCTGACACATCTTCATCTTTAAAAATTTCATCAGCCAACTCCTTGTGAACATTCTCGAAATGTTCTTTAAGTTTGCTTGGTTTCATGCTCTCTGTACCAAGAACTTACATATAACACACTGAGGATTTTCCATATTCCTGTCAACAATATTCGTGAAACCCCATTTTAGAAATGCTTCTTTATACAGGTGCTTTTTTCCAGAAGCAGAAGTCATTTCTCTTAAAATACTGTCACAAATGCAAATTAATGCTCGAGTAAATTGAAACTGTATCGTCTCCATCTCTCGTCTCTTCATTCCTCTCCTTGCGAGAAGGATTACTAGAAAGTCATTAGAACACAGTGAGAGACTTCTTGGAAGAGAGTGCAAGCCATATGACGCTCATGTCATTTTCTTATTATATCTACTTACTAAAAATGAATATTGTCATTACCCCCGCCGAAAAGCCTTTTTACCCCTCGGGGGGTAATTCCCCCCAGGTTAGGAACCACTGACCTAGACAAATAGAAGACATTCTGCGTAGCTAGTCCGGAGACACCCAGATCCGACCGCACAGCAACGCTTGGGAATGGCTGTCTGATCATCATGTCTTCGAGTTGACCTTGGATCATGCTCGAGAAGTCTCGCTGGGATCATTTCCCATTGATTGTCATTCATATTTTGGCGCCTCTTATTCGATTCGATAATAAATGGACGTTGTAGGTCATCCTGATCGATGAGCGAGCATCAGATTTTTTTCGAGCTTGATCCCAATACCCTTTGAATATAGGATTTTTTAAAAAAAAATCTATACAAATTGGAAACAACTGATTTTAACGCACTTAAATTTATAAATAATACAAATGTAAATATTGATACAATTGACATCTGTTCAAACTGACTACGAAGCAATTTATGAGACATTAGCACATTTTTGTTGAAAATTTGTTGATTTTTTTTTAAAACAAAGCAATTTTCAATAGCTATCGATTTTAACGATCGAAGGGATCGCTGTTGGTATTCAAAGTCGATCCACGTTATGAAATTTACGACGATCGTCCATCGTAAATTTATATTACGGTCCATATTTGAGCCCAATCGGGTGGGGTTGGTTTGGTTTCGAATCGAAATAATTTAAGGCTTCTCGGAATTATTTTAATCGTGAGAAGGTTCGCCCATTGCATAATCGGACTTTCGTTGGCATTTGAAGATGGACACGGATATCGTTGAAATATCAGCAACCATCAATCATCATCATCTTCGCTAATGATCGGTTTCTTCGCATAGTTCACAGTGAATTTCGCTTTTCATCGGATTCGGACGATGCAAAAAGCGCTGTGCGCTTAAAAGCCGAGTAATTAAAAAGATTGTGTTCATTCATTCGAAGACTGACGAGTGTTTCATGGTGAATTTGCAAAGTTGCTGATAGTACACGTTGGTTTATGGTATTGGATAATATGCAGAATGTATGCGAAACATGACTAAGAACGCACTTGTTGTCATTCAATGTTGGATTATGTATATTTTCTAATAGGAAGTAATATTTGGCGAATGACCAAAGGCAAAATAGCTGATTATACATGGTTAAAAGTCTTTAATGACAGGTAGTCTTAGATATCCACACAACTGTCGTCAGCCTTGGTTCTCTTCAACTATCTAAAAATTTAAGGCCTTACATGTATCGTCGGCTATAAATTCTAGAAATTGTTCCACAAGAATGACTAAGACGTTTCTTGTGTCGTTTTTTACACCCGAATGTACGTGACGATATTTTCAATTGGTGAAATTAAATTAGGACTATACGAGTATACAAGTAGAGCGATTTTTTAACGTCTTCCGACACTACAAGAGCACTTCTTCTTCGTGTTAATTTGTAGATAAACGATGTTATTTGTTTCCGTCATATTTTTATGTGCCTGAGGAGCAGATGTACTAAGAACTGTGATGTGATTCAACATTGTTGCATCACATTTTTGCACCTGATGCTTAAGGTAATTCGTCTTCTGCGGTGAAATTTCTCCAAGTCTTAATAATAGCACCATACCGGATTCTTTTGTAGATTGCTTCACTCATTCTGGATTATGAAAAAGAAGTAAAAACATTCACATGATTCACACATCGTAATATAAGGTGTTTCAGTAGGAACGCTCAAAATTTGTCAGATTATAGCGACCACATTGTATAAACAACATATATCAGATTTGTTGTGAATTATTAAGAAGTTTATGGCAAATTATCAAGAAGAGTTCTAGAATTGAACAAACGCAAAAACAAGAAAACTCTGTGGAAGTGGACGCTATAAGAGGGTCGACTGTGCATCAGCATTAAATGCATCCCGAGACGGATTCATCGGTTCGCGCTACAGATCGATTCACCGTTCAATAAATTCAGTCAGATTTATATGACAGTCATCGAAAATTGGACCTCCCGAATACGTGCCACCAAGCAAAGCCGCGGCGTACATTTGAACGAAGTTATATTCCATACTTAATGCCATAAAATATTCATTCAAATAATAATAAAAAAAATTAGTGGAGACCCCAAACAACTTTCAATAATATATGATGTTTAAAGTTGAATAATCAAATTGTATTTGAGGCAATGCTATTATTTTTTATAGTGTCGCGAATTAGCGCCTAGATTTGAAATTTTAAAACCTTGGGTTCAAATCTGTATAATGAAAGATCGGACCCAACTGCGAGACTCTACGGTCGGGCCCCTTTCTCATGCATAAGCGAAATCGCCCTTAAACCAAACCGCATTAATATAATATTAAAACAAGTTGCAAATTTATACATTTATGGGCCAAAAGTTCGTATTTCATGATAATGAATGTTAATCCAAAAAAGCTGTACCTAGACGAAGAATACCGAGGTAATTTGACGACGTTTAAGAAAAAAAAATTGTTTAAAGAATATTTGCAATCAAAAAATACCCCTATCCCCGATCCCCTATCGGTTCTTAGAAAAGATCCACACCAAAATTACGAGATCGAAGAAGGCCAAGTCTTCCCGCGGCCAAGACGCGCGGTCGGACCCTACTCGGTCTGATTAGAAAACTCTTTGCAGATTCAAGCTCAAAACTGATTCATATTTATAACCTTGATTGAGGCTTATATGACGCTTCGTGTACTAGAGTGGCGTCATTGTATGAGTTTATAAATCTTGCAATTTCTACCCCTTGACCCTTTAATTAGCGATTTTAAATTAAGCTTAATATAGATGCTGTATATTCGCATGTCCATCGCTTATCGTCCACACAGACCCACATTTCTCTCAGGACCGCGCAGTGTGAATGAAGCTTGTATATTAATAAATGAACCTTAACACTATTGATATCACAAAATATTCTTTCATTTCTTCGCGTAAACATAAACAATACACGCGTATCTTCAGATGCTCAACAGCAACGCTTTCTGCCATACATCACTCGCTATCTCTTGATCCAATGCAACAATGTCTCATTTTGCTCCGGTCATCATAAATCCGTATACACCATATATTTAAAGCTGCCAGCTTCGATATATTATAATGATCACGCATAGCATTAAAGTTGTCGAAGATGAGTTCGTTCCGATCCGAGCGACAAGTGTTTAGGGTCAAACTGGATTATTTTATTATTTTCAGTGGCCGTTAAGTTTTAAAGCGCCTTTAATGATCTCGGATGGGCGATTCTCCGGATTTATTGCACCGAAGTGCATCCACGATCGAAGGCAAATAAAGCAATAAAACCTAAGCAATCGCTTCAGAAACAGATGCTGGCACGGCGGCGATATCGTCGAATTAACAGTTCTTCGGCTTGTTGCAGAGTCCATTAGTTCCTTTATTGAAATTTTATGTACTTTAGATTTATGGGCATTGTCGTAGACCTGAACGGCATTTCTAAAAAATATGTATGTGTCCTTCGAACGTTTATAATTCGAGCCGTGATACAACGGTACGGACACGGTGGAGTACCGTTAAGAGCTTTTATTCGGATTTATTCATGTGTTTTTCACACTGTTCAAACATTACCGATTCTTTTATTTGTCGACATTATCATTTGGGCGTCGTTTTTTGTATGTAGATTTGAAAAAATTACCGTTTCCGAGCAAATTATTTTCGACGACATGTTTGTTCTTCGGCGCTTTTGAGTATAGGCAATCGGACTTCACACAAACAAAGCCCGTTTTGGAAGTGTCGAGAGCCTGAATATTCATCATGATGATCCTAAAAAACCTATTATATATAACGTGGGAGAAGAAAGTCGAGATGATGTGTCTCGTAATCGTACCGTGACATAAGAAAATTATAATGCAACACGGATGCATCGTTGCGTGCACTTGTGCACATGCAAACTCGAATGCGTTCTACCATGAATACAGACAGACATGCTCTTTTCAGTGTTTTTTTATTGAATACATCCGGTCAGTAATGCATACTTTTATCAGGTGTAAACAAACATTTTTATTGATGATCCATTGGAAGTGTTAAATGGAGCGGACGTACGGCACAATCGATTATAGTATTTCACGGCCGCAATTTTCATACAAATTATTCCGTTTCCTTAATTCATATCAATCTAATGTATATGTATCTATTTCGAATAAATTTCCAAGTCATGTTAGTGCATAAACGTTTATATCAACCCGTTGATTAGGAATCACGCATATATGCGTTCAAACTCAAACAAAAAGGGCATTCTCGCACATTGAGTGCGGAGATTAATAAATCGGAAGCGGAGATGGATGTCTTGCGTCTCATCATATACTCTTAAATCGATGACAAGAGCATGGTGAAAATATTCTACACGCCTAAAAATTCTTAAATATTACGAAAAGCGATCCATTGCGCTTCATTTTCAGATTTTAAGCTTCAACAAATGCATTATTTTGTAATTAAAACTGAAGACCCACACGAATATCGTTTATGTTTATAAAAAAAAATGAATGAATATTATGTGCTATCAACAGTGTTAAGGTTCATTTATTGATATACAAGCTTCAATCAAGCTGCGCGGTCTGAGAAAAAAGTGGATTTGTGTGGACGATAAGCGGTACAAATGAGAAAAATTCTATTCAATTTACAAAAACAATCTTGAGCTTAACACTTTTTATTCCGGGCGGTTTTTGTTAAGAAATTAATAAAACTCTACTTCTTTCGTAAAATTGACACAATTCTTAAACCCTCTAATAGATTTAACCGAAATTTTAGTGGTGTCTATAAAAGAGTTTATTGCATCGATACATATAAAAATAACAGTGGTTTTCAATACGTGATAAAATGCAAAAAGCGATACATTTTGACTTGAATTGTATGGGCAGACATTGATTAAATGGCACGTAAGTACACGAACAAAATATCAGGACAATATTCAGTCAGTTTATCATTCTGAATAAAACATATATTGCATCAAAAGTGTTCTATGGCGTATTTGTAAAAAAAAAGTGTATGATGTATTTGTATAATACACTCAAACCTCTTTTTGTGCGATTTTTTTTTGTGCGATTTCGAAGTTATGCGGCTTTCTTTAAAGCAATTTTTTTTAAAATTTATTTTATAAAGAGTACGCATCGAGATATTTTGGATATATATATATATAAATTATTTTAATTATTAAAATATTAATAAATAGCCGGGTGTTCGATCGCGTTAAGGTTTTTGGTAAAAAATTAAAAAACGAATTTTTTACCTTATCCGATATTTCGGACCACTCGTCGGGTCCATTCTCAAGGATTGACTGGACCCGATTTTTAGAATGGACCCGACGAGTGGTCCGAAATATCGGATAAGGTAAAAAATTCGTTTTTTAATTTTTTACCAAAAACCTTAACGCGATCGAACACCCGGCTATTTATTAATATTTTAATAATTAAAATAATTTAAATATGACTCGCGTAAATCTGAAAAACTCTATAATATATATATATATATATATATATAATAAATAAATAAGTCATAGCTTTTTTTGTGCGATTTTCCGCGGAATGCATCTATCGCATAAAAAAATGTTTAAGTGTATTTTTATTTTTAATACAATTTGCTATATTTTGCCACCGGATGACATTTATACATATTTTATGCGACATTTCATATCATGTTTATGCGACATTTTTTCAAGCTAAAGTTGCGTCATTCTTATTACGCGTAAACACGCGCACAGATTATAAAGTGTTAATCAAAGCGATTTTGAGATGACCGAGTGAGATATCTCGTAGTTTTATTTTATTTAAATTCTATAGTCGGAGTACCAACTTTTTTATACCAATGTCATAGACCAAAGCCACAAGATTGTCTTTTGGGTGCTGGGGTGCAGTGACATACCCACGTTTCATGCCCATTATGATAGTGTCCAGAAAAGCTTCTACATTCTGTGCAAAGCGATCCAAAAACAATGGTGCTCCTATGTGAGCATTTTGGGCATCCATCTCGTACACAACTTCTTGTAATCAAGTTTTTCCGACACAATACCACCAAGGAGACTTCAAGAAATGTCAGGAAATTCTTCGTGAAGATCGTCGAGTGTCACACGGCGATAATTTCGTACTTGTTCTTCAATTTTTTGTACAAGTTCATCAGAAATCACTGATGATCACCCACTCCTTGCCTCGTCGTGAGTATCAGTACGGCCTTCTCTGAATAATCTAATCTGTTTCGTAATATATTGTCGACTCATCACATCACTACCATAAACTTCTACGAGCTTTCGATAGATATTCGCGGCGGTATTGTTCTGAAATTTACTTTGACTGAACAAAGCCTCAAGAGCCCTTGTAGCTTTACTTTCTAGATGACCCTCTTATATCGAGGTCTAATATTGCTGGCATAATGCCGAAAGTTTCACCTTAATGGTTGTCTTTGAGTTTAACTTCCTTATAGTCTAACGGCGTCTATTTTGCGTCGCTGCGATATAACGACTTCCACTCTGTATGATACAAAAGACGTTGTTATCCTTTTAGCAGTTAATTAAGCGCATTGAATAAGTTTCAATGGAGTAAAAAAGTCGGACAGCGATACTGTATTAGATAGTCGTGAAAATGGAATGTTCCCGATCCAGTTTCTAACGAGTTCGTTCCAAAGCCTGAATACAAACAGGGGTTATATAAAACTGAGAAAAACCACTATCGTAAAGGTGGTCACGTTCACTGCCGACTGGATTACGGTCTTTAATTATATTCTTCTTGGGTCATCGATCCAATGATTCATTGACGATGATCGAACGTTGCACAAGCTCCATGGCGAAAGATATCCGAGAAGATCCATACTTTCTACTTGGTAGTTTTCTACGCATTTCCTGCTTTATGGCCGTAAATTACCGTTGTGCGATATACAAAGCATCTGAATAATACGGACTGTAACTTGATAACACCCTTTCTTCTCAACAGTCCATGAAATGTTACGCTTTTTCAACGATGCCGATTAGATTAGAAAGGTTATTAGATTACATAGTCTTATGGCTTGACACAGTGTACTAGACCTGGAGGTTTTAAAAAGTCATTAAGATCAATCGATAAGCGAATCATGCAATCCAATTTAATGTGTCAATGCGAAATTGTTGTTATTTATCATTGCAAATAGGTAGCGATTATAATAATCAACGATACCTCTGCATAATGGATTGCATCTCGTGTTAGCCAACGACTGCAGAAGCAGAATACAAAAAAAGTGCATCAAATGATGCAATAGATCGTATTAATACGAGAATTATACGTCGGCATAGTGATGAGAACATATTTTTTATTAAAAATCCGACTATAATACAGATTGCGTTTTTATCATTGTGCAAGCCAATTATGTAGAAATTACGGTTTTTTAAATCTCGACATCCTTCATCAGTAATTATAAATTGAATAATTGATGATGACCGCAATTCTCGCCATATGATGATTTCGAAAAACCCTTAATTACGCCTAATGTCATGCAAAAATATCGTTTTTGCGTCGGATCGACGCTGTATTATATATGGATTTGTATCGAGCAATGTGAATAAAATCATCGACGCAGACCTAATAACAGGATGAACATCCTTTTCTTGTTTGCATAAGAACGACGTGTTTGTTTTCTCGATCAATTCAAAGTCTGTGGATGGATCAAAAATCAATTCAAATAAAAGCTCAAAATAACACAATACAGTCAACCCTTCTATAGCATCGAGATGGACGAAGTGTAAAGGGTAAAAAAAGGGCGTGTTCTGGTTGACACGATTACGATCTTTCTAGTCATCTAATTTAAAAAATCAAAAAAGGTTCCTAACTAGTAAAGATGTCGCTATAGTCCCTACCTCTAAGGAGAAATAATATTTTCACAAAATGGCAAATGTTTAAAAAAAAAATTGATTATTTTTTGGCCTTATTTTTTCAGTTTTATTTTTTTTTTAAATAGTTAAAAATAAAATTTTGATATAAATCTGGTAGGGACAATAGGGAATTATATCAAAAAAGTTCCTACCAAATTTAAAGTAAATAGATTGATTAGAACTTGCGATATCATGTCAACCGTGTTGAAAAAAGTAGGATCGATTTAGTTGTCGCGTCACTAAAATAGTTATAACTCCGTAAATAATCGGAATTTTGGAAAATTCTATAGAGGATATATTCAAAAAAGTCTAAGCTTTGAAAATATGTAAATTTAAAATCAACAGAACGAGCTCCGTCCAGCTAAATGAGCAAGATTTATGCGACAAAATTGGATGTTCCGAATACGTGCCACCAAGCAAAGCCGCGGCAGACACTTGAACGATGTCATATTTCATACTTAATGCCATAATATATTCTTTCAAATTAAATGAAAAAATCGTGAATATCTGTCAAGCACTTTGTTTAATTTAGATTTAAAAATTGAGCGTCCTTATTGAATGATCCCTTTTCGAGCTAAACTTTGAAAATATGCATAAAATACCCTCTTAATAACTCAATTTAAAATTAATGCACTAATCAAAAAGTTCTACTATAAATTTATAATTAATTAGTACAAATTCATATAATTTGATACATTTTTTCAAATGTAATTGGGAGATAACATGTGAACAAAGTCAGTGGGGTATATAAAAGTAAGCTATTGTATTTCCTCACCGCCTTATCGCATAGGTCTTTTTTGTCTTAATTAATTAACAAAATTAATGAGGTCTCAATTGGGGTTCACAAGCGAAGTTTTAATTAGCCGATAAGGGAGGTCCTTATTATACAATCATTTCAAAGGCGTCTTAATTAAGGTTTCGATGTTGATTGGGAAGCACACCTTTTGGTTCGAGACGTTTTTATTTTTAAGGCGTTTGTGTATTTGTTGTGTTTTTTCGCTTGGAAATATATTTCTGTGGGGTGTAATTTGGAGGAAAGGTACATTTGTAAATCCTCAAGCCTAGGATAATGCCAGAACTTGGTGATAAATCACGTCACCCAGTCTGGCATTTGATGAGAATGGCTCAGCATTCCTTGGCGAGGGTTTCTGTTTATCCCTTTCCGAGAACGTTTTTTTCTTTTTTTAGACATTAAATCCGGGGTGGCATTGTACGGTCGTTGATTCTGTCCAGGTAGATAGTCCCGAGCGACACAATCTCTCCGCGATCCAGAAATATCTCCGTGGGAAAGGCGTAATTGTCATTCAGTCGGCAATTAGCTCCTGTCGAATCTTCAAATTTGTTAAATCGGCCTAAGAATTCGAAGGCTTTGGCACTAACCGCAGGTTTTCATTTCGCATTCCACAATATGGTCCATAATACGACCACAGACACGCTCCGGCATTCGAATGCTGGCTCATCCCACATTTTCATATTTTATGACAAGCAATAAATGCGTTATGGGCATCATAGGGAGTTATAAACAGGACAAAGACTTTGAAATTGTGCGTCGTTAAACTTTCAATATACTTTGTTATTATTGTATACCATATGGAAAATATACAATGAAGAGTTAACATCCATGATATTATAAATACAGTCTACCCTCCTATAGCGTCCACTTCATTTGTGGCGACTTTTACGCAACCATCGGGCTAAATACGTCAATGCCTCTTCGCGCGTGTTAGTCACATTAACTTGTTAACAAATTAAACATGTATGAATTTTGTTTGAGTGCCTAACTTTCTACAGCGTGGTCCTTATCTCAACGCTATAGAAGGATTGACTGTATATGCAAACAATTGCCATCCATATAAAATATGTCAACACACAATGTCTATATGTATGAAATTAAAATGAACTTATGACGAACTTATGTTTCTGCAAAGTCGTGATTGAAACTTTTATCTAACAGAAATCGTACACCTCACTAGCATGATGATAAATCGAGATATTTCCGCTGAAATCTGGACGCTTGGAAACAGTGGCGTAACTACTAATTGGGGAGCTTATGCGACGCCTAGGGGCAGTAGCTGTCTAATCTATGTATACATATATAGAGTACACGTATGTTATTCAAATTGTTATACAAACCTTTTCCTACCGTTGATGTATTTACTACACCTCGATTCTAATAATGGGAATATCGATATGAAATATAATAGATACGGGGTTCAGATTTTTTGTATTCCTCCGTAATATAATTACGAATCACATTAAAGTATTATAGTATACAAATATTCATCTGCAGCGACGGAAATAAATAATTTGTAGGGAAATCGGGATTTTTTCGAGTTTTAGTCTGTGTCTCAGCAGAGAGGAATTTTATCAGTCACATTGATGGTGTTATTATAACTATTGAAAATCCCGACCCCCGGATCCCGGGACTGATCCAGGGATGATCTAATGCAATCCCGAAATCCCGGGATCTCGAGATTTAAAAAATGATCCATTGTACCATCATACAAATTTAGTTGTATATTATATATTTGTGTATAGGGATGATAAATTATTGCTAATTTTATTAAGACTTATATACAATCTTATTTAGGTTGGCAGTCACCAATGGCCGCCATGGCGTGTTGGTAACAATCGATGGTGGTCACTGGTGAATATTATTTCTTCGTGTTGGTATAGAGTGCCTTTATGACGTTAGCAACACTTGGTCTGGCGGAAACTGTATATTTTTTATTAACTCTTTAACTGTTATTCCATGTGACACCAATATGCTAAAATTACACATCATTAGATCGAATCAAAGGTTATTGATTCCGTGGAAGCCTCCGAGAGCTGCTTTTTAAGAATTAATTGACACTGAACACGCCCCGGAGCAGAGCGCTGAATGCTGACGACGCAATAGAAAAATAAGACGAGAAGCAGATTTGGACCTCCCATTGAAGGATTTTAAACCTGTCCGATGGGAAAAAGAGGAACGGTTGTTGATTGCCTTACGCAAGACTGTGTTACGCAAGCTATTAATTTAACCACCTAATAATGATTGGGCTCTACTGTCGAAAAGCACGCCATGGGGTATATAAATAAGCAAAGTTTCTCAAATGGGTAAGCGCAAAATTTGATTACACCGCATTGGGATTATATTGGGTGGATTTTACTTCAGGTGTAAAGTGATGGACCCATGTTTCATCCATGGTTATGAATTGAAGCAAAAACACGACTTTATTGCTATGAAACATCGCCAAAGACTCGATTGAAACATCCCTACGACGCTGTGTTTGTTCCTTTGTGAGTAAACGCGGCATCCATCCTGCGCACAGCTTTCTCATGTACAAACTTTCATTCGCCATTTTGGGCGTTGTCTTAGCCGTTGTTATAGCCTCGGAGTTTAAATTCTGCCACCCAATAATTTATAAATAACGAAAGATCAGACTCCCCCAAAATCAGATCAGATCACTTCAGATCTCTCAAATTTGTAAGTACGGTTAAAAAGGTTATCCACAATTTTGAATTTGATCCAAACCTTTATAACGAGAGTCCAGGATTTAACCCACATCATTATTAAAGTTAGAAAAAAAATGAAGTATGGATTGTAACGTTGTATTAGTCACGCCTTTGTTAATTTATGCTGTCGATCGACTGCTTTTGTCCGATTTTTTTTTGCTTTTAAACGAGACCACAACCATGGTCGAAGATCAGATGTAAAAACCCAAACAAAAACGGATTGATTTCCAAACATTTTTTAAAGACGAGATTGTGATGCACTGATTGTGCTGCCATGGACCAAGGTGATGTCCACGATTAAAAAACGACCGAAATAGGTCTCAGAGCACAAGGGCGATTCAGAACACAATTGAAATATGATTATTTTTGTTTCGATATCGATTGTGTCTGGGTTCTGAATGCGGCACAATACAAAACACCTATTCCGAGAGCAGTGCTTTCATTTTCATCCAATTTGCCAAATGGAACTCTACAAGGCAAATAGTACTCGGATCGATAAGCCTTTTTGATCGTCAACCATCGGTCGGTTTGCTCGGCATACGACAAAAAATCCCACATTCAATTTCTCCGGCGGATCATAAAACGACCAGCATAGGATATTACCGGTATTACATGAGCAATTTCAAACGGTGAAATCGAGCCTCGTTATCCGCGATCATTTCCGCCGCGATTATTATATCATTAAGTATTGATTTATTGTCTTGTAGAAATGAAGAGAGGGATGTACAGGTTCCGAGACGTTCCCGTAGCGGGCGAAAAAAAAATGATCAAACTCGCTCCCGAATTTTTCTACCTGTAAGGTTGTTATTAGAAAACATCTGCTTGGGCCGAGGTTATTGTGCGTGATTGCGTTTCGGTCGAAGGTAGTCGGTTGCATCTTCGTGCCGGAGTCTGTGAATGGACCAAGTCAAATCTTTTGTGTGCGTTGGATGAGTGTAGACATGCAGGTGAAATAGGCTGTGTATATTGAATGTCATTTTTTGCTGTTGCGTCATTGAAGATTTCAGGTTTTGGTTGGATAAAAACTACATTTGAGGATAAAATGCCATGGCATATAAGCTCGATATGTTGTAGATTCATCGACCCGAATTAAGCCAAAAGTTTTACTTTGTTTTAAAACTCTATTTAGTAAAAATATTCAATTGATTTAAAACGTAAAACGTGGATATTTTATGTTTAATATGACGTGTATTTTTATGTTTTACATCATATGATGATTATCTTAAAAAAAAAAGTAATAATCAAAGCTACTTTTCATGATGTAGTAGTCAACCTGGTCCCTACCGCCCACCAGTGGGTTTTCAAGATTTTATGATGGGAGGTAGGAGTTTGTTCATTTTATTACATTTTTGAAAAATTATATAACTCTAGAAGGGATTGAAAGATTCAGTAGTTACCCTAACGAACTTATATCGGATATGGAAAAACAACTTAAAAATATTTTTTGAATTTGTAGGTTTCCTACCTCATATCTTCAATAATCAGGTTTAAGAACTATAACTTCTTGGCATTTGGAGAAATTTCACATTTTTTTACGAAAAGGACGAGAACAAAATTGGCAAATTTTTAGACAAATTAGTAAGAAGTAACTTTAAAGATACATCGATTTTTTGCTACGTGTTAAGAACTATACTGGCTATTAAAATGGCAAAACATTTTTGAGGTTTAATACATGCACTATATCTGTAAAAAAATCTATTGAGAATCATGCGAACAACAAGATAAAGACTCAAAATATAGTTTTGACTTTTGAAAAACAACAACGTTATTATTTGAAAAAAATAAATTAAAACATATATTTAAAACATGTAAGTCACATATAAACAACAAATATTGAATGATAGGAAATATGTAGGAATATGTAGGAAATATGTCAAATATGCTGTTGTAATACAGACCGAACGTCGCTTTTACGACAGTCCGCTTTTATCGCACCGAATTCGATCGTCGCAAAAGCGACCCCCGATGCCAAAGGGTTAAACACATTATAACCAAATAGAAACCAAACGATACCTTTATTAGTTCTTTGCGAAAATTGAACCAGATATCAAATATTTAGTTTCGTAGCATCAGCCTCGAGGGTCTCATTAATAATTCATTAAATGGAATTTCAACATACCTTATACTTTTATGCAAGAAAATATAAATATATAGATATATTTAAATACATTTTTTTACAATTTTATGCAAGTACTTTGCAGTTGCGTTAAATTATGTTATTGTGAAAATTTTAGTACTCATAAACGCACAAAAGTGGGATGGTAGGAATAAAAAGGTTGACTACTCCTGCGTTAGAGGCTTTATTTTAAGTTTTTTTTTTATGCTGGGTGGTTGGAGTTATCGACTATGAATATTTTTGATAGTATTTATGGAAACGATGAAGCTGTTAAATCTTTTACCCTAAAAAAGGCTGAGAATTAACCGGAAAATTGTCTTAATATTGCATTACAAGATTTTTTAATCAAGGCTATTCTAGTGTATAATTTTGAAAAAATCGATTTTTTTTCATATTTTATAAGTTTAGATTTTAAAGAATTTATTCTCCAAATATATTTCCAAAATTGCAATTATTTACGGAGTTATAGCTATTTTAGTGACGCAGCAACTAAGCCGGTCTTACCAGAATGTTTTTCTCGAAACTACCTTTTCCAACACGGTTGACATGTTATGTCATGTTGTAATTAACTAATTTACTTCAAATTTAAAACAAATCATCTATAAAAAGTCTTCTATAGCTCCTACCAGATTTATGTCAAAATTATATTTTTAACTATTTAAAAAAAAATAAAACTGTAAAAAAATAGGAAGGAAATATAGCAACATCTTTCATCTTGTGTCGCATATCAAGGCATTTTTAGAAGCCATGGCTATTGAATAACGAGACTGGACTTATCACTTTAAAAATCGAATATCAAATGTATCAATTAATTTGTTTTTTAACTGAAATAAAGTAGTTCCATAACAAGAAAACGTTATCATCACCAAGACTAAAAAATGTACTACAGAGCCATTCCATATTATATGCCATTTTAATTGTACTATTTGATAAGAATTGCATGATGTTAAATGAATTGGTTCCAGATATGTATTATAAAAAGATATTTCCATCAATCTCGTTATTTAATAGCCATTATAATTTGATGTAAAACCGATTCTTAATTAGATTATCCTTATGGACCATTCTGAAGATCTCGAACCTTTTAAAGACTAATTTAGTGATTGTATACAGAGGAATTAAGGATGATGATTAAACCCTCAAACACATTTTTTTTAAATTTAGATTTATAAAATGACTCATCGTCTGAATTTCACAAAGTTGCAACATTGCTGATTCTTGGATCAACATAAAAGAGTACACTTCCATTGAATTATATATGAGTCTTGAAGTTATAACGAATGAAATGCTTGAACTGCAAAGACAATTTAAACTGGAAATCAATGCAGAAGACGACTATGAATCGATGTATTCATATTCCAAGGAAAATTTAATATTGTCAACCACCATAAAATAAATGAAGACACGTTCAGCACGCAGTATGGTTAGTTTGAGCGGACCATGGCAGATTTAATGTGAGTTTTCAATTTTAAATGCATTAAGGACTAGAATATTAAAAGAAAAATTGCAAATAATATATTTAAACATCGAGTCTTTCTATATAGCACTGTTCCATTATAAAATCACGTTATGGGTAATTGGATAGGGACCCCCTAAAAAGCTGCTTAGAGTCCCCCCCAATCTTTACATCGCCTCTGCGTACATAATAAATTCGTTCTATAGCGACTTTTTCATTATCGTATACGGAAAATTTCGATGCTACAGATATTAAATATGTGGATAATTTCACCTGATGTTATCTGTAAGTTGGTTCAAATTGGATGGAAGCAAATCCAAATCACCACGTATTAAGCACATTGCGGACGGATGAAGACTATTCATTTGAATCAACTCAAGCAATTGCATAAATAGGATCCTTATTAGGTATTATGTTGTTTGCTATTGCAATGTTGTTTACAACGAATGATTTCTTCGAATTTATCGCTTCTGTCATTGCTTCGACGATGAAAAGCACATCACGAAGCAAAGTTCACACATAAAACGGTAAACATTATCGATCATAAGATGCTTAGTTCATTTCGTTAAAAAAATAATTCACGTTTTTATACGTTTAAAAAATAGTGGTAAATTCACTGCTACCGGTTCGGTTATTACTGCTGTTCCAATTGTCACCATAATGACTTTTACAGTCCGTTATTTACTGTAATTTGGTCATATTCAAATATTTCGTTAGTCGTGCGAACGTCCAAATGAGATTTAATATTGTTCTTATTAAGGTGCCATGTCCGTTATCAGACATCGGGCGATCTTTTATAAGCGTGGACCCTTTGATTAGTTAGTAAATTTTAAATTGAGTTAAAAATAGATGCTATATTCGTATGTCCACCACTTATCGTCCACACAAACTCATTTTTCTCTCAAGACCGCGCAACGTGAATGAGGCTTGTATATCAATAAATGAACCTTGACACTTTTGATAGCATACAATATTCGTTCATTTATTTGTGTAAACACAAACAATACACATGGTGTCTTCAGTTTTAGTAACAAAATAATGCATTTGTTGAAGTTTAAAATCTATAAATTTGGGTCGATGGATACAATAGCGTTTATGTATATAATTGATTTGTGACTTTCTATTATTTATTATGATTCTAAGAAGACTATCATCAATCTAAGAAAACCCTGTAGCTTGGACGAATTATCATCCCCGTGCAATGGCCCTGGATATTTGTATAGATCTTTAGACAAATTACGTTGTCGGTTCAGTGATAACGCGCAAGAGGCGGGAGTCGTGAGGAGTCATCGGATAACCTTGGCTGTGAGAGAACGTCCTTCCCGTGGCCAGATCTTTCTCTCGTGATTAATAAAGAAATAATCGAAGAGAGAGAATTTATATTCAACACTCGTCCACCTTCGTCCCATCTGCCCGACTACATTCGAGGTAGATTCGAGATACATACTATGGTCGATGAAGATGATTACACAAAAAACGACCAAATTATCCAACGCAACAACTAGGGAATCCAATCCCGGAATCCCGGACAGTTTTAGGTGCTTGTAAATCCCAGAATTAGTAAACGAAATCCCGAATAGTAAAAAAATCTGTATTGAAATTTTTATCTAATAGAAATCGTACGCCTCACCAGCACGATGGAGGCTACTAAATCGAGACATTCCCGTCGAAACCTGGACGCTTGGAAACAGTGGCGTAACTACTAATTGGCAAACTTATGCGACGCCTAGGGGCAATAACTGTCTAATCTATGTATACATATATAGAGTACATGTATGTTTTTCAAATTGTTATATTAACCTTTTCCTACCGGTGATGTATTTACTACACATCAACTCTAATAATGGGGATATCGATGTGAAATATAATAGATACGGGGTTCAGATTTTTTGTATTCCTCTATAATATATTTATGAATCAAATCAAAGTATTATAGTATATAAGTATTCATCTGCAACGACAGAAATAAATAATTTTTCAGAAAATCGGGAATTTTGCGATTTCCCGTTTTAGTTTTAATTTAAATATCTGATGACAATACCTCCATCGAGTATGGAGGCTGAGTGTGCATTTTCAGCAGCTAGTTACCTGGCTTCCAAAATCAGATTCAGACTAAATGACGAAACACTCGATGCTTTAATGTTACTTTGGGCATTTTTTCAAAATAATATTTGAATTTTCTATTGTTTTTTTTAAATTTAAATTTAAATCTATTTTTGAATTGTATTTTTATCTTTTCTTAAATAAATAAAATTATTGCAATCCCGAAATCCCAGGATCAAAATTTTGGCTCGGGTTTGGATTCCCAAGCTGCAACCCCATGGTGACCTGATGATTTTCAACTGAATACGGACAAATTACATTATTTTTTTTTTGTCATCATCTGTTGATGATTGTTGTGATGACTCTTTATTTTAGTGCTATAATTTCGCAATATTTGAGAAAATTTAGACGTGTAGGGGTGCCTTTACAGTACGACCTCGCCATCGATGTACGAATGTATAATGAGACGCAAGACAATATCCGTCCGTCTCCGATTCACCAATTTCCGCACTCAACGTGCGAAAATATTCCCACGTAGTGTACAAATAGAACAAAATGTAAATCCTGTCTTCGGATATCATAATTTGAACTAGAACATCTATAAAAATAGTCCAGGAACTAATAATTTATATGAACGCTTGGTCATTCAATATTCAAAGAATATGAATGTGTATCGATTCAATTAACGCTATCTACTTTGAATTATAAACCACTTCCTCAATGCACTAACGATGTGGTTAAAATATAATTTTCGATTGCATGCATTTTATATTAATCAATGACCAATATTAATAAAAATTAATATCATGTCATCAATTCATGATTTGCCAATTAAAGTGGAGGAATTTGGCAAGATGAGTTTTCGTGGTTTTAACGTGCAATCATTTGGAAAAACGCGATGTTTTAAATGTAGCTTGTGCTAGAAAACTATTTTCTGTCTTTGCTCAGTGAAATTTTTCTACTTTGCTGAGCGGAAGTGTTACATTTCTCATTTTTATTCTTGACAAAATCGATTCGAAACGCATTCAGAATTTTCATAGAAGTAAAGCGCCGACCACACCAGCATGATGCTTTCAAATTAACATTTAACTGTCAGGCAAATATAAGCTAACAGTACAAATAATTTCCATCAGCGATAAGTAGACGACCTAATTTCGTTAAGCAGAAGGAGGTTTTATTTATGTGGACAAAAGGGATATAAAGTAATTCAACGAAAACACGCCAATTTTCGGGCGAAATTCTGCGAATTAATTACGTTCTAGGAATTAATTCCTATGGAGGATTCTATTCATGTTTTTGCTCAATTAAAATAATTTCAATTCTGAAAATTAATTAAGATTAACATCAATGCGAATCTTGTACGAACTTCTAATTAATTTTATAAATAACGAATTCAACAATACCTGCGCCAATATTTGAAGGCGTCCCTTTGTACGACTACATTACTTTACATTAATTAGGTAAATAAAATTATGAGCCCTTCCTTAAGATTCTTATGAAAGCCTCTTCCATGATAATATATTTTGTATATGATTAAATCAAAAATAATAGTTAATGAGCGATTAAATCGTCGATATTACGGATATAACGAGCAAGATATTACATATTTTTTGATAATGAAGACGAATTGATATGATATGAGATAGAATATGAAGTCTACTATACATTTAATTCATATTCGTATATTGTACATCATACGATGGATACAATGCGCAATGAAAATATGTAAGAATGTTATTTATGCGCACGTTATAACCGTGTTTTCTTGTAAATATGCAAGTATTTGATAACAAAAACACTTTTTAATCTGCTTAGCATAACGTTAAAGTTCAATGTGATGATTTTACAAATGTTTTACACATTTCTGATCTGATTCAAGGATCCGATTTGAATTTGAACCTTTGAGGCGAGAATTTAGTCACAAAACCGCATGGTTTGGATCGTAACGCGTTCAAATTCTTCGGAGAGGATACGTTTATCGATTGTTTTGTTTGTTACTGTGCAGAAATTTGAATAAAATATGTATTCGCATACTCTTCAAACTGCTTCTGCATTCCTCGACCTTTGGCGAGCTCATACGCGCCTTAATGGCTATTCAATGAACTTTTCTTCGACGTCCATGACATTTGGCAGCAATAAAAATTAAAGATAATGAATATACTAAATCATATCCATCAGCGTTTTATGCGGTACAAAACCTGTCCAAAATCACATCTCGCCACCGTCGTGAGAATCGTCGAAAAGCACTCTTCGTCAGTAGAATCCACAGCGATTATGATAATTTTGTTTATGACCCAATAACAGGTATTTTAATATTTACCACCACGAGGCACATAATTGACAGCACATCGTGCCTTATCAGCGTATAATATAGCGTAGTTTGCATATGCACATCTGATGAATGATGGCGATCGTAATTCAAAGATGACAGTGCTGAAATTTGCTTGTGCCGCCAATATTGTGACATCAAAGCAGTAGACGTATCAATCGATAAGCCACAACACTGAATGATTGCCATAATTTTATACGCTGGCTTTCACCTATCGAAAATAGTTTCTGGTAGAAAGTTATTTTTTTTTTCCACCTAGAAAGTGTCATGCGTATCCTATGCGTAATATTGCTCCATTCACAGCATCATCGATTGACAGGTATAATCGATCAAATCGATTGTTTAACGGTAACAAGTGTTTGTGCAATGATTTTGATGATCCGCCATGTCATGCGAATTAATATGGAAATGTTCGATGAGGACAATCAATATCCGATTGGAATGATGAGGTTGAAGATGAGGTTGTCAATATTACTAATATTTTTTCTATTAAGTAAAAAAAACCATAATGTCATCCAAATTATTTTCATTTCCATGTGAATGGTCATAATTACATAATTCAATCATTACACTGATTATGTAGATAGATCAAATTAAATGCCATTATTTAATTAAGTGTATAGCTGTGTCAATTTAACGGTCCAGTGGTTAAACGCAGGAAGTGGGAGTTGTCAGAGTCGTGGAATAGCCAACGAGCGTCCCCGCTCCGCCACTATGTAACATTGGTGTCAGAAGTGGGTCTATTGTCATAAACGCCTACACTACGACCCTTTTAGTCCTGGACAATAATATATCGTCTTTGGCAACGCTTGTGCAGATTGCTAATCGTTGCTTACGTGAAATGAAACGCTTGTTTAATGAAATATATATTTTGAAGTAGTAATTAAATATACAATTGTGACTATGTGTTCATATAATTTGTATAAAGGTTTAAAATAATAATATCAGAATGTCAATGATTGTGTTGCTAAAACTTTATAATACATATTCTATATCAAATTATGATCAAACTACCGATTTTTTTCAGTTATATCATATTTTTTTAGGTCTTCTGGTACAATTCTGAAGTTAAAGAATGTGTGAAAAGTATGGCTAAAATGGATTAATAAAAAGGTTGGATTTAATATGAACCTATGGTAAATCGAAACTACTAAAATAGGCTCTAAAAATATTGCGAAAAGGATCAGAAAAATCATCTACAGAATATATATCTGTTTATAGTCTTGCGATTAACCTTTTGATGGGTGAGCAAATCTAAAATCAATGAAGTCGTTGATGCCACAATCGCTTTACACCGATTACTTTCTGTCAGCTCCTATCTGCGTAAGACAATCTTCAATTCAAAGCAGAGTCAATTCTGAATAAACACTGTTGATAGCATACAAGACCACGTCATTTCTTTACATAAACAATACACAAAAAATCGATTCATTTGCTCCCGCTTTAGTAACGGTTCGATCTCGCTCCGGTCTCGGTATGATCAAATATTCTTACACGAGAAACAATGAGCATATTCACACTATCGCATCGTTCCAGAGTGTACTACTGGATAGTACTCCTTTAGGGGATAAGCGGTCAGACAAGTAACCAAATTTCGATTGAAAAATTAGGTAGTTTATATCGAGGGGCCTAATGTCAGAATTTGTACCAGATTGAAAAATCAAATGGGTCCAGGGGGGCCTCAAGCTTAAATTGCGCCGATGGCCTCTCGAGTGTTAAATACTCCACTGACTTCAAATTATTTAAATCAAAGACGAATAACAACATCCAGATCTGTAGATTTTTTTTTCTCCAAATGAACGATATGCATATGATTTTTAATAAATTCATAATAGGTATATTTTCACGCGCTTGTATTCAATTCCCGCGTAAATGAAGCAAATCTTTAACGCTTTGACGGACGCGTCTGAATTTTGCATCATTTTTGGTATGAAAAAATGACGCATAATGCAGACGTGTCCGCCAACGCGCTAAAAGCGTTTTTCTTCGATTGATTTTTATTACTTTTTCAACACGGTTGACATGATATCTTAAGTTCTAATAAATCTATTTACTTCAAATTTAGTAGAATTTTTTTCGATATAACCCTTTATCGCCCCTACCACATTTATGTCAAAAATATTTTTTTTAAGTTAATTTTAAAAAATGTTAAAACTGAAAAAAATACCAAAAATGTTTTTTTAAGCCGTCACCATTTTGCGATTTTTTTTAAAAAAATAAACATTAATGTTTTTTTCTGAGGTAGGGACTATAGCGACATCTTTACTAATTAAGAATCATTTTTCTTTTTTTATTTCAGGTGACTAGATGAGTTGGAATCGTGTCAACCAGGACACGCCATTTTTAAACCCTTAACACTTTAGCAGCCTATTACATTTTTAATTTTAATTTTTTTTTTATATTTTGAAAATGTCAATAAATACTTTTGCTTGTACCTACCACAATTTATTCCTAAATTTTCGACGTGCTTATATGATTCATATACCATTTTAATAAATCGCCATTGGAAAGAAAAAATATGTTTTGGACAGGGATTGATAAAGATATGTTGCATGGTGTTTGCTTTTGACAGGTGATATGCAAACACCCCAAAAAAAATTATGCTTGCTCAGGATCGAATCTGCTGAATTGAGCAATGAGCTCACAGCCAAAATACACGGAAAAACGTATATTTTATCCACATCCATATTTATCCGCATACGGAATCAATGCGTATAAAATAAGGCATAGTTAACACTTTCAATGCCGCGCTTTGGCGATACGTTTCTCATGTCAGGGGATTAATTTATTATGGTCAAAAATGGAGAGCACTTAAGGAGATATGCATTATTATGGAGCGCCATCGTGTCTGATTGTGGATAAAAAATAAGATTTGTGAAACTTTCTATCGTTTAGGGGCTAAAGTCACGGTTACTAGTCACGTACGTAAGAAAGACCATTATGTTGGAATAACTCCACGTCACGACATTGTTTGTTTGGGTGTTTGTATGCCTAACGTGTTTTATATTATATAAATCAGGGTTAGTCAACAATTTTATCACCTACGCATATATCGACCTGCGTCCATACTGACGTCATTTTACCCTTTTTTCCAAAGCTATAATACATGTGACAGGGGGTGGGCGTAAAAATAAAAATTTGACGCCGAAAGAGTTATAATTTACATAAGCTTAGCCGGGAGCATGATCCAGGAAAAAATGATTTTTAACGCCCACCGGAGCTTAAAGCTCCGAATCTAAGCACCATTGTGATCTACTATTCCGTGGAACCTCATAAATATCACAAATCTATTATGATCGTCCACACTGTCGTGACTTCAAATGTGTGCTCAAATTAAAGGATTAAACCGAGTGGATTTATGTGAGACTTAATGATGTTGGACGGTCATTAAAAGACCATTTATTGCTCCTTTTTCAGCCGGAATATTTAACATGCGCTCATACATCAACATCGTTTATTTTCTCTCCATTTTGTGGGCGTAGGCATTAAGAAAATTTGCCAATCGAAATTGGATAATTTGACAAGTGCATATTTATTGCACTGTTTGTTCCAAATTAAAGACTTGCCAATTATAGAGGAACAAGGCACAAAAACATATCAATCATTGTTTAACGAGCGTCCAAAATCGGTCGATTCATAAAAGTGAAATTCATCGAATTTCTGACAAATATGTTTGAATTTGTCCCAAAGAAAGTGACATGCCAAAGTAGCCAATAATCAATCATCGCCCGTTCGCTTTGTTCCAATATTTTGCCATTGTCATATATTTTTGGCAATTCATATACAGCAGACCCGTGGTAATCCGGCCTTAGTCTAATCTGGCGCACCCTGTAATCCGACATCCCAATGCAAATATATTACATATGTACGGTAAAGCTTTGTCAATGTAAAAAATGCAAAATAATGATTCTGGACCGCTTAAATCGTAATAAATCTTATTGTAAGTTGGCAAGTGAGTAGGGCGTAAGATGATGCAAAAAAGAACCGCAAGAACATTCAAAAGTTCGTTTCCACTAATGATTGTGGGCCAAGAAAGAGGTAGAGGAAGCTTTGTACGTATGGTTTCTTCGGAAAAAAATAGACATACAACTATTTCTAGGCTCATATTGGTCATGAAAGCAAAGTTGTGTTACAAGCACTCCTTTCTAAAAAGTTTCGGACTACAAGGGGTCGGGGACAGTACTTTATAATACGTTTGTCGGATTACCGCGGGTCTGCTATACTCAGTTGACGAAATATCCGCGATACAAATATTATACTTACAACAACGGCATAGATTGAGTGGCAGAACTTACGTTTACATATCTGCAAAGAAAATAAAAATATATTTTAATAATGACAACGATATGGAAATTTATTTCGAACAAGTTAGATTTATCAAGTTTTATTTGCTCCAAATCAAAAGATGACACATTTGACATTTACAACCGTCACGAAGTGTTATGAATGGCATAACATTTCGCAGATGCAAACACTCTTAAAGCCCGTTTGCTGTAGCAAATTTGACAGTTTAATATTGGCAATAAGCTGGATTTATCGCCGGTGTCAAAATGATTTCGATTTGCTAAAATCGTCGCGGAGGAACTATCCAATAATTTGTACTTAAGATGCTTGTGTCATCAACGATCCAAATTCGGCTCCTGAGGTCAGGGGAAGTTTTTTGATTGGAAGTTGGCACATCTGGTATGTATCGTTTGTTTGGTCCCGCGTGTTTGTCGGCCATTTTGTTCAGTCACAGTAAATTCTTCCGATGGAGAGGACGTGCGAGAAAATCGCATGACCGCCGCGCGTGAATTTTTGGATAATTTTGCACAGGAGGGAGAAGCTTTTCTGGACTCTATAGTGACGGGGAATGAGATGTGGGTATGACACCGACTGAATTTTTGATGAACTACTCTATTTCCTATCTCCCATAGTCCAGATAATTGATATATACTTTGCTGTATATGCAATGAATTTAGTCAACAATTCAAGGGAATATATTTTAAAAATACAAGAATTTTTATGGCATATTTGTCGGTGAGTTTGATGTAAAGGTAGCATCCCTCGTTAGCAACAAAATACCCCGTCGTGATCGATGGTTACGATTTAAGTTGTACGAAAATTGTTGGGAATTCGAGCAATCCGTCGGTGGATCACAGGGATATTCCTGTTTAAATTGGAGGGTTTCGGCGGTGGGTTGAAGGTGTAAAGTGAGATGTCTGGAGGCGGTCCATGGCCTGTCCAGGTCCAAACGAGCCAGAGTCCCGCCCGCCTTGTAATCAAGGAAAAGCCGACGTGCCCAACGCCGATGCAGGTCTTTGCCGCACCAACAACACATCGATTACAATTTTAACGACGTCACGACTCCGACGAGGCGCATTCTACGCCTCTTCACGACAAGGGACGTAAATACGGTAGCCAACACCCAATTTTATCAGCACATCAAGATCTGGAGACGTCTGGAGCGGACGTGAGAAAATTTCTAGCCGCGGAAATCCACAGAAAGTGTCCGATCTCCACGCAATTATTTCGCATTTGCGAGACCAATAATCACATTCGATCCAACACGAACGCTATTATCTTGAATTATATGTTATATTTCGTCGAAATTTCACTTTCGACGGATCGCACACGAATTAACGAGCGTCGATCGTAAAGGTTACGTTTTGAATAAGACGCTTCATTATCGCGTGTAGGACTGCGTTTAACATGTGGCTCCGAAGATGTGAAGTCCCGACGCTATTTAATGGCCAGCTCTTGATGTGTGGTCGTATCCTGAGGATAATGCGCGTCCTGGCGAAGTCCACAGAAGCCCGCCGGGCACTCGGAGCACTTGGAGTATAAACACGAAAGTACACGGTGTTAACTGAACCATTAAAGCATAAATGTGAGCCGTGGTTGTGCTTATTTGTTCTCGGGCGTGGGCGGTTAGGGGTGTTTCTGCGTGGGGTAATGGTTTAATTTATTTTACGAGCTGATGAATAACGAGCGTGATTCAGGCCGGGACAACGCAACTATTTGATCCACATAACCAAAAGTATTCCTCAATTGATTACATTTTTAAAATATACTACGTATAAAATCAATTTGTGATTTCATTCATAATTAAATTTATATTTGACTTAACCCTTTCCGTATGTAAACCCACTTCTCTCTTAGCTGCGCGCAGCGTGTAACAAGCTTGTATATCAATAAATGAACCTTAACACCATTGATAGCACACAATATTCGTTTATGTAATATTGCAAAAATAAAACGACGGGGATGCTCCGACTTCTAGACACTTATTCTGTTCTTACACCTTGTTCGTAACGAGTGATATAGTGAATTTTAAGAAGAAAAAAGTACTTTTTGAAAAATATAGTATAGTAATTTGTGTGTATTTACTATCATACAAGTTATATTTTGATTATACATGATTTTAAATAATGTCTATAGATGAAACAATAAATAAACTGTCCAATTAAAAAATGTTTATCTTATATTTATACAGTACATTCGATGTCGCATTCCCAACGAGCATTTAGGCGTGTATGGGTCACTTTACAGAACGATCTTGCTACCGATATATGAGTTTATCATGAGACGCAAGACACCCGTCTCTGTCTTCGATTTTTAGCACTCAAAGCGTTAAAGTAGTAATTATGTTAACTCATTGATGATCCAATTATTTTTTTAAATATCCAATAATTTAATTCGTTGAAAATAATGAAATACAAGTACTTGTTTGTAAGTGCGCATGCGCAATAGAAATCACAAAAACATATACAAAATAGCAACTTTGTTCAATGGTACATGATATTCTATCTGTATATTTAAGATCAAATGTTGATACAGTTAACCCTTCTATAGCGTCGAAATAGGGATCATGCTATAGGAGCAAAACGCTATAGAAATTTAGGCACCCATTCAAAATTTTGTACGTGAACAGTTTGTTAACAAATGCAACTAGCAAACATGAGGGAACATTGACGTTGTAACGTTTGAGGCGGGGGCGCTCTCAGGGGCAGAGTCCCCGGGCGGCTCCCCGCCTCCACGTGCTCATCGGGATGGCCGCGCTACTGCACGGGTCCGTTCTTCTATCGGGCTGTGATGCTGCTGGACGAATGGATTGGAATACGAAGGGCGCCGAAAGGAAAGACTCTCTTCAGAAGATAACTACTTATTCCGCACTGCAGATAGAGAGAGAGAGGTCTGGCTACAGGAGGGACGACCTCCCGCAGCCAAGGCCAACGAACGACTCTCCCGACTCCCGCTTCCTGCGCGTCACTACCCAACCGGTAACGAAGCACGCGCAAGAAGTGATCGGTCGGTAAGCAGGTGCAATGTCTCCGCAGGGCCACAAGAGATGGCGCTATTAAAATAGCACATTGCACCTGAAGAGAAATGGAAGATGTCGCTACTACGTGGGGATGATAAATTGTCCACGCTACAATGTATTTTATCCATTGCTCGCGTAAAAGACGCCGCAAATGAAGTGGACGCTATAGGAGGGTTGACTGCATAGTGTGATAGTTACAGAGCTCTTATTATTCAAGCTCAGAAAAAATTGAGATATAAAATTTCACGCATGCTAAAGACCCCAGCAGGTTTTTTTCAGCTGATGGAGATAAGTGTCCCAATTTTGACTTTTAATTTTTATCTCTCGGTGCTTATTACGCGCATGCGCACAACAGCGCCCATATTACCTTTGACTTAATATATTTTGTGTTTGATTTTAGAACAATCGTTCTAATCAATCGAAAATCGTCGTGACGTGAAGACGTGTTCTTCCCGCCGGCTTCCCCAATCTCGTAACTGTGATTTATCTCTTAGCCTTAAATAGATATCTTGGACAAAAAGTCACATTTTCATCACCATCTGATCTCTTCCGTGACCCGATTGTGAATGGGCCAACGGAGATCATTCACAAAAACTCATTCCAAATAAAAAAGCTTTACACACTTACAGACTCATAAAAGCTTTCATTGAAGTAATAGTAATACAGTCAACCCTCCTATAGCGTTCATTTACATAGAGTTTTTCCCCCATAGCGTTAGCGACAGTTTTGCGTAAGCAACGGATAAAATGCGTAAATTAAATTCCCTTATGCGTGTGTTAATTATTTGTGCTTGTTAACAAACTAAACCCGTACAAATTTCGTATGGGTGCCTAACTTTCTATAGCGTTTTGTTTCTATTGCGTGGCCCCCATCTTGATGCTATAGAAGGGTTGCCTGTATTTTCAAATAGATTTCACTACGATTTTATAAGAATCCTTTGAGCATCTCTAAAATTAAGCAGTTAAATCTACAATAGGTTCACTGTATACTGAAGAATTTTTATATCAGGTTAGTGTTTCTTTCACATGATCAATTAGCCGGAATTCGGGATTCAAAGAAAAGAAGCGCCATCAGCACGTGCTTTTTTTGACGAAAGCCCCAAGGATGAGTCGGTGGAGTATAATTTTGAGCGCCTTCAAATTACAGCATTCTTAAAATTCCCAGCGTGTCTTCCCTGCGCAAGATCGGAGAGAGCCCAAAGCTAAAATATTTGTTTTAAATAATCACGCATGTAATGGGCACGAGCCCATGGTACAGAATCGCCGGGTAATTTGATGCTGCTTCTGTTTTCGGAATCCGTCGATGTCTGCAATATCCGAGAATGTTGACGCGCGTAACTTCTAGTGGTCGATGATGAAATTTAAATGCATTTTGATGCAGCGCGCCATATCGGTTTCGACACCGACGAAATTTGATCGATAATTGTGGCTAATGGATCTGGCGAGCTTCTTGGAATGATTTTGTCACGATGCCATAAAAATAATACAGATTCTTCGGTATTCCGATAGACGTGTAAATGGCAACGAGCGCTATATAAAAATATGGTTTTGGATCGATAGTTGGACAAGAGTCACATGGAAATAAGTGCACATAGTGAAAGTAATGGCGGCGACGACTATACACTGGGTGATATTTTGAGAATTTTAATACGGTTCATAATGGCTTATTGGATCAAAACTGGTTGTTCAAAATAGCCAAGGGCTGGACTGTTGCAAAACCAATACCATAAACAGCTGTTAGATTCAATTTCTTTGTATGAAACTTGTTTGATCTGGTAGATCTAATAATCTGAAGCAACGTGTTATTAAATCCGGAATTCTTTCAAAATTCATTGAAATTTTTCGGAAAATTAATTCACTGCCCCCGGATGCACGGATGGTTATTTGATTATATCTGCTAGTTAACGATGGAAGAAGTAGTACAGACTAACGCGGAGCCCACGGCTACAACAGGGGTTATTAATTTTTTTGCCCCCCCAACGATAACGGGCGAATTTCCTAACACTAAGTGGAATGAATGCATTCTGAAATCATAAATGCATTAAGTTTATAAAATATCTTAAATAACGAGATTGCTCGAAGCTAAATATATGACCATTACGTTTAATTAATCAATCAATTGTACATTTTTGTACGACAGCAACAAGTGCTTAAATGGAATTTAAATCACTGTCGCGGAAATGCGCAAAATCATTGTAATGGTATTACGTAGACGCATAAACGCGCACGTGGGCCTGTTCGCTATCGGGCCGCTGAAATCAAGCAAGAAGATGTAAATAGCCAATTGGTGACAGAAAGGCACGCGTCTTAAGTCGGAGAGCGATCCTCTACGAGACTACTAGCGAACTGGCGGAGAGAATACATCTTTCCAAGATTATCACGAAATTAACAGCGATTTCATACAGGGGTGTTATTCGTTCTACCGATATCGATCGATAGCAAACGCATTATTTTGTCACTAAAGTTGAAGACACATGTGTACTGTTTATATTGACGCGAAGAAATGAACGAATATCACGCTGCACTACGACTGATAAAATTTCATTCTGCTGAGACACAATTCCCGATTTACCGACAAATTATTTATTTCCGTCGCTGCATATGAATAATTATATACTATAATACTTTGATGTGATTAGTAATTATATTACGGAAGAATACAAAAAATTTGAATCCTGTATCTATTATATTTCATATCGATATTCCCGTTATTAGAGTCGAGGTGTAGTAAATACATCACCGGTAGGGAAAGGCTATTATAACAATTTGAAAAACATTGTATATATTTATACATAGATTAGACATTTACTGCCCCTAGGCGTCGCCTGAGCTCGCCAATTAGTAATTACGCCACTGTTTCCAAGCGCCCAGATTTCGGCGAGAATGTCTCGATATAGTAGTCTTTATCGTGCTCGTGAGGTGTACGATTTCTGTTAGATAAAAATTTCAATCCCGAATTTTTCGGGATTGAAAGTAGACTCACGTTACTAAAGTTAGACTCACGTAAAGGTTGACTCACGCTTCCAATGGGGTCAGATCTAAAAACAATCCCTCGCAAGATTTTTTTCATCTATCAGTAAGTAGAATCACAATTGCAATCCTTTGATTTGTGAGAAGGCATCAACAATATGAATGCCTATATCAATAGTTGTTGCATACACTACAGACACGCTTCGCGCATGCGCCTCGTCGCCTCTACTGTGCGCGTATGTGTCTTTAAGTAGCATAAAGCAACTACCACCAGTAGAAATCCTATTTTATTATATATTACACAACACACAGCTTCATCTTTTAGTTGAAAGATTAAATCAATTTGACTCAATTGTGCGTATATAAAATAAAATATATGAGATCAATTTGGTTCCAAGAAATGAAAGAGAATCTGATATCGTTCATCAATAGAAGTGAATTTCACCTTCAAGAAGATTTAATCAAATGATAGAGTGATATCGTGATTAAAAATAAATCAAATAATCCCCGCCGCAAATAGCAGGGGGGAAGCATTAAAACTCCCAGATCCGATCAGAGGGTCAACCGTGGGTGTATCCACGTAGATTCTATTTGTCCGTTGGAGGTTTTTTTTTCTCCCACATTTCCTATTTGCTACCGAGAAATTTGCGTCTATAAATAAAGGTCGTTTCCTATAATCTGTCGTAATTCCTTCGGGCTAAAGGTCAAACGCTAAGCGGTTAACTCGTGTGCAAATATTGAAATTGCCATGATGGAGCTCTTCGGGGGAAAAAAAAAGGAGGACGTGGGCTTTTCTACCGAATGAATCGACAGTTTTACCATCCATATCTGGGTGGAGACTGATCAATTAAAAAAGCCTATTAAATCGTGTCCACGGACGTTTGGACGTCTGATGGGCGTGATTTATCCGACGGGGTTTCAATTAAATCAGATCACACCGAACCAAGAATAGAAATTCAATTCCCCGCTGGGTGAATTTTTCAATTTTCATCGGCAAATCTTCTACGTCCGATGGAAATCATCTGACAAATTTATAGCAAATTGCATATTTTATTTAAAAAGCGAACACATTCCGCTTTTTAATATCCCAGAAACACTGGGATAGATTGCTTTTGGCGAGGAGAGAAATTCAAGCGTTAAATTCTGGATGAGCTCACGTCTGGGTCAGAAGCAATGTATTGATTGCCAGATAGATATTTGAGTACTGAAAAAGTGATGTACGAGAAATGAGCATCAAGGGGAAAATGCATTTTTAATGCTACATTTAGTAGCAGTGTGCATCACACGCAAATGTAAATTTTTGGGTGTGTCCCTAAGCAGAAAGGAGTGCCATGGAAATCAGAACATTCAAAAATTTCACAAAATATAGCATTCAGGCATCCGTTTGTCAATTACTGGCACACTAAATCAGTAGGCCATTCGATGTGAAAAGGATTCGTTTAGGCATTCGGGACAGATCGTCAGAATGTCGTATTGCCAAAATTTTTTGGCCTTTCTGCAGGAATACCAGAGCCTACGCATTTTAAGTAGGACATGGCGCTAGAAATGTTTTGTTTGCATTTGTTGTGTAGCCGTTCAACAACTATATTGACAGACACGGCAATTAGGCCCACGTTAATTTCGAATATTGCGCAGGTGACCCTCGGTTAACACTTCTGTTCCAGGCATGATGGATCGCCTGATATTACACGATGAATAACGGCTCCATCTAAATCACGATTGGGATAGTTCGATCTACTTATACTTGTAAAAAGGTCTAATTAGTCATAGTTTTCACGATAATGCAAATTCAAAATTATCCTTTAATCATTTATCCCGTTGATGAGTAGTCGCGCATATATGCGTTTGGATTGGAGCAATACTAAAAGAACATTGGAGTGTGAAAATCGGAGACAGAGACGGAAAAAGGATCTTGCGTCTCATCGTACACCCATACATCGATGGCAAGATCGTACTGTAAAGATGCCTCTACACGTATAAATATTTGAATGATTTTTTTGATAGACTACAAAATAGAAAGTCATCACATCAATTATCAATAGATGACGACAAAATAATACATTAAAATTGTTATGGAATTTGTCCGTATCCGGTTGAAAATCATTATGTATGGGGTCTTTTAAGATCATTGGTAGTCTTCATAAAAGAATAATACATAGTAGAAAGCCACATAAATCAATTATTTACTTAAAACTCGACGTAATAACAAAAGTGATCCTATTTGAAACGCTATTGTATCGAATGTGTCGATCGGTCTAAATTTTAAGCTTCAACAAATGCATTACTTGTTACTAAAATTGAAGAGACGCATTTTATGTTTATATTTACGTGAATAAATTAACGAATATTGTGTGATATCAACAGTGTTAAGGTTCATTTATTGATATACAAGCTTGATTCACGCTGCGCGGTCTTGAGAGAAAAGTGGATTTGTGTCGATGATAAGTGGTGGACATACGGATACAATATCTATGCGTAACTCAATTTAAAATTAACTTACTAAAGATGATGCTCGATGAAGTGGCTCGTCGCCATCGGAGTCTCGCAGTTGGGCTCTCCCTCTCCCTCTTTTTTTATTGAAAACATTTAAATAAACGTCTCAGAGAACTTATAATCATGCCATTTATTTACATGGATCTGTTGTGATAGTTAAAAGGATGTTGTTTTTGTGATAGTTAAATGGCAGTAAATGCAGTTCATCCATTTTTTACGACATTTTCTATACAGTCAACCCTCTTATAGCATCCACTTCGTTTGCAGCGTCTTTTATGTAAGCAACGGGTAAAATACGTAAAGTAAATGTCACCTCGATGTGTTAATCGCTTGCACTTTTTGACAAGCTAAACACGTACAAATTTTATATGGATGCATAATTTTCTAGTGTGGTTTTTGACGCTATAGAAGGATTGAACTGTAATTCAAAAATTGGTTTAAATAACAATTTTCTTGTTAAATGGCATATTCAACAAGGTAATTAATTAAGAAAAATTACAATTATATAATATTAATTGTTAGATATTCATGTATATGTTTAATATGGTTGAAAATAATCTGATATAAGAAGGATACAAGCCCCGTTAACAATGTTAAATACATAAAAGCTTTGACCAACGTCCTTGTATAACATCTAACATAATTTGAGAGCCTGCGTAGGTACATATTTAGTATTGTAAATAGGCATTGAAGGCTGTATATTATGTCGAAATGCGGATCTTATCGCTAATTGCTATGTTTTTGGTCAATTAAAAGTGTATTTTAAAAATAGTTATTGTTGGGAAACGTCGATCGATTGAGATAAGAGACAATGGTTGTGGACAATGCAAGATATTTTGTGTATATGCATATATATTTTTTATCCAATATATGTTGTGGAAATATGCGTAGAGAAATATTGTCATGATATTAATGTGTCAAGTTATTGGATTGCGTCAATGATTAGGCAAAAATATTGCTTTTGAATGTTAAGCCCTAATGAAATTTAAGCGAAAGAGAATGTGCGCCGTTGTGGGGCGGGAATGCGTTATATCAATTGAATTTTGTATCAAAATTCATATTGAAATTCGAAATTCTTGGAGTTTGTCCAATGGAACTCGTGACGTGATGAATAAATCGGAATGTGTGAACAGAACTTCAAGAACGCCACCTCGCCCGAGGGTTCCAAGATCAAAATAAAAATCGTCCCGAAAGCCATCTCTTTGAAGTCCAAGAATTCTCAGCCGATAAGAAGTCGTCTTGAATTGCTCAAATTGATGACTGCGACTATGGAATGCTCACAAAAAATGTCGGTTTCTGTGATTCTCACGACTGGATCTTCCGAGTCTCGGAGTCTTCCGTGGATCGCCGATCAATTAACGATTGAAAAACGATCACCGAAAGCCACGACGAGCATAAAACAGTCAGGTACAGGATGATACCGCGGTCTTCTTCCAGCACGAAGAGTGTCAGTAGCTCAATGTCATGCATGGTTCACCTCTCTGCAGAAAATGCAATGACAAACTGCCTCGTTAATGAATTGCCAATCGGCGTTGTTGCATGCAAAAGAGCTTTTGTGGACATGCGCGTTCAAAAATCCGGGTTTAACGACCCTGCAATATGGCAAGTGTAGCGACGAAAGCATTATAAAATTACATTTCAGGGGTCGAGGGGTTGGTTATACG
The DNA here is from genome assembly GCA_008973525.1 of Stenopsyche tienmushanensis. NCBI lineage: Eukaryota > Metazoa > Arthropoda > Insecta > Trichoptera > Stenopsychidae > Stenopsyche > Stenopsyche tienmushanensis. The sequence goes on along the minus strand of WACJ01000234.1, from coordinate 354,940 downwards.
AGGGGATAAATTGCTTTCCCGTTTTTATATGCAGATTTATAGCTAAACGTGGTAACCGGCTAGGGAGACCTAACTGTGCGAAAAAGCAATATGCAATATTTTCAAGTTTTGACTTCTGCCGCTGGGACTGGAAATAATTGATTCGGCGAGCAGGAGAACAGCGGGTTGAATATGCCGAATGGATTTCGACAAAAGTAGATCACGATAATCGATTATGCTCCGACGCCGATCGCGAATCTTGTTCGCCGGAGTGCTACATTGCTGAGAATCGGCGATCAACAAGTTAAAGACCGAGATACAACAAAGGATCGTGGTATTCTATTCTGAATTTTTTGTTGTCTTCGGTATACGATATGCGATGAAAGTATCGAAAGTTGAAATATTATAAATGTCTGAATATTATTTTGAAAGTATTGTATTGTTTCACATGAAGATTCGGAATTTCAGGTGGTCAAAGATCTATTGGGTGTGTGAATAAATTTCTGCCGTTTCACCGTCAGATGACGGTATAACAACCTCCACACGATCCACACTATGGTGCCGTTGACGGTTCGATCTCGATCCAATCCCGGTCCGATCAAATATTCTTACACAAGAAACAATCAGAGTATTCACACTATCGGATCGTTCCAATCCCGTTTCTTGTATGAGAATATTTGAACGGACCGAGATCGAGAGCGAGATCGAACCGTTAACGGCACCATAGTGTGGATCGGGCCTAAATGGTGTTGTATCTATATTAAAGTACTATAACCTAGCTTTAAAATGTGGATGTGGTTGATTAGCAACACGCGCTTAGTTCGAAAGCTACGCGATGTATTGGTGTGGGAGTGAGAGGTTAGGATGCGTGCGCTCTCCCTCACTTCGTATAGCGACTGGCGAGCCGCCGAGCACGGCCGAACGTCGAGCCGGCCGCCGCCGAGCGCGGCCGAATGCGGCCGAGCGGACAACTATCGCGACAAACAAACAAACAAACGAACAAATATCCGGACCATGATATAGATCATGACTGGCGATAAAAATTTGATATACTACGATAATCCCAAGCGTTATGGGATAAGCCCGGCCAGGTAATACCATCGACGCCAAAGCGAAATATTCAAAGTTCTGACACCACTGTAGCGTAGGAGCAAGGATCAAAGCCGAGAGTTTCTTTCTGCTCTCGAGGCGTTACATGGCCGAGTGGTGAGATTGAAGTAGACTGGCGCCTAATAGAAATTCTCGCGAAACTTTTTTATTGATTACGAGAGAGAGAGAGAGAGATCTGGCCACGGTAAGAATGTTCACGGTTGTGTTTAAGTTGTAATTAGTTTTAGTTAAAGATATGTAATCCAAGTGTTTATTTTGTATTTACTTTGTTTCAGGGAACCAATAATATTGTTCAAAAAAGAAATTAAGAAAAAGAAAATGAAGTTTTCGTTTGAAGAAGAATTAAATGATGCCTGGAATCAATTGCCTCCCAGCGAAAGAAAGGAATACAAAAAGAAATTGGTAACAAAAAAACATGGTTATTGTATGGGGGACAAATAAGAGCATAATACAGTAATCCCTTCTATAGCGTTGATATATGGACCACGCTACAGAAAGTTAGACACCTATACAAAATTTGTACGCGTTTAATTTGTTATCAAGTGCTAGTGATTAACACGCTAATGATTGTTAATTGCTTTTGCCTAAGACTGTCTTTCAAGTCTGAGGATTTAGTTATATTAAGAACAATTTATAGATTTGAACATACATATATACAGTGTATTGATGTGCTTGTCATTATTCATGCCCATCAATTAATACATCGCGTATCGAAAGGATTAAAAATGGAATAAAAAGCCTACTTATCATATATGAAACCCTTGTGACATTATTTGACACTATTGTAGCTTTTGGGTAAACAAACATCCAAATAAAAATACTGTGCTAATTTCAGCGAACAAATTTAACCGAGGGTTATCAACCCCATTTATATGAAAGCGCACAATATAAATTCCACGAAAGGGTTATTATGAATAGCAACTAATTAAGCTCACATTAAGCGGAATGGCTGCAACGCCCAAACATGCTCGAATTTGCTGCTAGAATTTCGAAAAATAGCATCCTTCATCCTTTATATTGCAACATTAAGTCCCTCATAGGATGATTTTTGTGTATGCTGGATTTTGTATTAATTATAATATAAATAAAATGGTGAAATTCAGGATTTTTACTGTTGGGGCGGATGTATTTTCGACCATAATACATCCTTGAAGTTTTCCCATATCGCCCAAAGGGTTGTGCCCTCTCGGGAGATAAGCATTACAAACTGTCAAAAAGGAGTTTACGTCTCCTTGTCATTCCTCTATTCAATTACACGGTATTCTTTTCTTGTCGCTGTTATTGTGATATTGCCTGTATTTCATGATTTATATTTTGCGATACTTTTGAGCATTGTTTGGCAAATTTGCCATGCGAAAGCCGACGGATTGAAGCACACTTGGAAAGCTTTCAGCGTTCGGCGCATTGTAAAGATGTTGTGGAAATGTAGGTCATAATTACGTGAAATTCCATGAAAACCACTCTCGGATGTGCTATTTTGTTTGAAAAACCATTGGGGAGGTTTTTTGTCGAGTTCTGAAATATACGTTTGAAGGATTTTTTCGTGATGGATGATTCCAGTGTCGACTTGGACGTTGATCGACGTGGTTTTGCGACCAAAACGGATGAAAATCACGACGATGATCATGTTAAATTTTAACAATTCATGCAGACGAAGAATCGCACACAATGGTGATGTCATTGAACTTTTTTGACTGTTGTTCAGCTGTTGTTTCGACGTCAATCCATGATCTTTTTTGTATTCCAACATTTAAATTCTTCATAAATTTATTATTATAGCAATGTATGACATTGCCCTAGATAAACTTTCGATCGATTGATGTAGGTGATTTTACGACTTCATAACCCAAACATTTTTTTAGTACCATATATCAAGCAGCAAATGTAACACCCATCAGCGGAATGGTGTAACAACTTGAATGTCTCGCATTTTTTAACATGTCAGACAAACGACTGCGATATTAATTATGCGATCTTAGCACAGATAGTGTTTTGTATCATACGTTTGCCCGGGGGTATTTTTTTAAAATTTCGTGACCCTATGGCGTTCTATGGTGGCCGAAGCGATTGCGTCATATGTATGTAAATGCGTAAATGATATGAGCAGCTTTAGGATAGTGGTGATTGACGCCATCGATCTTAACCCTCTAAATGCCGGGCGCTGATATATCGCCGTTGTCAACACTTGCGAAAAGTGCCAACGTCGATATATCGTCGTCATCATACAGTTACCCCTACATGTCTTAATATTCTCAAATATTACAAAAAGCGATCCATCACGCTTCATTTTAAATGCTGTCCTTCTAATATAATCCTGATCCTGAGAGAAAAGTGGATTTATGTGAACAATAAGCGGTGGACATACGAATATAGCATCTATGTTTTTAGCTCAATTTAAAATTAACTCAATAATCAAAGGGTTAAAGCCGAATAAAGCCATTGAAGCTCCGGGCTACACTTATTTCTAACTTTAAGATAAATGGGCGCACGCGGGTTTGTTTGCTATCGGATCGCGTAACTTCAGAAGATTGCGGTGGAAAGCTGCCGCTGAGAAGAATGATTTTTACTCCACAAAAAAATAATGATAAAATGTTATAAAAAATATTACCGTTAACTTTTATTATCATTCTATTGGTCGGTACATTTAATTTCATCAGATTTTAACATAGTCTATATAGTTTTCTCGGGCATTTTTCAATATATTCTTCAAACACAAGGTCATAAATGTGAATCAGTTTTGAGCTTGAATCTGCAAACAGTTTTCTAATCAGTGAAGCCTTGAGGTCCGACCGCGCGTCTTGGCCGCGGAAGACTTGGCCTTCATCGATCTCGTAGCTTCGGTGTGGATCTTTTCTAAGAACCGTTAGGGGATAAAATCTAGCAAAATAATGTTCAAAGGCAATAAATCTATCGGTGATTCGATGATATTTTTGGCATTTATTAAATGATTAACAGACTTGTCCAATAAGGATTTGGACCGCCTGAATGAATGAATATGTGACTGCAATGTGGTTAGGATGCTTTATACTGCATATTATTTATCAAACTATGACCAAAAACGATATTTTTTTAATTGCAAATATCGTATTCGTAAATATAGTATTCTTCTTATAGGTACAGCTTTTTTGGTCGGCACTAAAATGGTTAATAAGAGTAAATCATCAAGGCGAAAGAGTATAATTTATAGAAAATAAAATCACGTCATTCGATGATCTAATATATTGGAACGAGGAAGAAAGAAGGTCAGTAGAGGCCATCGTAATTTCGAAGATTGCCGAAGAAGAATCGATGTCAACAGTAAGTCGCGAAGATGTTCTCACGCAGATTTCCATCAGACGACGACAGTCCACATGATTGCATATTAAGTAAATGCAAGAAACAAGACCGTGTGAAGAATATTGTGTAAAAAAAATCAAAATGCGATGAGATAAGTCAATAAAGAATCATTCTGAAATCGTCGCAGTCATGTCGAACCCATTGTTGTACTATAATTTCACTCGTTTGCGCTCTTTGGTACACATCATTGGTACGTCATACACGCACAATGAACTCTGCAATGAGATGAAAATAGCAAAAGCTTAATTGGAATATTAATAGCGGAAGCAAACTGGATCTCGTTGAGGAGATTTAATGGTCCAGGCAGTCCATGAATGCTTCATAAAACGAGGTGCGAAAACAATAGCAACGATTACGTGCTACAATCACAAAGAAAGCGTCGTTGAAAGGGCTGTAGTAAATCCGCCCGAGTAAATCAACTTGCGAAAAGAACCATAATTAATTTCGTAAAATCGGATCAAATTTTCCGTGAGAAAAAGTCCTCTTTATGTCACATTTACCACAAATTTAATTTGACTTTCGACACAAAGCTGCAAAAATTCACCACCAAAAACGATGCCAAAATTGCTTTCGTTCGATTCGCGGTCCAGCGAAGGAAATAATGATCCTAAAAATAGTATTTGGGAAACAAATCTGCTTCAGACTATTGATTGAATTGAACGTTCGATGAATTTTGAATATAATATCACTCATCCAAGATCAAATCCATACTCGTCAAGATCACAGAATCATGGAAACGTATAGATCATTGTATTCCATGAATATAATTTTGATTGGGTGCTGTCTCAAAATGGAATTATAGCCGTTATTGATGGGCTGAATCAATATTGCCGTCGATGATCATAAATATATGTGTCAATGTATACAATTTTTTGGTGAAGATTCAGCATAGTAAAAAATTTTAGCCAAATTTCATTAAATATATTCAAAAACTTTTGGTTTGAAAATTTAATATTTGCAATAATATTAACACATTCCCGTCGAATTACGCATATGTGCGTTATTCGATAGTTCAAACTAAATGATAATTTGACTAAATCATTAAGATTTGGTTCTTAGACGCACAGGTGAGTCTTATACAGTACAAAATAAAGATTCATCACATTATTCATCGACAGATTCGGTTAAAATAGATCTTCTTGCATCGCTGGTGGTCTTTTTAGAATCATAATAAATAGTAAATGTCATTTGAAACGCTATTATACGATTCAACAATATCAACAGTGTTAAGGTTCATTTATTGACATACAAGCTTCATTCACGCTGCGAGTAACTATGAGAGATTGGATTTATGTGGACGATGTTTAATTCAATTTAAAATTAACCAAATCAAACACAAATCAAAGAGTTAAAGACATAGTTGTGCTAAAAACTACTGCTATGTTTACATATTTATATACAGTGAGATGTCCTTAATATTTTCTCTATATTTTTCTAGAAAATACTCACTTGTTAAATATTTAGAGCATTTATTCCCATATTGCAAATTTACATTGAGGGATCAATACAGAGTTGCTTGCATAAATTCTGCATAAAGCGAAGTTTATAAATTTGATAGTCAAGAATTTTGTAAAAATCCATTTTGTTTTTTGCAAATTTTCAAAGTTTCAAAATACTTTTTTCAACACGGTTGACATGATATCTCAAGTTTTAATTAATAAATTCACTTCAAATTTATTACAAATCTTTTCGATATAATTCGCTATTGTTCCTATCAGATTTATATCAAAATTTTATTTGGAATTATTTAAAAAAAAATTAAAACTGAAAAAATAAAGTCAAAAAATGACTTTTCTTTAAACAGTCGCCACTCAGTGAAAATGTGTTTTTTTTAATTTCTTTGAGGTAGGAACTATAGCGACATCTTTACTAATTAATAATCTTATTTATTTTTTAATTTTCAATCGCTATAAGCGTTGTAATCGTGTCAACAAGAATACACTCTTATTTTTAGCCCTACACTTTATCAGACTATAACTTTTTTAATGTAATTTATTTTTATATTTCATCGTACATTAACAAAATGTGGTTAAGTGATCTCTGCAGAATCGCTAGAACACCGTTATAAATGATATATTTATAAACAATAGTTTAATGAACAAGGTCGATGCCTCGAAACAGCGAGGTCGTTGGTTCGAATTCTCATGCACTATGATTTATGCCAGTTACCGTACATATGTCGTTAGTTGTTGCGAACAGGCGACTTCAAAATACATATGATTAATATTTGGCATATTTCCGAAGCCAAAGATGTTCAAGATATAAACCAGAACAAGGTCTATAATTTACAAAATTGACATTTGAAAAATAGACGCCGCATATATTGAACGATCGGTAATCGATGATGAATCGATGGTGTGCAGTCATTATGGAGTAATTTTCGAATTACACCGATCATATTATGGAGTTACGCTTTTCTCACGTCATAATAAATATTTGGCAATGCGGAAAATATAATATCGCAGCATCTCACAAGAAAGTGCATAACAAAGAAGTGTTGCTGCATGTTTCCGCCGTGTAATTAAATGCGATGAGAAATGAATCCGAAATGAGGGCATTTTAAGCTCTATGGATAGAATTTAGAAATCGGTATACAAGCAATAACCATGCTCGATTTTTCTCAAATAACCACCGAAATAATTCTGAGAAGATGAGAGCTAGATGAAATTCGAATGCGGAAACCCAGCAGCAATTAGTGGCGTTCCGTAAGAGCCTTTGGTTTGAAGCTTTTTATCCTTTGAATATAAAATGGCTGATAGAAAAAATGCATTATAATTTCTACAGATATCAAAGTCTTTATAAATGTATCCCAGTTGAGGTATTTTATAATAGTCATCAAGCATATTATTAAGATTCTATGCTAAGAGTTTGCCGGCCATTTTTTCAGTCACAGTAAATTCTTCCGATGGAGAGTTCGTTGCGCGCTCCCGTCATCTTCCGTCCATGTGAGATCCGCGCAGTCATCCGTTTTTTGACTTTGCAGAACAAAACCACCGTGAATATCCATCGGAAGCTCGTGAATGTTTATGGTAGTGATGTGATGAACCGACAACATGTCACGAAGTGGGTTAATTTGTTCAGAGAAGGCCGTAGTGATACACACAACGAGGCAAGAACTGGGAGACCATTAGTGATTTCTGACGAATTTGTGCAAAATTTTGAGGAACAAATGCGAAATGACCGCCGTATGAAGATTGACGACCTTCACGAAAAATTTCGTGACATTTCTCGAAGTCTACTTGGTGATATTGTGTCTACTGGATTAGCCATTCAGAGACACTTCCGTCAATCTTTCATTCCCCGGGAACACTGCACGCAGAACTTCCGTGCGCCTACCCCTTTCACTTCGTGCCCTCCAAAGGCAAGGCTCCACAAGGAAGACCTCCAGACTTTGTGTACCCGAAGGTGCGATGGAGAAAAGGAGGGAATTTAGCAATTGACGGACTGCAGGGGTTCCTCTTCTCCCATGGTACTCGTATTGGTTTCGTTTCGATAGCCGATCTCTCATGTGTGTACTAAGCTTTTGAAGATTCTTCACAAGACGAAGGAAACTTGCGCTCTGATGATCGACGGATGCGAGATCAAATTTTCTTAACGAGATTCATCTGATACTTATGGGTGGAAGTTGAGGATAAATTCCGCTTCACAACACATATGGAGAAGGCGGCCACCATTGCAAAGACTCTGGCCATGTTGATGCCCAACATAGGAGGTCCAAAAACAAATCGAAGGAGGCTTTTTATAACAAAGTCGGGTACGCGATGTCTTTGTACGGTGTACCAATATGGGCTGATACTGCACAGTGTCAGAAGACGCTATCCTGGTACTGACTGCCATACTGCCAATTGATCTGCTCACCCAAGAGAGACAGGCTGTCCAAAAAGAAACAACCAAGAAGGCTACCAGATAAAGCTCTATAGCGGTGTGGAAGTCCCGATGGAACAGATCCACAAAAGGTCGGTGGACATATCGACTGATCACAGACCTGGAAGAGTAGAACAGAAGGAAACATGATCAGCTGTGTTACTACCTAACCCAGGTCCCTACCGGACATGGCTGCTTTGAGCGTATCTCCACAAAATAGCCAAGTAGATACGCCATCATGTGGAATGCCATCATTGTGGAGTAATCAACGACGATGTTGAACACGCGACGTTTAACTGTCCAGCATGGAGCGTTGAAAGAGATACTCTCTGCGAGAGATTGGATCAAATACACTCTCGACGTATAACATGATTCCTTCAATTATCAAGGATACTAGGGTATAGAATACGTGGTACAGGCACACAAAGTGCGTTATGCAGCAGAAGGAATATGCCGAACATAAGAAGCAAAGAAGAGCTTCTGAAACACAAAGAACCGAGAATGGACACATAGCTGCCACCCTAATTCAATCTTTAATTAATAGCCGGGTGGCAACAGAAGAGAAGGGGATATTAGTGGGTAAAAATTCCACACTACCACCTGAATGGTGGTGTCTTTGGAAGGTTTCCTCCTCCCCCCTCGCAAAAAAGGCTGTTGAAGATAGTAATGTCGCCTGCATAGAATCCTCCTACTCTTTCTGCAATCGGCAATGAGAAAAACCCTCACCTAGTGTTGCCCCCCTCCCCCTGGAGTTTCATAATTGGGCACCGTAGAATGAAGCATTCCACCCGAAATTATTTGACTTGTGTTTTGGTCGGTGATTCATTTTCATAATTCTAAAACAATCGAATAACGTCGAAAGGACGATCAGCCCCCAAGGGATGATCTGAATGCTCATGTAATCTTGAGTTTTGAAGATGAAAGACACACTAGCTGCGAGACTTTTTTATTAACTTGGCCAATACCAAGTAGCCAAAATTGGTGGCGTAGACTAACGCTTCCAATGGGGTCAGATCTAAAAAATTCCCACCACAGGGCTATTTCAACTATCATGCAAAATCACAATCCAAATCTTTTGATTTGTTTATGCCCGTGCGCCTACGTCATAATTTTTCACTATTATCCTGAAAATATTATTTTTAAGCCCAAAATCGATGACAAAATCTTTTCGTACAAATAAATCATTCGTATTCATTCCTTTTGTAGACATGTTGTTGAGTTAAATCCGTATGAATTTCATTCGTGGAGGCACAAAAATCATAAAAATAAATAAATACGTATGTTGTCAGGCATTCAGAGCAGCTTTGAGAAGCAGTGCCCGCCATACGGGAGTATACGGTAGAAGCAATCCTATTTACAAAAGTGAACTTCATTCAAAGGCGCCCATTTTGCATCAAAAGAAAACCAGTACGACGATGTAAGCCCTGAAAGGCTTTTTAGAGCGTGAAACTTCCATCAGTTCTCTGAAAACGTATTCATAAATGGATGTTTGGTTTACCCGATGAATTTCAAAGAATCTGTTTTTAGCCCATTCTGGCGAATTGAAGATCAAATGTTAATCATTGCAACCGGTTTTATCGCGAGATGGAGAGCGATCACGCAGACTTTAAGGGCAGCTTCGGCGACCTTTCGAGCGGCCTTGCCGCAACTGCCATTAGCATCGAGAAATATCAAATAAATTACAATAATCAATTTAAGATGCAAAATGTCCGATCTGATTATGGTTTTAATTACGCGCGGCTTTTACGAGTTCCCATTATTATTTTCCTATGGACTTGTTTTATATGCCAAAAGACCTGTTTTTCACTTTCTACCCTCGATCTCAGGCCGTGGACTACTTTAAGGCATCTTCGGTGAAAGTGTCCGTTTACTAAATTCTGTTAAATATTAACACAATTGATTTTCACAGGCGTGTTAATTGTTCAATGTTGAATTTACGCCAAGAATCAAACGACGGATTTGAATATAATGCGGACGTAGAATGGGACGACGCCATGTGAAGTGGTTCGTTTTCATTGCGGCATTAATGTATGGATTTGGAATAGTGCCCTTGAAATTTGATCAAAAATGTGTTAAAAAAGGAAATGGAAAACAATGGAAAATAGCTCAACTTTTGTGATGGCGTTACGCTCTGCGGATTTGCAGATAATGGCACGGTTAACCGAATTCAACGATCGACGATGACTAACACTTCGGCGTTTAATGTCAGGCTAGACCAAAACCATTTATTTTTTCTTCTTAGAGATGATCTGTGTGTAATCTTCTAATGTGAGTCATTTTGTTAATTATGATTATGTGCTTTGAACAACAAAAAAAATGGTGCCAGTGATGAATCGAGACCATAAGTGCTCATAATTGACGCATGATGCAAACTTTGATGAGCATTTAAACCAATTTGTTGTCATACAATCCTTATATTGTGTCAAAATTAGATTATATGATACTTTTCCTTTATATTTTCGATTTAAAAACGAATTCCACACATAATGACTGATTCTACAATACAAAAAATATATAGCTTTTGTATCAATAGCGTACCGGTTCGCCGTGCCGGTTCAACATTCTCAACTCCTATTAACTCATCTAGAAATTCAAATTCGCGTTTCTTAGGTCATTGTCTCAGGTCAATATTGCATTAACACTTTCATGATCGGTGATGCATATGTTGCATCATCACGGGTTTGACCATTGGCAACCGCATGGTGCCACATATGCATCATGATCGCGCCGACCGTCCATATAAATCAATAATCAATGCAGCATATACATAAGTAGTCAATGAATACAGTGAATGCATTTTAATTGTTATTAAGTTAATTGTACTTGTATCTATATTATTTGATAAAGTGCAAACAATAATTTAGCAAAGTTTTAACGCAGTCGAATAAACGGTGTGGCAGCGCATTAAATACGGACAAACAAACATTGATTTTTATATATGTATTAGACTATGTCTATATTACTCGCGGAATGCTTAGCAATAAATAGACAAAATTTTATTGCAATCTGATGAACGGTATGGCAGCGCATTTCGAACGAACAAAACCCAATTCATTTTTATACATTAGAATATTTCGTAGTTAACTTTAAAAGATAATTACCTAATCTTCCTGTGCTCAGCATATGCATTTAAGTAAACTTTATTATATCAAAAACGATTTTAAAATGCTCAAAAACAGTTACCTGGTGTGTCACCGAATCGATACAGTTACTTTAGATTAAATTAATTAAAACAAAAACTTTAGGAATGGATCAACATTTCTGCCTTCTATATCGCTTTGTATTCACAGAACTGGGACTGTTTGTGGCTGCACTATGATGATGATGATGATTATACAGTCCCCTGCAATAGACAACAACCCTCTGCATCCATTTATCATCAATGTTCAATATTTCCATAAAACAATACAAATATTTTTGGTTCATCTCTATTTATTAACCAGGTAGATAACTATTCCTTTAATGAGATTTGATCAATAAAGCAAAAGAGAGGTCTGGATAACTTTCTTAGGATCACTTGTCCAGTTTACTGAGAAACACCTGTAGATGCTCTAATCCTGCAATAGATTGCATGTGGCATTATTGACTTCATATAATTTTTTTTCAAATTCATTATCGCCTTTGACAAGACATATCCGTTTAGAAAGTCCATCAAACAAAATCATCATTCTAGAATTAATTTTACGATCGACATTTTTTTTCCACGCAAAACCAGTCTAGTTAATGACTATCAAATTTAGAAAAATGTAAATTTGTTGCACTAAACGATAACATGCTTTGCATCATGCTCAAAAAAGTGTTGACAGCATGTTTACCGAAGAAGAGAAAGCATTGATTTGAATAATTCTAGGATTCAGAGAGTGGTGATTGTTATTGTGGACAAACGTTGGTGCTTTCACTGCATCGTTAGGTTCAATACCTTGGAAGGAAACCGTTCCGAGCATTTCTTTTGTTGCTGATGTCATTCGTTGAAGTTCATGAGATCCGTTCTTGACTAATTGCATTAATGGTGAATTATAAGAGACAGTATCATTATCCATTTTTTCCATGCGAAAATCTCCCTCGGTCGTGTGTTTGCTCTGGGTGCGTGCGAATGCGGAGAAAGAACAACAATGGCCAAGGTGAAAACACACATGCTGCCATAACATTTTGGTTAACCGTCAATTTAAAGACAATAGATTTAAAATCATGGTAAATCACGAACGAATTCTTCTTAAGACCGAGGTGGAATGGAAAACAATCGAGACTTTCTACGCCGATTTGGCATTTGCCGAAGAATAATTGTGAGAAATCGTTTAATTCCATAGTCTTTCGTCTTGTGGCACGATGGCTGCTTTTTGGTGAAAATTAACGTGGATATGAATTTGATTGATAGCGTCAAATCGAAATGTTTTCGAAACGTTTGTAATATCTATGCTATTTGAATGTAGCGAAATCTAGATCCATTCCAGAGTGAGTTTAATACGCACATGCTATGTAAATCCATTTTTCTCTCAGGACCGCGCAGCGTGAATAAAGCTTGCATATCAATAAATGAACCTTAACACTGTTGATATTGTTAGCACTTGTTTTACATTAGGACACAATATTAATTTATTCTGTCATCGTCTGTTTATGATTGATGTGATGACTTTCTATTTTGTATTCTAAGGGGAAAAAAAAAGTTCAAATATTGTATTCCTTTATAGATATACAAATAATTCTTTGTGGTCTGAAATTTAATTGAAACGTGACAGAATAATAAAACAGATCGTAAATGTAATATTTGACACATGAGAATAAATAATAATATTGTATTAAAAATAGAAGCGAAAAGTCATAGATTTGTAAAGTGTTCTGGTTGACACGATTCCAACCCTTTTAATCATCTAAAATATTTTTTAAAAAAAGATTCTTAATTAGTAAGAATATTGCTACAGTCCCTACCTTTTAGAAAAAATAGTTGTGTATGAAATATAAAATGGCGACTGTTTTAAAAAAAAAGTCATTTTTTAGCCTTATTTTTTTTTAAATTAAAAATAAAATTTTGACATAAATCTGGTAGGAACAAAAATAAGTTATTTATAGAAGATTTGTTCTAAATTCTAAATGAATCGGTTAATTAAAATTTGAGATATCAACCGTGTTGAAAAAAATAATTTCGAGAAAAACGCGTTTAAAGATTTCATTCTGGTAGGACCGGCTTAGTTGCCACTAGGGAATCCAATCCCGAGCCAAAATTTCGATCCCGGGATCCCGGATCCCGATTTTCAAGATTAAGAAATTACATTGATGAATTTGATCAAAAATTACTAATAAGTCCATTTGTTTAATATAAAAGATAATTTCAAGGCGAATTTATTTATTTAAGAAAAGTTAAAATTACAATTAAAAAATAAATAAATAAAAGCATCGAGTGTTTCGTCATTTAGTCTGAATCTGATTTTGGAAGCCAGGCAACTTGCTGCTGAAAATGCACGCTTACCCTCCACACTCGTTGGAGGTATCGTCAAACTCGCAAAATTCCCGATTTCCCGACAAATTATTTAATTCTGTCGCTGCAGATGAATACTTACATACTATAATACTTTGATGTGATTCGTAATTATATTACGGAGGAATACAAAAATTCAGAACCCCGTATCTATTATATTTCATATAGATATTCCCATAATTAGAGTCGAGGTGTAGTAAATACATCACCGGTAAGGTAAGGTTAATACAACAATTTGAAAAACATATATGTACTGAATATATGTATAAATAGATTAGACAGTTACTGCCGCTAGGCATCGCCTAAGCTCGCCTTTTAGTAGTTACGCCACTGTTTCCAAGCGTCCAGATTTTGGCGAGAATGTCTCAATTTAGTAGCCTTCAACATGCTGGTGAGGTGTACGATTTCTGTTAGATAAAAATTTCAATCCCGAATTTTTCGGGATTACGTTTACTAATCCCGGGATTCATGAGCATCTAAAACTGTCCGGGATCCCGGGATTGGATTCCCTAGTTGTCACGTCACTAAAATAGTTATAACTCCGTGAATAATTTACATAATATATTTTTAAAAAATCCAGACTAGAATAGTCCATTAAGAGCCTTTCGCAGTATTTGAGAATATTATACGTGTAGGGGTACCTTTACAGCACGACCTTACTATCGATGTACGAGTGTATAATGAGACGCAAGACACTCTCTTTGTCTCTGTCTCCGATTCACTCACCTGCCAGTTGGAGTTTCAGCTATAGAAGTATTAATTTAAAAGGCTAATATTATCCATGCATAGTCGCGATCACATTGTGATTGGAACAGAGCAATTGAGAGCATTTCAAGGAAATTTGCTTCTGTAAGACAAAAAAATCAAAGCTGAAATTAAATATTGAATTCGATAACTAGATTTGATTCAATTAAACTTAGCTAAATACAATTGAAATTGATATTGAAGACTGAATTTCATTTTTGATACAAACGAAGAAAGAAAATCCTATTTTAACACTTTGTTTGCAAGTTTGGTTTGTACATATGTATCTGTACAAACCATCCAACTAAGAAAAAACAAAAAAAATACATTCTCAATTACTATAATCCCAAAATGATCGCGTTGCAACCAAAGCAAAGTTGATGATGTTTTACAAAATAAGGGTTTGTATGTTAAATGTCCGAGTGTTTGAGTCTCGTATTGCGCATCAATTCTAAAATGTGTGTGTAATAAATATTTAAATATTTGTATTCCAACTCTTAGAAGGATGTGTAATATACAATATCGGGATACGAATTATGTTATGTGTAGTTTTTCACTTTTAACGTGCAGTATTAATATTTATGAAGAAGACTTCTCCCGCACCCCGTAAGCAATGTGTTAAAGAGTGAAATAAGTGACATCGTTGGATGACCGAATGGCATTGCCTGTCCATGGTGGTATTTATGTGACAGAAATGTCATGGCACTTGTCTTTGGCAACACTCGGAATGAATTCGTACCAAATGTTCCACATTTGACAATGCGTTTTTCCAAGCGTGATCGGCGATCTCTTGCCCAATAAATACGCTGTCTGACTAATTTATGAGGTTGTTTCTGCCCCCAAAATGTATTTATCGAATCTCGTTTGTGTCGGCAATCTTTCGAAGTCGAAGGTTGACCAGGATTGTATGGGATGTGTCGCAAGGAGTCGTGGAATTATTGATGCATTGTCAGCGCCTTCGACGAAGAATGACAAAAAGCATACGGAATTCAAAAGGAAAATGTTTTAAAGCTGAATGCATGGATTCCTGGAGCGATGTTCCCGCCGGAAATAATATTCTGGAACGGATATGGAACATCTTGTTTATGTATTCATACATTTTTTTGCAATACAAATGGATTCCGGCAGGGAAATTCGCATAGGGAAAAATATGATTTATAGAAAGAATTCCGATTTTTACGACGTAGGCGTTTGCAAAAACCACACATTGAGAAATTGTGAATAAATCAATCAAACAATATCATATGTGGTAAGTGATCATAAGAAAATTAGTAATTTAAAGCCAAAAATAAGTTTAAATTCAAAATAAATATCGATAATATAGGGTCTTTCAATAGCGTCGCTCAAAATTTGTTAAGTTATAATGACCATGTTGTTATGGCAAAATCTATCAAGTTTATTGTGAATTATTCAATAGTGTATGGCAAATCACCATGAAAGATTATAGCGATGAAAAACGTGTGCAAATCATCAAATTTTATTTTAAAAATCGGAGCTCCGTTCGAGAAACGTTTCGTTTCGTGGAGATCGTGCGATTTAACGCGTTTAGACTTCTTCTTTTGGGACCATTTCAAATCGCAGGTCTATGTATGTAAACTGCAAACAATTGATGCCCTCAAAGTCAACGTAACGAACGCCATCCATCAAATTCAGCCAGATTTATGCGACAGTCATCGAAAATTGGACCTCCCCCGAATACGTGCCACCAAGCCAAACCGCGGCGGATATTTGAACGACGTTATATACCATACTTAATGCCATCAAATATTCTTTCAAATCAACAAAAAAGTGAGTAAATATCCTGTACACATTCAATATCAGACTATTTTAATAAGAGAAAAAATGATTTCTTCGCAAAAACTAATCAGGACAGACATCAGAGATGTGCACATATCAGACGGTCGCAGCTTTGGCCACCTCTGATCTATACAATAGAAATCCAGGAACTATCGCATATCAATATTTTTTTGATAATCATACAAATATCTATCGTCCCATTGGGATCAATCTTGATATGAATTTATAGGCAATAAATAGATTTTTTTGGCCAATATTGAAAACATTACAAAAGGCAACTTTTGACAATCCCTTTTTTATGGAACTATTGCCAGCCATTTAAAAAAAACGATCACCAGCCACACCTCCTGTAAATTTGAACCCTTGACAATCGAGTTATTAGTTTGTTCGCTTAATCGCGGACTACCTACAGGTCAAATACGATATACGATTTCCATGATTTAACCCTTTATTTCGATTGATTCGATTAGTTATCTACATTGGAATAAAAGGACCAAGAAGTCATTTTAGGGACTCCAATGCATTCGAAGTACAAAACTTTCAATAACTCATTTATTAAAATGCGTTTGTGTAAGCCCGTTTAATAAGGACAAACGAGTCCCTTTGAATGATAGAATTGTGTGCAAATATTTAAGCTTTTAGATTTACCGTTTGTCAACATCCCAAGAGATATTGTTAGATTGTAAAAATGCACTAAAATGCAGCATCTTCAAATGGGCCGACATTCAATAAGGCCTTAATATTTAAACAAAGCCCAAGCATCATAAATCATGGCTTGTTTTTGCCATCGCAGGATCAATTATAGAAGTAATTTGAGCTTCATTTTTAGTCTTTAATTTGTGTCAACATTGATCCCTGTCAATTACAGCCTAAAAATTCAGACGCTCAATAAATAAAGAATTTGGATGAAAAGTTTGTTATGAAATTTCATAGCAGAAAAATTATGAATGTATTCGTGCGATCGGTATTTATAGAGTTAAAAGTTACATTTTAATATTTCATCAATGCGTTTCAAGATTTGGACGATGGAAGTCTCGTCATAAACAATGTTATCAAATTGGATCGAATTCTTAAGAAAGCCGAGATTGATGCTAATGGATGTATCACTTTTCGCATGTTTGTGGTTTCATTTTACAGCAGTCTGCTTCGATTTTAACACATAGGACGTGCAGAACTGCAAATTGTGCAGGGTGGCTTCCTAGAATTTGGATCGTATAACCATTTCAAAGAATTGAATGATGCAGGCATCTCAGTTCGCAATCGTTCCAGAAAATGTACGCTTGGGCAATTTAGTCGCGGGGATGTTCGCTCTTACGAATCGCCGTCAAATTGAGTGTTATCTTCAACTTGATTCGATTATTGCAGATTTGAAGATGTGGACGAGTTTCGCAGTCGGAGTTCGTGATGACCAAAAGGTTAAAATGTACCGCGGTCGATGAATGCATTGCACATTTGTCGGTTCAAAAGTTTGCCCGATGGGAATGTTTCGGTATAAAAAATGATTATGTTTAATTAATTACCTGCCAAACGGGTTATCCAAGATCCGATTATTACAGTCCTCTGGATGGCCAGGTAAGGTCACTCGGTTAAATCGTGACGGTAACTCAAAAAATAGATGATGTCACTCACACAGAACACAATAACTGATACGAGAACTGCATAAAAACAATATGTCGGGAAACCCGATTTTTCACGAATCGTCAACGTTTACATGCACTGATGGGAGTATTCCCGAAGCCTGGATGGATGCAATTTGAAAAGGTCCTGTTGGAAAGTTATGGATGTGTATTGGCTTTGTTTATCCGGAGATGGTTGCTATGCGACGGTAGCTTCCACCGAATATAGAACGTCCCGGCACAACCGAGCGCGACCAGAGCCAAACGCCAACTGAAGACGGGCTCTAGCGAAGCCTTCTACTATTATTCACTACATTCATTCCAGGTGTCTCCAATCTCGACGCTTTTGACTCACCGCATATCTGATGTATTCAAACAGGCATCATCCCAATACATCCTAATCGATCCAGATTATTAATTTTCAATTTCAACGTAATAAATATATACATATGAAAAAAAAATAGATTCATTCGGCCCTGGATAAGCGCGGTTTCTTATTACGATTTTACTATTACGCGGTATTGAAAGTTTGTATTGCCGCATAAAAGCAATATCGCATATTTGAAAGGTTTAAGATCCCTTGAATTGCGCGGTAAATTAAAGAATTTATATTGATGCTAAATTTGTATGTCCGTCATTTATCATCCACGCAAATCCACTTTTCTCTCGGGACCGCGCAGCGTGTATGAAGCTCGTATTTAAATAAATGAACCTTAACACTTTTGATAGCACACAATATTCGTTCATTTACACATAAACAATACACATGTGTGTCTTCAGTTTTAGTAAGAAAAAAATGCATTTATCGAGGCTTGAAATCGATTAATTTGAATTATCGTTATTGGTCGATAAATTTAGATCGTCGATCTTCTAACTCAACGCGCAAGACACTCTCTCCGTCTCTATCTCTCTCCGAACTCAACATGCAAGAATACTCTTTTTATATCGCTTGAATCCGAACGCCAATACGCAAAAATACTCATCAAAGGGTTAAACTGACTGTCCATAGGCCCCCCGTTCTTTCATTTTGTTGGCTGGGTCGCAAAAATGCTCGTTGTGTGCCGCGAATTTGACACCTCTGAAATACAGGATTGCTGAGTGCAACGTCTATATATCGCCGCGCTGCACTTTTGGCGGAAATCTCGCACTTGTGCTCAATTTCACGCCTGATATTTTTGTCGTAATTATATTCGTAATATGCTTATGCACGCTATAGCTCTTTTCCGGATCATCAAATTCTTATATTAGACTCAGATTCCGATGAATACAGTCAACCCTCCTATAGCGTCAACTTTGTTTTGTTTCAATAGCGTCGTCCCTATTCGACGCTATAGAGAGATTTACTGTATTTTTTTCTTCTTCTTGGGTTCATAGAGTATTTGAAGATAACCGAATAAAATTTAAATAATCGATTCAAACGCATTCAATTGAAAAAATATTAGATGTTCTTATATCATAAAATTAATGTATGCCTGCTTTAAATTTTATTCGTTTTCATTGTTTAAGGCTTGAACATTGCATCGATGGTTGGTCGATAGACACGGCGTTTCGATTGTCTTGTATAGAGTTTTGTTACATTATAATGCGGGCGTGATGTGAATATTCGTTTGCCGTCACATATTTCGTTGGTCTTTGAATTGACATCTTGATCGGATCTTCGTCATCATCATAGTGTCTCATATTCCAATTAAGAGCAAATAAATTAATACCATAACAATTCGTCGCGTTTTCCTATTTAACATCCGATTGTGTAATTGTGCTCGGCACGTGGGCGTCGTGTCAGCATCACCTGGGTGAGCCGAAGTGGGAGCCTCTGTTGTGCAGCTTCAGGTATGCCCATTTAAACTAAATGCACGTGCTAATGTAATTATACGAGCAATCAAAAGCGATCGCATATTTTTATTTTAATCAGACAGCTGTCAAATTTTCGATTGAAATCATTATCAAGAAATATGAGCTACTGCAAAAATAATTCATATTTGATCACTTCATCTTATCTTCAATCACATATTGGAATGTATTTGTCAAATTTGATTATTTAAGATCGTTGTTGATTAATGAAGGTCTAAAAATCAATCTTATCTATCACATCTAATCGATCATCCGTTCGTCTCGCCACGGATACTATTCCTGTGATGCTATATACGATTCATCGTTGTTAATCTTGCTATTTGATACATTAGCTAGTTATTATCCAAGCATACTGCTTCCGATGTTGTTGTGCATTTAGCCGCAAAAAATTGTTATAAAGTCATCTGTTCACACACAGCTGTCAAAATGAATTAAGCGTACGTCTTCCGGATCTAAATTGTTTTTGATAATCATAAATATGACATTAGGGTTAACACAAATGTGTTCATAACACCTGGCGGACGGGTCTGTTGGCGCGGAGTACCAGACCCGACGTCGACCTGCCGACATTGTACATTCAAAGGCATTTATGTTTATTTAACCAGTTGAACGCCGAAAGGTGTGTAAGGATCACGGTAAACAAATACCTCATCGGTAATTATCGTGGAAGGATACCCGAAACGAGATAATCCTCGGAGCAAATATGCCGAGGAGACAAATGGCGGAAATGTCCGCAAGGAGTTTGAACAATTTACATCCGCGCAGTAAGAGAATGAATGGGCTTGCACAAGGATATATCCAGGATAATAAGGCACGTATATTTATTTGCAACGTGAATTATTTCAAATTTATACACCGACGCTTCTTTTAAAAGCAAAAACGATATCGCCAGATCAAGTGCTACCAATTTGAACCTTAAAATCGAAATAATTATTAGTCGATAAATTTGGGCTAACGATCTATACAATCGTGCGATGTATGCGGGGAAGCTCTCCGTCTCAGTCTACCGAACTGCGCTAAGTCCTCTCTGTCTCTGTCTGTCTCGAGCTTCAATGTACAAGAGTGCTCTTTCTGAATAGTGGAGGGGGAAACGGAGGGTCTCCGTAAGTACTCCCGTAGGGGCTAATGATCTCATTTAATTTTCATGTCAATGTTCATATTTAACAACTCTATACATTTTAAATTTGAATTTAGATCTATTATTGGCGAGCTTTTATTTCAACTGAACGTGGTTATTTTGTTCTTTGATGTAGTGCCGTATTTTAAATTTATTTTAATCTGAGGACTTTAGTAGTGGATGTCAGAACCAGAACTTTTTTTTAAAATATACGAGGGGAAATCAAATATAATCCGGAATTTTAATGTACAAATACAAATGTAGTATCTTATTTTTCATTAATTTCTTCATTCAAAATACATTCATTTCATCGAATAGGAATCTTCTTGATCCTGTCACTTTCCACATACACAAAATGTATGGTTATTGTTTATAATTTGTACGCAAAATATTAATACACGCCATGGCAGCCACCGGTGTCTGCCAAACTAAATAAGACCTTAATTAAAAAAAAAATCGGCAGAGACGTGTCATATGTGAGGCGCCATTGCGTTTAGGGCCTCTTAAATCTTAAATCCACCACTGGAAGACACAATTTTTGAAAAGAGCTTCACTTGTGTGCTTTTATTTCAAATTATACTTTTTTCTGTTTGTTGAAGCTTCATAAAAATGACGCGGCTTTACTTCATCAGACCAATATGGTGCATCCGTAAAACGTCTCGCAAAACAAACTCCGCGCACAAATAATGCTTGTGCCAAAATAAAAACCTTCTCGGACACGCACACAATAATTGACCAAAGTTTCATCGCAATCGGATGAACGGTATAAGAATGTATACCTAACAAACCCTTCGCGCCGCGACACATTTTTATACACATTAAAATGCATTTGTTCCTATATTTATCGTTCCCTGCCCTGATGCGCCATGTAATAGTGAAATCGTAATTAAAAAAACCGCGCATATCGATGGCCGAATGGCAATTTGTCCAAATGTGTCCAAAGGGCCTCAAACTTAAATTGCACCAAGGGCCTCTCAAGTGCTGAATCCGCCACTGATCGATTTTATTATATTCCGTAAAAGCGAAAATCCGTTAAAATCGGGTCCGTAATGTGAATTAATAGTGTGCAAATATCCATATGTCCAATATAAGAAACGGCTATTAAACTTATTATTATGTACTCAGGATAAACAAAGCAACTTTCACTAGTTTTCTAGGAAATGCGCACATTTTAAGGCTTTCTTATCGCATAAAACCCGTTCCATGGTACAATTCCCGAGAATGTGTGTTTATACTAGTCGGTTTATTAGCATTAAAACCTCATAGATAAAAAGATTTACATAAAATTAATGGTTATGGAGATTGAGGCGCTAATTTTGTTTTGTTGATTGTAATCAGGAATATAGGGCCTTCGACTTGGTACTTAAATCTTCTTAGTTTTTTCACACGGTGATTTGTTAAAATGGAGATATTGATGTATTGATATTTTCTGGGAAGAATATAATTTTACTTACTTTGGACTTCTATCCTTCTAATTGTCTAAAAATTCAGCCCTCAAATTATTGCAAATGAATTTGCAAAAATTTAATATAAACAAATATATTTCAAGATAACATCCATCAACATTGAGTAAAAATCTGATAATATTTGATTCTTATCCATAAATGGACATAGAAAAGGCCCTAGATCTGCAATTAACTGCTTGTAATCAAGAAATCAAATTTCATATTTATTTTTATAATCAAGATATCAACATCATGCAATTTCGATTGAGCTTACAAGTCAATCAATAAGATTTTTTTTATCGAAATTAAAGTTCATTGACGTATTTTGATCAAAGTCTAAGATAGTCGTTGTAGCGGTCTCGAGTATAGCTGAGTTGAATTTTATTGAAAGCTCTTAAGATTGCGATGGTAAGTGATTAATAAAATGATCTTGACCGTACGAATTTTAACCATAATTTGCCAATGAGCCTCTTTTAAATAAACAGGGTGTTTTGTACATGGACCGATATTGTTTTTTCGCGGAATTTGTCATTGTAATGGTATTACGTAGTCGCATAAACGCGCACGTGGGCCTGTTCGCTATCGGGCCGCTGAAATCAAGCAAGAAGATGTAAATAGCCAATTGGTGACAGAAAAGCACGCGTCTTAAGTCGGAGAGCGATCCGCTACGAGACTACTAGCGAACTGGCGGAAAGAATACATCTTTCCAAGATTACCACGAAATTAACAACAATTTCATACAGGGGTGTTATTCGTTCTACCGATATCGATCGATAACAAATGCATTATTTTGTCACTAAAACTGAAGACACATGTGCCCTGTTTATGTTTACGCGAAGAAATGAACGAATATCACGCTGTACTGCGAATGATAAAATTTCATTCTGCTGAGACACGGACTAAAAACTCGCAAAATTCCCGATTTACCGACAAATTATTTATTTCCATCGCCGCAGATGTATACTTATATTCTATAATACTTTGATGTGATTCGTAATCATATTACGGAGCAATACAAAAATTCAGAACCCTGTGTCTATTATATTTCATATCGATATTCCCATTATTAGAGTCGAGGTGTAGTAAATACATCACCGGTAGGGAAAGATTAATATAACAATTTGAAAAACATATATGTATACATAGCTTAGATAATTACTGCTCCTAGGCGTCGCTTAAGCTCGCCAATTAGTAGTTACGCCACTGTTTCCAAGCGTCCAGATTTCGACGGGTATGTCTCGATTTAGTAGCCTTCAACGTGCTAGTGAGGTGTACGATTTCTGTTAGATAAAAATTTCAATGCCGAACTTTTCGAGACTACGTTTACTAATCCCGAGATTTATGAACACTTAAAACTGTTCGGGATCCTGGGATTGGATTCCCTATTCTGAACTATTTTGAACTTAATTTAGTTTTAAAACATTTTCTAGTTTATACCCTTTCCAACGATATGCTACATGTCATACAAATTATTCGAAGTTTTTAAACTTTTTATGCTTAAGATATTTTTATTAAATTTGTTTACAAAATTTGTTCAAATTGGCTACCTCTTTTTTTTAGAGAAAAGAGTTTAGAAAACATAGAAGTTGACATTTTTCATTCGTTTGCATTTCTCATTTTATCACACTTTGGAAGCTCAAGAGTAGTTTTTTTTAAACCAATTGCATAAATAATGATTTATTTAGATCAAAAATACATTGCAAATTACAAAAACAATTATTTCGCACTATTATGGCCACAGATTAAAAAGTTATGATGATTTAAAGATGAAATTTTGGGTATTTTTTCAAAATGTTGAAATAAAATCATTTTCGACAACCCTGATTTTCAGGACAGGGCCAATGTGTGAAACGTAGCAAAAGATCTACCCCCATAACCTCCAAAAGAGTATGTCGGTTTATCTACAAAACAGCCCTGTATATCGTTGATGATATATTGTTGAAATAAAATTGAGGATCCCACAAACCCATTAACAGCATTGCTTAACTATTAAATGATAATAACAGGCATGACAATAGATCAATTAACTGTCGAAGACTTGTTTGTTGTAATTATAAAACTTTTACGTAGTATAATGGTGGACTTTAATGGCATCAGGACGAGTTCAATAACATTAATTAATAATTTTGCAATAAGGATATATTACACATGTTTAAGAACCGTACATAACAGTCGATGAATAGATTCCATCCCTTTTTTGATAACAGGAAGTTATTTTATCATATTATTGTATGCATATTTAATTTTAATATTGACACATTAACTGCGGGGGAACTACGCTACAGGCTTTCAGGAGTATTTAGAATCTAATCCTTTCCTCGCTAAGACATTCATGATTCTCAAATGCATCTAGGATTTGCTCCTACATCTATTGAGGGTGTCTCCTCGTCCTTTTGAACTAATTAAATTTAAGCAAATTAAAGAATGGGTGGTTTCTAAAAAGAAATATCAGGTTGACCCTCTCAGTTGGGCAATTTCAAAACGATATCGAAACAACGGAAGATAATATTGTCATCCTTACCAAATGCGATTCGTCATTTGACTCTCTTCAAGATGGTCCACTTGTTGTTCTTCTTGTTCTATTCATTAGGCTCTTCTGCGTCTAAATTGGTAAAGATCTATGTGCTGTGAGTCCTATATTGCATATGCAATAAGATGATAATGGAACCCTTTGCAGTTAGCGGTAATAAATATGAACAAGAATAAAATTCCTAATTGCCATAACTGCCATGGCAGTCAGAAGCTCCAACTCATCTATTCTGGATGACTTAAAAATAGAAATAAGATGATAACAGACCACGTAGAAGATTGCAGTAGAAGAAAAAAAGCTTTTTACACTGATATCATTTCAGTAATGAGAATATTTCATAAATTCGATAAAAGCATACAAGTTCAACGCAAAAAAGTTATGCAAGAATTTTGGTTACAAATTTAATACAAACGTCCACTCCCATCAGACTTCAGCAAGTAAACTACAGGGAGCTATGCATATTCTAGCATAACATATTGCATTAGTGATTTATAAAGTACATTAAGTTTGAAAAATTCAACACCCATCTCTCGACATTGTTACGATCATCTACTTTGGTTGAAGATATATAATCTCGTTCAATTATTCATACTGCTAATAAAAACAGAAATTTTACATTCAGCTTCAATCCTATTATATATGTATGAATATTTTAAAAACGTAATAATAAAATTGTGTTATTTTATATGCATTTTATAGCAAATTTATGATTGAATAATGCATTTTAATAGGATGAAATTAAGTAAATTTATCACCTGATTAAGAACAAAGTAGTCTTCAATTCACATCTTTTAATTTCATTCGATAATCATTTTTTATTGACATCATGTTTTTAAGTTTTATTGCATTTCTTTAATGTTTAAAAAAAAATTAAGAGAATATCAGTATTAAATTAAAATGTTTTTCATATTATAGAACCTTAAATTTTAAATATGTAAGCAAAGATTCAAACCTTTATGCAACAGTTCATTTACTAAATAATTATAATTTAAATTATATTTAATAACATTCAAATATAGATGGCTTAGCTTATATTTTCATAAATATCTTAATTTAATTATATTTGCATATTGCACTCATTATTTTTGTGGTCAAACAATATTTTCATTTATAATAAAAATGTTTACACATTAACTGCGGGAAGTGTTTGTCTTTTAGTTAACATCAGCTTAAATATTGCTACGTGATGTTTTTACACAGTTTTTTTAAATATTAGTTCACTATTTAAATCCCTTTGTGAGAAGGGTGCTCATTAAATTTTCTTCTATTAGCTAAAAAAGATAGTAATAAAATAGCAACAAACATTATTTTCGGATGAATTTGGATAAAATGAAACCAAAAGGGGTAATTAAATTCGACATTTTTATATGGTTATTGTACATCATTATTTTACAAAGGTCCAAACTATATTCTAATGCTAAATAAGTACAAGTTTTCTTGGTTTAACATAGTTTTAATATGTTTCATGCGCAAAAAAATAATTGACGAGCATCATACTTATGTAGGTTTTACTATGTTCCACCTTCATAGAGCTGAATATCTCGATAAAAATCATATCTTATCCAGGCATTCATCATCATCATAGTGAAGCCACTGACAGTCCACTACAGAACTATGGGCCTCTTCAATATCCACTCATAGGAAGGGGTTACATCCATTTCGTCTGTATCATACATTCACCTCCTCATTCGCTCGATATTGAAGGTAGCATTACCACCGAGTTTTATTTTGAACGCTCACCCAACGGGTATCCTGAGTGAACGTATTGACGAACACTTTCGCGAACGTCTCGATAAGGAGTTTGGGGGGTTTGTAGAGTAGTTTTCATAAGGAGATGGTGGAAAACTACTCTAGACGACCTTTTTGACTCTACTGAAAAGGGCTTTCTGGAGTACAAGGAGTCCAGTCCCCCCTTTCCTCGCTAGGGCGTTGCCGGGGTAGGGTGAAGACATACGTGACGCTTAAGTGCATCTCGGATTCGCTCCTACACCAACTGAGGGTGTCTCCCCGTCACCGTACAACTTACCCGAGTGAATTCGAGACTGAGTGGTTTCGCCATTTTTTCAGGTTGCCCCTCTCAGTTCGGCGATTACAAAACGATATAGAAGTCAACGGAAGACAATGTTGTTTTTCGTTGCAAAGTAAAGATCATCATATGCATCTTCTCGAGGCCGTCTCCTTGGTGTTCTTCTTGTTCCTGCTCCGTTCCTAAAGCCTCTCGGATCCGAACCGGTGAGGTTCCTCGAGTTCCATATTGCTAAGTAGGGAAGACCATGCAAGAGACAACGAGCGACATGCAAGTCATGATTCGTATAAAAAGCAATGAATAGTAGATAAACTGGGTATCAGCTTGCTGTTAGAAGAGTATTTAAGTATCTACTTTGTAAAAAATTACTAGTCAAGTGACCAATAGTTAAAATACATAAAATCATATAAGTATAATAGTTAGGAGTAGTCAAATGTGGTTAGGCCGTAAAAAGTATTAGTCAAATTGTATTAGCAAGGGGTAGTTATGTCACATCACAGTATTCGAACTTTGACGCTTAGTGCCTACCGGGCACAATCAAATAATATTTAATTGGTCAGACTGGGAGTAACTTGGAAGCTTGGATTATTATCTAGGCATTAAGACCTTATTATTCACTTTTGTGTGTGTGTTTTAAAATACAAAACATTATCATAAATGTTTTATAATCAAGTATTTAGATTTGAATAAAAATTCAGAATTAGTAAGAATAAGACAGGAAGTGATTATTTTAAATTTAATTACAAAATAATAAGCAGTTTAATAGATACAGCCATTTTCATGATGATAAAATAGTCGTACCACTTTAAATTTTTGAGATTATTTCATTACAACCTTTAAGTGCTAATTAATTTTATTTTTTTAAAAACGAAAAACAAAATGGCGGAGTTATAAGGTATTCTATTAGTCGCCTTTTCTCGTGTCCCTAAATTCAATTTTATCTATAATAAATAGCTAATCTTTGATTTTGGCAGAAATGTATCACGTTATTTTCGCATGTTCTTATATAACGTGCTTTTTAAGTATTGCTCATTCGCGATTAGTTTAAAATATCTTAATCGCCATTATGATATCAACGTTTGTTTCAATTCTTCAGCTTATAGATTAACGTATATCAGCAATGTATCACTTTTTGTTCGCATGTTCTTATATAACGTGCTTTTTAAAAGTATTGCTCATTCGCGATTAGTATAAAATATCTTAATCGCCATTATGATATCAATGTTTGTTATGATATCAACCTTGGCCAAAAAATGGAGTCAGGCCTTGAGCATTGGATATTTTTTAAAGGCATAGCTTTCTGCCATTTGCACCAGCTTTTGACTCCAGTTGGGTTCTCATGATAATGTCTTTTTTCTTTAATTCCTCGAACTTTTCTAACTTTCGTTCCTTTATTAAGATATTTTGACATCTTTGCTTCGAAAATTCAACCACACATGATAAATTATCGAGTTAAACTGACTTCCAGTAACGTTAATTTCGCATACCTAAAATTACAGATATATGCGTGCAATATAACGATAAATTTGTTTAAAATATTTTTAAGGACATTTTCTCTAATAAAATTAAAGATACAAAAGATTTAAACAAAGGTATTGTGAAAGAAAGGTTGCTCAGCTCCAAACGCTCCTACCTGACTTAACTCCCTAGTAAATCCTAAACTAGGGTCTAGTTCACAGCGGTTCCGGCATGCTCCTGATTACGCCCTATAACTTTATAAATATTTCAAATTCCGATTTTTATTTTTTATTTTATACTCCCAATATATTATAATTTTGAAATCAAATATATAAAAATGAATGTGGTTTTGTTCATGTGAAATGGCCTACCATACCGTTCATCGGATTGCGATAAAACTTCGTCCACTTATTGCCAAGGATTTCGCTGATAACATAGGCATAGTACAATTAACTTACAGTTGGCCTTATCAGTGATGTAGTGCTAAATAAAAAAGTCTGGGAGCGCTGATTAATTATAATATTTCAGTACCCCCTCCCCTACCAGCAGTGATACAATTTTCGCACCAAGTTTCCAACCAACGGTTTTCAATTTAACCAATTTAAGTTAAAATAAATTTTTAAAAATTACAATATATATTATACAAAATTTCCAAATCGTTTAGAAAAAAGTGTGGGAGCGCCGACCCCACGCGCCCCCGCCCCACTACACCACTGGGCCTTATGTATAAAAATCAATGTGTGTAAATTTGTTAATTATTTACGCGTTTGCGTTTATGCGTTGCTAAGGCTATAGGTATATAGTACCTACAAGTTGCAGTAGGTGGCGTCGTGTCGTCACATAGACAAGTGGCGCCGTGGTGTATCATAGAAATACGTCTGCATTCAAACAGCAAACGTCAAACGTCAATGTCATTTGCAGTTTATCGTACATTATTACCATCGGCGTGAGTGAAATTAAATCCAAATTATTTGTCGCAAGCACTTTTAAAATGCTTCATTAAAAAATATACCTCCCAAACGTTCGTCACTTGGTAAATTTACCAGCGCAGCACGCAAAGAGAAGCGAATTCGAGCTTCTCGAACAAACGAGCAATGAAGCAAATCGCTTATTCACGTACGTAACAATCGAAAAAGTACGTTTGAATACTATCCGATCAAAATCAGACGACCAACGTGCAACGAGAACCGAAAGTACATGTTGATTTGAATATTGCTGCATTTCAATATGATATTCATTGCGATTACAGTTTGCATCCCAGTGTAAAATGGATA
Organism: Stenopsyche tienmushanensis; assembly: GCA_008973525.1. Taxonomy (NCBI): domain Eukaryota; kingdom Metazoa; phylum Arthropoda; class Insecta; order Trichoptera; family Stenopsychidae; genus Stenopsyche; species Stenopsyche tienmushanensis. The sequence continues at coordinate 325,320 of WACJ01000234.1, read as the reverse complement.
AACGGGTTAAATCCTGTTAACGGGGGGCAAATGTATTGGTAAATTGAAAACGCGTTCATTTCGACACAATGAAAACAAACAAACCTAACCTAACCAGATTTAAATTTAAATTTAATTTAAAAAAAAAAAACAAGAAACAAATGAATTATTATTTTATTTAATAACAATATGTTGACGTTGAAATCAACAATAGACGGATCTCCTTTTTCATCGAAAACATTCAAAGCTCATACCAACGTCGGATATTGTCGTGCAAATTATACATGCAAATAGGCAGTGATATGGCAATAGTCAGTATTGAAAGACTTGATGCGCGCAACGATCGAGTTCAAACTCAATTTCAAACAGGTCGATATATCAGCAGTGACGAGGCTCTTTGGCATATTTTGAGCTTCTCAATTCACAGTCGCAATCCGGATGTTTTTCATCTCAGTGTTCATCTTGAAAATTGACAAAGGCAGACACTGTAAGACAATGTTGTTGCTAAACCAAAACTTGCGCTATGTGAAGAAAATATATTTGCAGAGACAATTTTGTACGCACACGCTCCTAACTATTATACATGTAATATTACATCCGAGAAATTTCAAAAACGTAAGCAAGGGATGCGTGATGAAGGCTATCGAAATCTGTATTAATCTGATGCATTTGGCCGTATTTACACATTATATCCAAATAAAGCCGAGTGTTACTATTTAAGAATGCTGTTGGCTAATGTCATACTTCATTGAGAAAGCTCGAATGGAAATTCGAACATTACTCGCCATCATTTTAACCACATGTCCGTCATCCAACCCGAAAGATTTGTGGTAAAAATTCAGAGAGGATTTGAGCGAAGACATTTTACACGCCGTTAGCAATGACAATTCAATTGAGTTTTCGGACAATATTTTCAATCAAGCTCTGATCGAAATCGAAGACCATCAACATCAAAGAATTCATTCAACAAGAATTCGTTCTGCACTTGAACAGCAGTACAATGCTAATGATTTGGATGCATTTGTCGAAGTAAACGAACAAATTTTGCTTGCGGAACAAAAATTGACCTACGATACAATTACAAATGGCAGAGGTGGTCTGTTCTTCCTTGAACTTTTGCGTTGTTGTGCTATCCATCGATTTACTCATTCGGAAAGTTTTTCCGCAGATTTTTCGTAATTATAAAAATCATTATTGGCTTTACGAACAAGCTATTTTGGCAGCAGAAAACACCGACGTCAATACAATCAACCATACAATACAAGAACAAATTACATGCGATTCTGTTACCTACAAATCGATCGACAGCCCCATGAATGCAGACCAAGTTGTTAACTATCCAATCGAGTTTTTAAATTCGTCGGATCTTCCTGATGTGCCACCGTACAAATTGGAACAAGACTCACTATGAAGAAATTGATGCCGAATATCATCGAGACAACTGTGTATTCTTAATGGGAAGTCGAAAGGAGAAGATGTGCTCATTCTCACCGACGTGCCATTTGATAAGAGACGACTGCAGCTCCCCGTTGGACTTGCATTATCAATGACCATCAACAAGGCACTTCCACACAACAAGTGTGCGGAAGAATCTGGAAAATCCACGTCGGACAGCCAAGAAATTTATTTGTATTTGCTAAATACGGAAAAACCAAAACTATTGTCTACCCCAAAGCACTTAGCAGAATTAAGTGAACAAAATTTATGCTTTTAATAATTTATATTTTTCCTTTATATATCATTTAATTTCAATAAATGTATTCATTATCGGAAAAAATGTCATTTTTTATATCATTGCTAATTAAACAAAATAACTCTTTCAAATTTCAAATGGTATTTTTAGAACTATTTCTTCTGTGGCAGCAACGCGCCGGGTACCAGCTACTACGTAATAATAAAAAAAACATTTTTTCGGACGTTATAAAGGGATTACCCCCCTTAAACGCTTTCGCGCGCGCACATCGTCAATTCCTTCGTCGCTGCAGCACATGTAATTTTGTCATTCTATAGGTGTATCTCCAATATCTTTTTTTATTCCTGAAGATGTAGAATCAAAACCAAAATCTGGTATGAGAATATTTGACCGGACCGAGACCGAGAGCGAGATCGAACCGTTACCGGCACCATAGTATAGATCGGGCCTTATGATCCGCGAAAAATTTTTTTTTATTGAATTTACGTAAAAATATTTTGGGAATAAACATTATTTTATGTGATTTTGCTGAAATTTGTAATCCGAAACGTAAGTACGTAATACTTTTACGTGGGCGATGTTCACAATATGTATCTACTCCAAGTCGGTGCATCACAAAAATCGAATTATTAACCAAAATGAATTTATCTTACTCGGAAAAGTTTGGGAGTCTTTGATCCATGTTTTGTAAATGGTTTGTTTTTGTGTCCCTGAAGGCGGCAGGCATAGGACTAATCCGGCGCGAGAGGTTTATTTGCTTGCACTCATGTGCTGCAGCGACGAAGAGATTGACGATGTGCGCGCAGGAAAGCGTTAAAATGACGATGTCGCGCGCGAAAGCGTTTAACACTAAATAACTTATGTGACAATTTTTTTGTATGAAATATGTACGTATTTGTAGTCTTATTGCGTGTAATTTGAAAAAAAAAACCACATTTGCTACCACTGTTATGCGGCATCAATTTGCTCGGTGCGCAATAAAAAAGCCTATGTTCGTGGAATCCGCTCATTATTATGATGATTAAAATATATAAGTATCGCCCTTATCATCACTGAGGAATTTTGTTTATGTCCTTGACCGGTGGACAGCTCTAGAAGGTGACTTAGATAATTTTGTTTTTCGAGTTTTATCTTATAAATACGATCAATCATCAAATCCTTATGATATGTGATAAATTCAATTTTATCTATAATAAATAACTAATCTATGATTTTGGCAGAAATGTATCACGTTATTTTCGCATGTTCTTATATAACGTGCTTTTTAAAAGTATTGATCATTCGCGATTAGTATAAAATATCTTAATCGCCATTATGATATCAATGTTTGTTTCAATTCTTCAGCTTATAGATTAACGTATATCAGCAATGTATCACTTTTTGTTCGAATGTTCTTATATAACGTGCTTTTTAAAAGTATTGATCATTCACGATTAGTATAAAATATCTTAATTACAATTATGATATCAATGTTTGTTTCAATTCGCAAAATTTCGCAAGTTTTCAATTCAAACTAGAAAACTTAAATATGTATATAGTAAGATATTTTCCATTATTCATTATAAACGTGTCAAATTTCATTATTATTTAAGTATTGATATAATACAGATACATATTATGTAGATACTAACGTGATTTCTCTCAATCTAATTTTCCTATCCAAATAATTTTCCCAGTAATGTGATTGGCTTCTATCTTCTTGTGGTTCAACAGTATTGCTAAAAAACCATTTCAAAATTTATCTCCAGTGTAAATTTAAAATCTCTTTGAACATTACTGACAGAAAGAAGCTTCTTTCCTTGGATAAATCAATGAGTAGATTAGTTTTTTTTATAGATTCAAATTTACATCAAATAATAATTAAAATTTAAAAAAATCATTAAAAAATATGTACAGTGTTACCTCGACATACGAGTTTAATTCGTTCGGTAACCTTGCTCGTATGTCAAATTGCTCGTATCTCAAAGCAAGCGCTGACAAATACGACTTCCCTAATCCAACCGTTAGACCAAGGGGTGATTTCAACATTCAAGTGGTCATATGAAGAAATATTAAATCTAATAGAGGGAAATGCGTCACTCACGATTTTAGAAGCCTGGAACAAAAGCCGAATACCATTTCTTTTTTTTAAGTCTCTTCTCCAACCCTTTGATTTTCGATGCATAATAATTCATCATTTGTAAGATCTTCTAAATCATTTTCTATAAGTTGGTTTATGTTTTCATGATCAATATTAATATCAAGTTTCTGGTAAAGTTCTACAATGAGATTTGTAGTGTGTTCAATTCCATTTTCTTTTTCAAATTGCGAATGTGTTGTATTTTCAAAATGTTTAGTCAACTTTTTCCATATTCACATGCACGATGATGTGACCTCTTCCCATCCCTTTCCTATATTTTTAATCGCATGGTGAATATTAAAATTCTTCCCAAATTCTTTAAAAATGTTTTCATCGTCAAGCGCTAGTATTGCTTAAGCAAATGTAGTTTTTGAATCATCATCATCATAGTGCAGCCACAAACAGTCCACTGCAGAACTATGGGCCTCTTCAATATCCATTCACAGGAAGGGGTTACATCCATTTCGTCTGTATCTTACATTCACCTCCTCATTCGCTCGATATTGATAGTAGCATTACCACCATGTTTTTATTTGGAACGCTCACCCAACGGGCATCCTGAATGAATGTATTGACGAACGCTTTCGCGAATGTCTTAATAGGGAGTGTGGAAGGTTTGTAAAGACTGAGTAGTTTTCTTAGGAAGATGGTAGAAAACTACTCTAGACGACCTTTTTGACTCTACTGGAAAGGGCTTTTTGGAGTACAAGGCGTCCAGTCCCCCCTTTCCTCGTTAGGGCTTTGCCGGGGTAGAGTGAAGACAGACGTGACGCTTAAGTGCATCTCGGATTCGCTCCTACACCAACTAAGGGTGTCTCCCCGTCGCCGTACAACGTACCCCAGCGAATTTGAGACTGAGTGGTTACCAATTTCAGGTTGGCGCTCTCAGTTCAGCGATTTGAAAACGATATAGAAGTTAACGGAAGACAATGCTGTTAACGTTGCAAAGTGAAGTTCTTCGTATGCCTCTCCTCAAGGCCGTATATTTGACGTTCTTCTTGAACCGGTAAGCTCCATATTGTTGCGTAGGGTTGACTATGTAAGAGATAGCGAGTGACAAGCAAGTCATGATTTGTAAAAGTAGCAATGAGCTGAGTATCAGCTTGCTATTAAATGAGTATTTAAGTATTAACTCTATAAATAAGTACTAGTCAAGTGGCTAATAGTTAAAATAAATAAAATCGTAAAAACATAGTATTTAGGAGTAGACAAATGTGGTTAGGCCGCAAAAAAGTGTTTAGTGCCGACCGGGCACAATGAAATAATATTTAATTGGTCAGACTGGGAGCAAACTGGAAAAAAATAGACATAGCTGGAACAAAATAGGTTAAAGCCAGGTATCATGTAATATCAACTAGTCAGATCTATATCAATAAGATCAAATGGTTCCATAGTCAAGATTGTATTATGGGAGTAGTCGAAACAGCACTTTGGCGGTCGGGCCGCGAGTAGGGAATCCAATCCCGGGATCCCGAACAGTTTTAGGTACTTAAGAATCCCGGGATTAGTAAACGTAATCCCGAAAAATTCGGGATTGGAATTTTTATCTTGTTATGTACCCCTTCGATGTGATTGTATCACGCATTTATTTATATTCAATCGTACTGCGTGTCCACCCACATCTTTTCCAATCTTAAACACCTGCCACCTATTTGCCCTTACATCCCTTCAGTCTTTTCCCATGTCGTATGACTTCTATGCAAACCATAATTTCAACACTTTATTACATCCCTTAAACCTTTCTCACGCCACGCGACCATCATGAAAACGCATTTGGTTGCTATTCTGTTATCTATTCTTCGCATCTACTGCCGGATGCATAGCGATCCCTTAACCCTCGTCACATTGTTTGACTCTTCCCGGTCATTACAATGACAGGATTTATTAGCAAGTTTCATTGCTTCTCTATCTAAAAGTCACCTGTCCTTTGTCTTCTCAATTCTGTGTCTCTCTTCGCATTTCATGGCTCTCGTGCCACTGTTGGGCATCTCTATGACCACACCCTCAAGACACATAACGTCATTTTCAAACACCCTTATTGGCTAACTACATTGAACTTACCCTTTCCCTAACTCCCAGGTCCACAGTCCTTATATACCCGACCGCATCTCCGATCAATGCACTTCGCTCTTCTTTCTTCTTTCGTTCGTTCGTCCAGACTTCTCCGACTCTGACTCGACAGTCAGTTAGTCATCTTTCATTTCATCATGTAACTTAACGAGGACAGTCCTGAAGGACTCATTCTTCGCGGTTGTGAATTAAGGCCTCTGTTATAAATCGTAAATTGTATTACTTGTGCTATAAATCATATGTGTGTGTTCTATAGACCCTTGTGTTCTTGTGTTATAAATAAACTTAGTCACTGTATAATCAAGTTTCATTAAAACAACTGTTGCGTGGACCAAAATGTTCTGTCGTCGACAGTTTGGTCGGCTTTAAGCTGGCCATACTTTTTGCTCTTAAGACCCGCCGCGGACTAACCGTTAGGCGGGCAACCAGAAAGTCTTCTCGTTGTTGCAGCCTTGGGAGGCGGTTGACGGACATTTTGGCCCGCACGCATCGCCCCGCATGGAGGCCACGTGCCTCGCAATCTTCGGAGTCGTGTTTAATAACCGAAGACTTTGATTCATTATCCTCATATCCCGCATGAAGTTTTCCCCTCGTCGCCGCTCGACAGCCTGACAGCCGTCGTCGATCCACCGGATAAAAGAACTCTGCGCCCCCTCGCCTAGTTAGGGGGCGCGTCCGCCGCTGTTCGGGCTCCGGCGGCCGGCGTTGCGGCCGGCGCTTTGCGCCCGCGGCGCGGCCGTCTGGGCCGTCCGAGATACGCCGCGGCGGTTGGCAGCCGTGGCGGCAGCGGCGTTGGTGCTGCGTTGGGGGCTCGCGAAGCGCGGCGCCCCCTCGTATGCAACACAACCTTCAAGTTTTCCTGCATTTCCCGCAAACTTACGCTCAACAAAGAATCAACTTGCTCGCACAGAATGATCATAATAAAATTTGGGGCAGCCGGTAGGATTTCCCTGTCCAGCCGCTGTCCGTAACAATCTAATAAAAATCGTACACCTCACCAACACGATGAAGGCTACTAAATCAAGACATATATAGCGTACATGTATGTTTTTCAAATTGTTATAGTAACCTTTACCTACCGGTGATGTATTTACTACACCTCGACGAATAATGGGAATATCGATATGAAATATAATAGATGTGAGGTTCAGAATTATTGTATTCCTCCGTAATATAATTACGAATTACATAAAAGTATTATAGTATATAAGTATTCATCTGCGGCGACGGAAATAAATAATTTGTCGGGAAATCGGGAATTTTGCGAGTTTGACGATACCTCCAACGAGTGTGGAGGCTAAGCGTGTATTTTCAGCAGCAGGTTGCCTGGCTTCCAAAATCAGATCCAGACTAAATGACGAAACACTCGATAGTTTAATGTTACTTCGGTCATATCTTCAAAATAATATTTGAATTTTTAAGTGTTTTATTTATCTATTTTTAAATTGTATTTTTATCAATTCTTAAATAAATAATTTTTTTTGGCCTTCAAGTGATTTTTTATATTGAACAAATGGACTTATTAGTAATTTTGATCAAATTTATCAATGTAATTTCTTAAAATATTCAAAATCCAATCCTGGGATCCCGGGACTGATCCCGGGATTGTCTAATGGAATCCCGAAATCCCGGGATCGAAATTTTGGCTCGGGATTGGATTCCCTAGCCGCGAGCCTAGCTGTGTAAGTTTGTCTTCTGATCTTAGTGTTTTTACGATTTTGTGACAATAGAAAGTAGATGTGTGCGAGTATTTGTTATTTCATTTACCTTGGAAGCTTGGATTTTTAGTTTTTTTTAAATAACAGGCTTTAAATGTGGCAATAACTCCTTGGTCCATGGGTTGCAAAATACCGGTGGTATTAGGGGGTAAATACACGATTTTAACGTTAGGATGTAAATTTCTGATATGTGGTGGATGTTCTGGTGCATTGTCTAGTATTAAAAGTATATTGAATGGAATTCCTTTCTGTTTACAATATTGTTTTACTTCAGGAATAAATAAATTTAAAAACCAGTCTTCAAAAATAAATTATGTCATCCACCCTTTTTTTATTTGAGCGGTATAGGCTCCCTGCTTTTTAGAGTGATCAATCATTAATGGTTTCAATTTATATCCATCAATATTGCCACCCAATAAGAGTGTGAAACGATCCTTAAAAGGCTTGAAGCCAAGAATACTCTTTTCTTCCTTATTAATAATGCGCTCACACCATAATACAATAAAATAAAAAAAACAAAAAATTAAAAAAAAAAATTTGGTCGTAAGTGAGAATAGTCGTAAGTCGTACCGTCGATGATGAACTCGTTTTACGCGGTTTTTTGGAACCTATCCCCAGGGTCGTAACTAGAGCGTGGCAAAGCAGGCGCCTGCCACGGGCGCAACAGAGATTGGGGCGCAAAACGCAGGATACCGACCCGATTGAGAGAGTTGTACGTGATTTTTATTTTACTTGACCATTTTACTCTAAATGCATTAACGCTTTCGCGCGCGGTATCGTCATTTTAATTGGTTTCGTGAATCCGATTGCCGACAATATTCATGAATACCGATTAGTGCTTATAAGCAATCGCCAAAACAAACAATGAGTCAGTTATTCTGTTTCGTGTTTGCCTCTTGATTTCACTAATCGTTGTTATTGATAACATTCCAGCGATAAGACCGAAGTTTTGTCGCCGTCGAACCATTCATCATTAAATTAATTGACCCACACGTTTTTTTTAATATGTTCTTTACACTTTTCAGTGATTTTCAACCATTGTATTTTCTTTAATAATAAAACTATTTAAACCATCGCTAATACACACAATGAAAGGTCGATCGTTTTGTCTCGTGTTATTGTATTAGAGTAACGGGAGTCGAAAGCATACAAGCAGAGCAGGATTTTTTTGGGCAGGTTTGGCATCTCCATGAAGTCTCAGTGCGTTTATTATTTTTTGAACACCACCTGCAGCGCAAATAACATATTTTCTTTTTATAACTTTTTGGAATAGGATTTTTTTCCAAAAAAATGACTAGAGTATTGCCTATTGTTGGAGTAGGTGTGACAGTTACCAATTCTCTACCATCTGTTATATGGGCAATACATAATAAGGATTCTATTAAATTGTCTCTAAATTGTAGAAAACTTATCACCTTTTCCATTTTAATGCGGTATAAAATCCACGCATTAAATACTGACATGTCTAACAAATGGAATATAATTTTTTTATACCACCGAATTGTTTTTCGGGGACAAGAATAGTATGCTATGAGTTGGCCTGACCTGTCAACACCACCCATAAATTTATTGTATTCCACAACTTCAATGGGCTTTATTTTTATGATTCCATATCTGTTAGTTTTTTCGATGAGCTGAGGGTGATATTTGGTTGTAATGCTTAATACGTCTCTAGTATCGTGTCATTTTGAAATATATATATTATTTTTTCTTAACCATATGTGTTCTCCCTTTTTAACCTTCTTCTTTGTTATTTCTGCTGGATTTCCTCTTCTATTTGCACGCAATGTCCCTGTTGTATGCGTCCTTTTTTCTAATAGTTTAGTAGATAATGAAATGTTATTAAAAAAAAATGTCCATAAAAACATGATGACCTTTGTGGAGAAATGGATTCATCAATTTAAGTATGATCATCAATCAAAGGCATCAATTTTGGTTCCTCTAGGTTCGTTATCAAATAACCTTCCTCTATAGATTTCTAGATTATGAATGTATCCATTTGGGGAACACAATTTATAAAATTTGATGCCATACTTAGCTTTCTTCCCTTTCGTGTATTGCCGTAACCACAGTCGCCCTCGACGAAGAAGAGATTCATCTAAAGAAATTTCTTCCGATGGAGAATATATATTTTGAAAATTCGAAACAACGATGTCAACAGTGAGCTTATTTTTGACATCCTGTCATTGTTATTTATCGTGCAATTTAAACATCTCAATATTTTTTCGAATCTTCTACTCGACATAATATAAGAAAATATTGGATGATAATACAATGAAGCTCGTGAAAACATTTTTCTTAGTGTTGGAAAGCCTATATGCCCACCGAGCAGACACAGTCCAAAAAATTTTTCCAATTCCATATAATTTATTTCATTGAATTTGGTCACCATGCAGTATCTTGTTTTTGGTAAATTGTAAAAGTAAACTTTTTACCATAAGCATTCGTACATTTTATCAACAATTTATTAACTTCCCCAGTCCAAATACTTGTAAAAAATTCTATAGGTGTATCTCCAATATCTTTTTTTATTCCTGAAGATGTAAAATCAAAACCAAAATCTGGTATGAGAATATTTGACCGGACCGGGCATGGTGTTGATCGGACCTTATGATCCGCGAAAAAAAATTGTATTTACGTAAAAATAATTTGGGAATAAACATTATTTTATGTGATTTTGCCGAAATTGGTAATCCGAAACGTAAGTACATAATACTTTTACGTGGGCGATGTTCATAAAATGTATCTACTCCAAGTCGGTGCATCACAAAAATCGAATTATTAACCAAAATGAATTTATCTTACTCGGAAAAGTTTGGGAGTCTTTGATCCATGTTTTGTAAATGGTTTGTTATTGTGTCCCTGAAGGCGGCAGGCATAGGACTAATCCGGCGCGAGAGGTTTAGGTTGAGCGAGCTTTATTTGCACTCATGTGCTGCAGCGACGAACGGAGTGACGATATGCGCGCAGGAAAGCGTTAACACGTAAATTGACATAAGATTCGCAATGAGTCATTTTCGATATCTCTCATGGGGTTCCCGATTCTTCGTTTGGAGATAATATGTACATACTTGCTTCATTACTCATAATTGGCTCGAGATAGATAACACCATCGATGTCATTAATTCAAAGCAACATGATATAATAATTGATTAGCGATGCTTTATCTCCACTTTAGCGGTGATCCAATTTTATGGATAATCAGTGTTCCCGACGAAGCTCGTAAGAATTTTAAGTGTCGACCCGATTAGTCATTTTTGGATACCCGAAAAAAAGTGTTTCGGCGCTCGTTGTATCATCTCCTTATATTGCTTCATCAGCACCAACACCACCTACGCCCCTCGGCCAGTGCGCCCCTGCCTCATTTTCGTCCAAACGAAAAATACACGAGAAACACTAATAAGTAAGTAAATGTAAATTATGTCAATATTAGATGTTCTTACAATTTATTGCGGTTTTTTTCTCAATGCAATTTTTTTCAATTTCGATAACAGAGGTCGCGCGTTATCGTGCTGGAAAATAATAGTGCATCTATTCACCAAAGTTGGCTTCTCTTGATGTAAAGCGTCGGAGCGGGGGCGCTCTCTGGGCAGAACCCCCGGGCGGCGCCCCGCTCCCACGCGCTCGTCGTGATGGTTGCACTAGCGCGCGAGTATTCTGTTTGAATTGCCTTTATATGACTCAAGATATAGGTGCATTAAAACATAATACATACGTCCAAATTAATAAAAAAAAATCAATAAAAAAATGTTCAATTTCTTATGTCCAACATGCATAGCATCTGCTTGCTGTTGCTTAATTATTTTTGCCTATTATTGTGTTGCGAAAATAAAAGAAATGAGTTGCTGTGCAAATCTGTCAGTTTACCTTTGAAGAAGTAGAAAGGGGGAATAAAAAAATGGTCAGCGATAAGAATGGTGCTCGTTAATTATCAAAATAAATGCCTGACTTCTATGCTCCTTGTGAGCATCCTTCGTCCATTGCCGTTGCTTTGCGGTCTTTATTGGAGATTGTTTACACTTTCAGATCTTTTAGCTGGTCATTGGTGCTTTAATTTTCGGTAAAATTGGTAGCCAAAATCTAGGAATGATAGTGCCGTCATATCGTCTGTTGATTGCAGAGTTTCTTCGTTTTTTGATCTCTTGTAATTTTGATGCTGACGTTTTTGACTGTTGCTATAGTTTATGTGCCGCAAAATTGATGTGATGATCGTTCTTCGTAACATATTCGGTTATTGCTGATTTGTAATCCAATTGCAAAACTGCTTTCTGATATCCTCTCACCCTGTGGGCGATCTATCTATTGGTTTGTTCAATGTACGACATGATGCAGACTGCGCATTCGATCTCGTAAACCCCCTGATTTTCGTTTTTCACTTTTTTCTTTTTGTCGAATAGGAGGCTACCTATCTTTTTTCTCGTCCTAAAGATCGCGTTCATGTCGTGCTAATGAAGTGCTCTTGGATGCTTAAAAAAAATCCGTATGGTGCGTAGCGTCTGGTAATAAATGATTTGGGCGTGAGCAGCCCACATACAGCTGTCCATGTGAGAAGCATGCACGCATGCCCTGTGTTTCCCTGTACTCTGTTGATGCTCGCACCGGAAACTGCACGCGCTTCAATACAAATAGCATATCAGTCGGAATAATTGGGACACATCTTCTTTCCATTTCAAACTGAAGCTTTGATGATATTATTCATCATCTTTTTATCTAAAAGTCTGGTACTGTTGCTACAATTTTAATTTATTTCAATTTAGTTGCCAATTTTCAGTGTTAAAATACACAATTCAAATATAATGTTTAAATAGAACGATGAACTAACTAAATGTTGCCTTTATTTTTTGTTCGTGTGTTTGGGTGTCATTTGATAAATGCCTTTTTATATAATTCAAATCAAAAAGTTACTTTTTGCATTTTGTCGCGCTGATACACGCACCATACATTGAAAACCTCTGTTTTGTTTAAATATATCTGTGCAGTAAGCTCTTTTGTAGGCACCACTAAAATTTCGTTTCAATCTATTGGCTGGTTTAAGAATTATATCAATTTTACGAAAGAAGTAGAGTTTCATGAATTTCTTACGAAATCGCCCGGACTTTCAGCGAAGCTTAGCGCGAAACGCACGGACTGTAAAGTATTAATGTTTTGTAAATTTAATTCTTCGTTTTCGCCGATAGTCATTTCTTCCCAAATATATTTTCCCGACAATTTTAGACTTTTTTATGCGTATTAGCATAAAAAAGCTTTGTTCTTTATAGAAAAATGAGGGATAAGTTCCATTATTTTTTAAAATGGCATAATATCAAAATCGCATAAAAAAGATCCGCATAAAAACAGACCAAAGTAAAATATATTGGAAGTAGAATGCGATAAAACTTTTACTACTTTAGTACTTGATGTTTATAATATGTATGTACTTCAAGTCGGTATATCGCAAAAATCCAATTATTTATCAAAATTAATTTATCTTATTTTGAGAAGTTTGAGAGTTTTTGAGCCACCTAAGTTTGTTTTCATTTTGATGAGTTTCGTCGGTGTGAGATAAGATTTGAAGTGTCGGCGAAGACGGTATGCATGAACTTATTCTGGCGCAATAAGCAAGTATTATCTGCTAACACATGACGGTATTTGACGGTAACTGTGCATCGATGGGTTAAATGACATTTTCTCGAAACTGCATTTTCAAAAACGGCTGTTTTTGACTGACCCGGCTGAAGTTTTAGGTGGTTTCTCACTATAATATTGTAAAATTGTGGGTAAAATTTGTCAATAATATATAAAAGTTTAATTAAAAAAACTACTTAGTTTTTAATTATATACTTTTATAGGTATATTCTGCTCCTGCACATAATAAAAATTAAAAAAAATTGTTTTCAGATCAATAGAAAAAATCCGACAAATTCTTGATATCAATAAAAAAAAAACAGTCTAATGAAATATCTTATAACGACGCCATTTTGTTTATAACTAACATTAGCACTTTTTTTAATGTAGCAATGTTGTAATAAAATAATGTCAAAATATTAAACATTATTTTATCACCTTTAAAAAATGTATTGAAAATATCCGTCCGAAAATGTGGGGGGGGGGGGGGGCGCAATTTTGATTCTTGCCACGGGCGCATCATACCCTAGTTACGGCCCTGCCTATCCCCCTACTTTATATGAACTTGAAGTCTCAATTTACACGGAATTTTATTTTTTGAAACCCAACTTGAAGTCTCGATTTACGCGGTTTCGATTTACACGTTTTATCTCGGAAAGGATAAGTGGACTGGTAACACGCTGTTGTTCGATCACACCGTATACCTGAATTCGGACGGACCTCGGCGAAAGAACCGCCAAAATTTTCATAACGTCTATTCTTTTTAAAAATTGTAAATAAAGTTGTAAAAAATCGTTTATGTATTCATTCAACATTCCTGTCTAAAAATTCCGAAGAAAATTCGAGCAAAAAAAAAAAAAAAAAATTGAACACAATCGATATAAAAGTAAGATAAAGAAAAAAGTTAAATTGGAGATAAGATTAGCATTATCAGTCTTATATAAGAGCAGTTTCACGCAAACAATATAGTTTTGACGAAACAATTTCGTGTGCCAGTATATATTATATAACAGTAGTAAAAAATAATACCACCTAATTATGGACAAGTTTGTTTCATCTGGACGAACTCGTGTTGAAGATGGTGTAACGCCTTTACATGAGGCAGCTTCAAACGGTCAGTCTGACATCATTAGAAGATTAATTGAAAAAGGTTCGAATATAAACGCTATCGACAAACACAATCACACACCTTTGACAGCAGCTTCGAAAAATGGCCATTTAGAAGCAGTTAAAACTTTATTGCAATATGAAGCTGATGTGCACGCAACAGCATCAACGACGCCATTGCATTGCGCCGCGCAAGAAAATCATCTCAAAGTAGTGGATTTGCTGCTCTCGTCAGGCCATCCCGTTGAAGATCGCGATGAAGATGATTCGACGCCTTTACACAGGGCAGCTTCAAAGGGTCACTCTGATATCATTAGAAGATTAATCGAAAAGGGTTCAAATATAAACGCTATCAACAAACACAATCATACACCTTTAATAGCAGCTTCTTTGAATGGCCATTTGGATGCAGTTAAAACTTTATTGCAATATGAAGCTGATGTGCACGCAACAGCATCAACGACTCCTTTGCATTGCGCCGCGCGAGAAAATCATCTCAAAGTAGTGGACTTGCTGCTCTCGTCAGGCCATCCTATTGATTATCGCGATAAAGACGATTCGACGCCTTTACATGAGGCAGCTTCATACGGTCACTCTGATATCATTAGGAGATTAATTGAAAAGGGTTCGAATATAAACGCTATCGACACATACAATTACACAGCTTTGACGAGAGCTTCTTTGAATGGCAATTTTCAGGCAGTTAAAACTTTATTGCAATATGAAGCTGATGTGCACGCAACAGCATCAACGACTCCTTTGCATTGCGCCGCGCGAGAAAATCATCTCAAATTAGTGGACTTGCTGCTCTCGTCAGGCCATCCTCTTGATGATCGCGATGAAGAAGATGCAACGTCTTTACATAGGGCAGCTACAAAGGGTCACTCTGACATCATTAAAAGATTAATTGAGAAGGGTTCCAATATAAACGCTATCGACAAGTACAATGATACACCTTTGACGAGAGCTTCAGAAAATGGCCATTTGGATGCAGTTAAAACTTTATTGCAATATGAAGCTGATGTGCACGCAACAGCATCAACGACTCCTTTGCATTGCGCCGCGCGAGAAAATCATCTCAAAGTAGTGGACTTGCTGCTCTCGTCAGGCCATCCTATTGATTATCGCGATAAAAACGATTCGACGCCTTTACATGAGGCAGCTTCATACGGTCACTCTGATATCATTAGGAGATTAATTGAAAAGGGTTCGAATATAAACGCTATCGACACATACAATCACACAGCTTTGAAGAGGGCTTCTTTGATTGGCCATTTGGAGGCAGTTAAAACATTATTGCAATATGAAGCTGATGTGCACGCAACAGCATCAATGACTCCTTTGCATTGCGCAGCGCAAGAAAATCATCTCCAAATAGTGGACTTGCTGCTCTCGTCAGGCCATCCTCTTGAAGATCGCGATAAATACGATTCGACGCCATTACATGAGGCAGCTTCATACGGTCACTCTGACATAATTAGAAGATTAATTGAGAAGGGTTCAAATATAAACGCTATTGACAAATACAATGAAACAGCTTTGACGAGAGCTTCAAAAAATGGCCATTTGGATGCAGTTAAAACTTTATTGCGATGTAAAGCTGATGTGCACGCAACAGCATCAACGACACCTTTGCATTGCGCAGCGAAAGAAAATCATCTCCAAGTAGTGGACTTGCTCCTTTCGTCAGGCCATCCTCTTGATTATCGCGATAAAGACGATTCGACGCCTTTACATGAGGCAGCTTCATACGGTCACTCTGATATCATTAGAAGATTCATTGAAAAGGGTTCGAATATAAACGCTATCGACGCATACAATCACACACCTTTGACAGCAGCTTCTTTGAATGGCCAATTGGAAGCAGTTAAAACTTTATTGCAATGTAAAGCTGATGTGCACGCAACAGCATCAACGACACCTTTGCATTGCGCAGCGAAAGAAAATCATCTCCAAGTAGTGGACTTGCTCCTTTCGTCAGGCCATCCTCTTGATTATCGCGATAAAGACGATTCGACGCCTTTACATGAGGCAGCTTCATACGGTCACTCTGATATCATTAGAAGATTCATTGAAAAGGGTTCGAATATAAACGCAATCGACAAATACAATCACACACCTTTGACATCCGCTTCTTTTAATGGCCATTTGGAGGCAGTCCAAACTTTATTGCAATATAAAGCTGATGTGCACGGAACAACATTTGGGACTCCTTTGCATTGGGCAGCGCAAAAAAATCATATCCATGTAATGGATTTGCTGCTCTCGTTAGGACATCCTCTCGATGATCGCGATGAAGATGATGCAACGCCTTTACATAGGGCAGCTTCAAACGGTTACACTAACATCATTAGGAGATTAATTGAAAAGGGTTCGAATATAAACGCTATTAACAAATACAACAATACACCTTTGACACTGGCATCCTTGTATGGCCATTTGGAGGCAGTTCGATTGTTGTTACAATATAAACCTAATATACATGCAACCAGATCAGGAACTCCTTTACATCGGTCAGCGCAAAAAAATCATCTTCACGTAATGGACTTACTTCTCTCGTCAGGACATCCTCTTGATGATCTCGACGAAAACGATCAAACCCCCTTACATTGGGCATCTATGGAAGGTCACGTAGACATCATAAGAAGATTACTTGAAAAGGGTTCGAATATTAACGCAATCGACAAAAATAAAAACACCTCTATTAGGTTAGCGTTTTTATGTGGCCATTTTGATGCACTTCACGTGTTGTTGCAAAATGAAGATGATGTGCACGTAACAACACCTGGGACTCCTTTGCATTACGCAGTAGAAAATTATCATCTTAAAATTGTGAACTTGCTGCTCTCGTCAAAAGATCCTTTTGATGATCGCGATGAATATGGTTCGACACCTTTACATAAGGCAGCTGAGAAGGGTTACTCTGACATCATTAGAAGATTAATTAAAAGGGGTTCGAATATAAATGCTATCAACAAACACAATCACACATCATTGACAACAGCTTCAAAAAATGGCCATTTGGAAGCAGTTCAAACTTTATTGCAATATAAAGCTGATGTGCACGGAACAGCATCAACGACTCCTTTGCATTGCGCAGCGCAAGAAAATCATCTCCAAGTAGTGGATTTGCTGCTCTTGTCAGGACATCCTCTTGATGATCGCGATGAAGAAGATGCAACGCCTTTACATGGGGCAGCTTCAAACGGTCACTCTGATATCATTAGAAGATTAATTGAAAAGGGTTCGAATATAAATGCAATCGACATGGATAATCACACTCCTATGACAGCAGCTTCAAAAAATGGTCATTTGGAAGCAGTTAAAACTTTATTACAATATGAAGCTGATATACATGCAACGGCATCAAGAACTCCTTTGCATTGCGCAGCGCAAGAAAATCATCTCCAAGTAGTGGACTTGTTGCTCTCGTCAGGCCATCCTCTTGATAAACGCGATGAAGAAGATGCAACGCCTTTACATGGGGCAGCTTCAAACGGTCACTCTGACATCATTAGAAGATTAATTGAGAAGGGTTCGAATATAAACGCTATCGACAAGTATAATGATACACCTTTGATAGCAGCTTCTTTGAATGGTCGTTTGGGAGCAGTTAAAACTTTATTGCAATATGAAGCTGATTTGCACGTAACATCTTTGTGGACTCCTTTGCATTGCGCAACGTTAGGAAATCATCTCCAAGTCGTTGACTTGCTGCTTTCGTCAGGACATCCCATTGACGATCGCGACAAAGACGATTCGACGCCTTTACATTGGGCAGCTGAAAAGGGTTACTCTGGCATAATTAGAAGATTAATTGAAAAGGGTTCGAATATAAACGCAATCGACAAATACAATGACACTCCTTTGACAGCAGCTTCTTTTAATGGGCATTTGGAGGCAGTTAAAACATTATTGCAATATGAAGCTGATGTGCACGCAACAGCATCAACGACTCCTTTGCATTGCGCAGCACAAGAAAATCATCTCCAAGTAGTGGATTTGCTGCTTTCGTCAGGCCATCCTATTGATTATCGCGATAAAGACGATTCGACGCCATTACACAAAGCAGCTTCATACGGTCACTCTGACATCATTAGAAGATTGATTGAAAAGGGTTCGAATATAAACGCTATTGACAAATACAATGACACTATTTTGACAGTAGCTTCTTTTAATGGGCATTTGGATGCAGTTAAAACATTATTGCAATATGAAGCTGATGTGCATGCAACAGCATCAAGAACTCCTTTGCATTGCGCAGTGAAAGGAAATCATCTCGAAGTAGTGGACTTGCTGCTCTCGTCAGGCCATCCTATTGATTATCGCGATAAAGACGATTCGACGCCTTTACATAATGCAGCTTTATACGGTTACTCTGACATCATTAGAAGATTAATTGAAAAGGGTTCGAATATAAACGCTATTGACAAATACAATTACACACCTTTGATAGCAGCATCTTTGATTGGCCATTTGGATGCAGTAAAAATTTTATTGCAAAATGAAGCTGATGTGCACGCAACAGCATCAAGGACTCCTTTGCATTGTTCAGCGCAAGAAAATAATCTCAAAGTAGTGGACTTGCTGCTCTCGTCAGGCCATTCTATTGATTACCGCGATAAAGACGATTCGACGCCATTACACAAGGCAGCTTCATACGGTCACTCTGACATCATTAGAAGATTAATCGAAAAGGGTTCGAATATAAACGTTATCAACAAACAAAATCACACACCTTTAATAACAGCTTCTTTGAATGGTCATTTGGATGCAGTTAAAACTTTATTGCAATATGAAGCTGATGTGCACGCAACAGCATCAACGACTCCTTTGCATTGTTCAGCGCAAGAAAATCATCTCAAAGTAGTGGATTTGCTGCTCTCGTCAGGTCATCCCGTTGAAGATCGCGATGAAGATGATTCGACGCCTTTGCATAGGGCAGCTTCAAACGGTCACTCTGATATCATTAGAAGATTAATCGAAAAGGGTTCAAATATAAACGCTATCAACAAACACAATCATACACCTTTAATAGCAGCTTCTTTGAATGGCCATTTGGATGCAGTTAAAACATTATTGCAATATGAAGCTGATGTGCACGCAACAGCATCAACGACTCCTTTGCATTGTTCAGCGCAAGAAAATCATCTCAAAGTAGTGGATTTGCTGCTCTCGTCAGGTCATCCCGTTGAAGATCGCGATGAAGATGATTCGACGCCTTTGCATAGGGCAGCTTCAAACGGTCACTCTGATATCATTAGAAGATTAATCGAAAAGGGTTCAAATATAAACGCTATCAACAAACACAATCATACACCTTTAATAGCAGCTTCTTTGAATGGCCATTTGGATGCAGTTAAAACATTATTGCAATATGAAGCTGATGTGCACGCAACAGCATCAACGACTCCTTTGCATTGTTCAGCGCAAGAAAATCATCTCAAAGTAGTGGATTTGCTGCTCTCGTCAGGTCATCCCGTTGAAGATCGCGATGAAGATGATTCGACGCCTTTGCATAGGGCAGCTTCAAACGGTCACTCTGATATCATTAGAAGATTAATCGAAAAGGGTTCAAATATAAACGCTATCAACAAACACAATCATACACCTTTAATAGCAGCTTCTTTGAATGGCCATTTGGATGCAGTTAAAACATTATTGCAATATGAAGCTGATGTGCACGCAACAGCATCAACGACTCCTTTGCATTGTTCAGCGCAAGAAAATCATCTCAAAGTAGTGGATTTGCTGCTCTCGTCAGGCCATCCCGTTGAAGATCGCGATAAAGACGATTCGACGCCTTTAAACATGGCAGCTTCAAAGGGTCACTCTGATATCATTAGAAGATTAATCGAAAAGGGTTCAAATATAAACGCTATCAACAAACACAATCATACACCTTTAATAGCAGCTTCTTTGAATGGCCATTTGGATGCAGTTAAAACTTTATTGCAATATGAAGCTGATGTGCACGCAACAGCATCAACGACTCCTTTGCATTGTTCAGCGCAAGAAAATCATCTCAAAGTAGTGGATTTGCTGCTCTCGTCAGGTCATCCCGTTGAAGATCGCGATGAAGATGATTCGACGCCTTTGCATAGGGCAGCTTCAAACGGTCACTCTGATATCATTAGAAGATTAATCGAAAAGGGTTCAAATATAAACGCTATCAACAAACACAATCATACACCTTTAATAGCAGCTTCTTTGAATGGCCATTTGGATGCAGTTAAAACATTATTGCAATATGAAGCTGATGTGCACGCAACAGCATCAACGACTCCTTTGCATTGTTCAGCGCAAGAAAATCATCTCAAAGTAGTGGATTTGCTGCTCTCGTCAGGTCATCCCGTTGAAGATCGCGATGAAGATGATTCGACGCCTTTGCATAGGGCAGCTTCAAAGGGTCACTCTGATATCATTAGAAGATTAATCGAAAAGGGTTCAAATATAAACGCTATCAACAAACACAATCATACACCTTTAATAGCAGCTTCTTTGAATGGCCATTTGGATGCAGTTAAAACTTTATTGCAATATGAAGCTGATGTGCACGCAACAGCATCAACGACTCCTTTGCATTGTTCAGCGCAAGAAAATCATCTCAAAGTAGTGGATTTGCTGCTCTCGTCAGGTCATCCCGTTGAAGATCGCGATGAAGATGATTCGACGCCTTTGCATAGGGCAGCTTCAAAGGGTCACTCTGATATCATTAGAAGATTAATCGAAAAGGGTTCAAATATAAACGCTATCAACAAACACAATCATACACCTTTAATAGCAGCTTCTTTGAATGGCCATTTGGATGCAGTTAAAACATTATTGCAATATGAAGCTGATGTGCACGCAACAGCATCAACGACTCCTTTGCATTGTTCAGCGCAAGAAAATCATCTCAAAGTAGTGGATTTGCTGCTCTCGTCAGGTCATCCCGTTGAAGATCGCGATGAAGATGATTCGACGCCTTTGCATAGGGCAGCTTCAAACGGTCACTCTGATATCATTAGAAGATTAATCGAAAAGGGTTCAAATATAAACGCTATCAACAAACACAATCATACACCTTTAATAGCAGCTTCTTTGAATGGCCATTTGGATGCAGTTAAAACATTATTGCAATATGAAGCTGATGTGCACGCAACAGCATCAACGACTCCTTTGCATTGTTCAGCGCAAGAAAATCATCTCAAAGTAGTGGATTTGCTGCTCTCGTCAGGTCATCCCGTTGAAGATCGCGATGAAGACGATTCGACGCCTTTACACAGGGCAGCTTCAAAGGGTCACTCTGATATCATTAGAAGATTAATTGAGAAGGGTTCAAATATAAACGCTATCAACAAACACAATCATACACCTTTAATAGCAGCTTCTTTGAATGGCCATTTGGATGCAGTTAAAACATTATTGCAATATGAAGCTGATGTGCACGCAACAGCATCAACGACTCCTTTGCATTGTTCAGCGCAAGAAAATCATCTCAAAGTAGTGGATTTGCTGCTCTCGTCAGGTCATCCCGTTGAAGATCGCGATGAAGATGATTCGACGCCTTTGCATAGGGCAGCTTCAAAGGGTCACTCTGATATCATTAGAAGATTAATCGAAAAGGGTTCAAATATAAACGCTATCAACAAACACAATCATACACCTTTAATAGCAGCTTCTTTGAATGGCCATTTGGATGCAGTTAAAACTTTATTGCAATATGAAGCTGATGTGCACGCAACAGCATCAACGACTCCTTTGCATTGTTCAGCGCAAGAAAATCATCTCAAAGTAGTGGATTTGCTGCTCTCGTCAGGCCATCCCGTTGAAGATCGCGATGAAGACGATTCGACGCCTTTACACAGGGCAGCTTCAAAGGGTCACTCTGATATCATTAGAAGATTAATTGAGAAGGGTTCAAATATAAACGCTCTCAACAAACACAATCATACACCTTTAACAGCAGCTTCAGAAAATGGCCATTTGGAAGCAGTTAAAACTTTATTGCAATATGAAGCTGATGTGCACGCAACAGCATAAAGGACGTCTTTTAATTTAAAATTAAACAAATAATCGGAATAAATAAATATATTTGATACAATCACGGGAATGCACAACGTCGCGGCTCAGTAAATACGTCTTCACTGTTTGAGTCTCACTTGTGATTTCGAAATAAAAAAGGTGCGAGCCTGCTAATTATTACCGCCGTAAGGAAGGGTCTCTACTACTTGATTGGAGAACGTAGAAAGCCACGAGGATGCATTTTCCTCCAAAACTTTCACTAAAATTAAAGGGATTGGCCACAAGGTTTCCCCATCCAACTGATCAGACCACTGATACACCGAAGGAACGCCTCGCGATTGGATACCATGCCCTAACATGTCCACAGAATGTGGTTTGCGTTGATGAACGGATCTCCGTATGGACACTCCGAAGTCCAAACCTAACCAAAGAGGTCCTAAATCGTGTCCGGTAAGGAGCTGAGACATCTAGTGATCCGGGATGACCCAGCGACATCTCAGGCGATGCACATCTAAGATGAAGAAACGTGAGAGATGGCGGCCTACGACCGACGCAGACTACCCCTTCTGCCAACCAAATAAAGCCGCTTTCCGAAAATAGTCGAAGGAAATATTAATAAAGATTGTATCTATGAAATGAATAAATCCTTTTTTGTTTGATTGTAACATTTTTATTAAAAAAACCAAATTTTAATTCGGATTAAATAATATATATGGAGAATGAATATCTATATATGTATATAAAAATGAGTATCTGTTCATTAGTTTGCTTGCTGAGTATATATTCTTATACTATTCAACCGATTACAATGAAATCCGATGTGGGTATCAGAGAAGGAAGAGATGGGACTCTTGTAAATTCAGTCGCCATATTACGACTCCCGTATCCATACTCACTTTCATAACATTCTTTTCTTTTTGCAAATTTTGAATTCAAGTATTTTAAACCGATAATGGATGAAAAGAAGCAAAGAATATTTTGCATTTATTTTGTTCTATAAAAGATGATGGAAACGATAACAGTAATAGTAATACAGTATCTAAGCGTAAATTGGACAATAAATCGCATCCTCCACAACCTTCATTAGAAGTAACACTGAATCAGAAGGCGGAGAGAAGACATATTCCTTGTCAATCGTTTTTTGTGCGGATGAAACATATTAAAACAGCATTAAACCAACAAAATTTGCACTTTATTTAGCATTAGAATATAGTTTGGGCCTTTGTAAAATAATGATATACAATAACCATATAATTTTTTTGAGTATAACTAGTCTGTTAAATGAGTAAAAATACCTGTCTCGCTCAAGATGTGTTAATAATAATATTGCAGAGTATTTTGATGTCTTTGATATTTTATTCAAATTCATCAGAAAATGATGTTTTTTGTTGTTTATTATCATCTTTTTAGCTAATAGAAGAAATTTTAATGAACACCCTTCTCACAAAGGGATTTAAATAGTGACTTAATATTAAAAAACTATGTAAAAACATCACATAGTAATATTTAAGCTGATTTAAACTAAAAGACAGACAAAGACTTCCCGCAGTTAATGTGTCAACATTTTCATTATAAATTAAAATATTGTTTAACAAAAAAAAAAAAAAAAATGACTACAATATGCAAATTTAAATAAATTAAGGTATTTATGAAAATATAAGCTAAACCATTTTTATTTAAAAGTTATTAAATATAATTTAAATCATAATTATTTAGTAAATGAACTGTTGCATAAAGGTTTGAGTCTTTGCTTACATGTTTAAAATTTATAACATGAAATACATTTTAATTTAATGCTGATAATCTGATAATATTTAGAACAGCAATAAATAAATGGAATAAAATTTAAAAATCATGATATCATCGAAAAATGATTGATTGCAATCTGAAAAAAATTACTAATGAACGAAATGAAAAGACGTTAATTGAAGATGACTTTGTTCTTCATCGGGTGATAAATTCACCTCATGTCATCCTTTTAAAATGCATTATTTAAACATACATTTGCTATTGATGCACATAAAATAACACAATTTCATTATTACCATCCAATACTGTTTGGCAACGCAAGTAAAATAATAACGAAACCCAAAAACAAAATTAATACTTATGTTTGAATGTTCAAAATATAAATCTTTGTTAGTTTATATAAAATATTCATACGTATACACATAGGATTGAAGCTAAATATAAAATTTCTGTTTTTATCAGCAGTATGAATAATTGAACGAGATTATATATCTTCAACCAAAGTAGAGGATCGAAACAACGTCGAGAAATGGGCGTTGAATTTTTCAAACTTAATGTACTTTATAAATCACTAATGCAATATGTTATGCTAGAATATGCATAGCTCCCCGTAGTTTACTTCGCTGAAGTCTGACGAGAGTGGATGTTTGTATTAAATTTGTAGTAAAAGTTTTTGCACAACTTTGCTACGTTGAACTTGTATGCTTTATTTGTAAGTATTCCATTATTAATATGATTAAATTTTATCGAATTTATGAAATATTATCATTACTGAAATGATATCGGTGTGTCGCTTATATCTGATGATCGCTGCAGATTGCATATAGGAACTTTTTCTCTTCCACGGCAATCTTTTTTTGGCAATTCACCTGGATTAAAGTCTTCAATTCGTAGTGTAATGACATAGGTAAGAGTCCCAACATTTAATTTATTTTGCAGTAATTTGCTTATTGCATTTTAAGCCGTTAGAAATTATTGTTGAATTATTTATGATCTAAAATATAATCATTAGTTGTTTCAAATCATTATTTTAACAAAGAATGATTTATTTGAATGAAATGAAAGTCTAACTGAACATTAAAATATTTTTTTATTAACTGTATAATATACAAGAATTTCTTATATTTTAATTATATTGCATTCTTTAATTACTTTATGGATTTTTCCGTTAAAAATTGATATCAAACGCAACGACAAATATATAAAAATGCCAGCTTAATAACAACTGTATGGCAGTACATAGTTATAGCGCAGATATGGTAACATACATACATTAGGTTTTCTCACACGATTAAGATATGTCGCTTCAAATTGAATACAGAGACAAAGATATGTTCATAATAATTCCTTTTCCTATGAATTTTCTCGAATCACAGTACAAAATAATTTTTTTTAAGGAAACAAACATTATTTTCTTGAATATTACCTAGGCACAAGTCTTAATTATTAATTAAATCATACAAAATTAGTATAAAAATGAAATTAAACCGACGGCTAATTATTTATATTATCGATTAGCAAAACAGCGGATTGAATCGTTCAATAATGCGTTAACGATATGATCACAGTTTATGAGATTAAAGAGATATTAATAAAGTAATAAGTGAACGGAACGTTGCTAAGCGCCTAATGAAACCGATATCGTAATTACAAATTTTTGAAATCTATAAGTAAGCTCTTAAATATTTAACAGATGTCGATTTATACGCTCGATAGAACTTATTTTTAAGTTAGCATGCCGTACCGGTAACAATATTGTTATCAACGAGAGCCTAAGAAGAACACGGATGAGTTTGCTTTCATAAAAACACAATAAAATGAAACTTTTTAAGGACGTCGGATTATGAAATGATAAATTATTGAGTCTTTGACGATTTAATTTCTCATTTTTATGGACGCTTAAAGATTTTGATATCCTCTTTAAAGGCGAGAGTATTGTACAGAAGTTATTTATAAAATTAAATATAACTACGTTCTCTTACAAAATTTAAGTAAAATAAAAAGATCTATTTACAATATTATTTACGAAGACGATAGTAAATTAAATGCTAATTTATGCAATTTTTTAAATTTTGAAACTAAAAATGTATATGTGTGCTTTAAATTTTGCAGATGACTATATAAAAATATAGAATTTAATACTGCAAAAGGTATATATACGTATATAAAAGTAATAAACATACAAAATCTATGAAAAATGGAAGTCTTAAATAGTTTCCCTGACGTTATGAATATTTATTATTGGAATGTTGTTTATTGTCAGCAGCCATATGAGAATGAAACAATATTTTTGTCTTGAAAACGACAATAAAAATGATTATCAAAGGCTGAATAGTCACATCGAAATGGAGTAGAACTCGATAGGTTTATAAAATTGGCTTAATCGACGTTAAAATTATTTAGCGAAGAGCGTTTTTGTTGCATGACGTAGTAAATGTTAGCTTCTGATTGAATCTATCTTAATTTATTATCGTCTGTATTAGCTGAGTTAAATCCTCAGTCGATTTACGTCTCTTAAATATTCAATGATGGCTATTATTCGTTCATCTCGATTGGATTTAAGTTCGTGTGGATGTAAAAGGTCATCCATATGTGACGTCTAGATGTCTACACCCAAAAAAATTAAATTTGGTGTGCATTTTGGACAAATGGATCACATTTATTCGAAGACAGTGCTGGATATAATGTTACTGTGAATGCCGAGTGATACTAATCAATGTTGAGTGACGTTACATATCACATAACTCGAGAAAATATTACAAAAAGACATTTAGGTATCACATTTGGATGATCTTTATAAAGATATTTGCATATATTTAAAGATGTTAACTATCATAACGATGCGATATTTAAAATGAGCCATATTCATGGTCCAATTTTATAAAAAGAGTTCTACTGCGCCATTGTAAGAATGCTACTAATTAAAAGTAAGAAGCATAATGCGTGACCAGGGATTAAGAAATTGAAAGTACTCAGTCTTTTGAGATATAATCAGCATTTATTAGTAAAACCGACCATAAATTATAGAAAAGCAGAGAACTGAATATCTTTATAATGAAATAAAACACATCGTTTAAGCTTTCGATTACTTAAAGCTTCATTTACCGGAGAAAATAAAGGCAATTCTTACAAAATATGCCAAACACATAGTGACGATAAAATCTAAAGTAAACTTTTTATGATACAAAACATATTTAGACAAAGTTTAAACTATCTATCGACAATATAACAGTCGCTCATTCGAAATATTAATCAACAGTATGAGCGCAATTAATGCGAATCTATTTTGCTATTCATATTTACAATATTTACATTAAATTTATTGTAAAACCAATAATTGGATATAAGCATCTATATATATATATATATGTATATATATACAATTTTTAATAAATATTTACAAACTCCGTCCAAGTTCTAATCAACATTGTCCACACAAACAGCGTTATATTATATATATATATACTCTGTACAAAATTTAGAATCGTTAAAACAAGATTCTCTCATCGTCGTATCGTAATATCAATGGAAAATAAAACGTCTGAAAGCCTACATAAAAATTACACAGAATAATAAGCTACGCACAATAACAAATCTTAATTACAGCACCAAGGAGACGATAAATTCGCTTGGAATTGTAAAAGAAAGTAATGATTGCTCAAATGATGATATTGAAAATATAATAATACGCTATATACAAACAAAAATGATGTACACATTAGCATTTTTCTATCTTATGTTGTTGTCCTATGGGCTTGTGGAGGTCGAGGTAACGTCCGTTGGCTTTTATGTTGGCGATGCATCCCTTGAGTCCGTTATAAATATGAGCAGGTAATCCATGCGGCAAAGATGGAGCGCCACCTTAAAACACAATAATTATTATGTTGGGCAGGAGAATTATCTATAATTAGCATGGCTTTCAGAGGAAGATTATTCTCCAGCTGGTATTAATGTCAGGACCAGCAGCAGAGTCTATCCATTCGGTAAACAAATCAACGTCGGTTCATGCCCTGCAGCCTGTTATTTAGCAATTTGCACCTCTTGAATGCTCACGGGTTCTCCGAAGAGTAAACTAGAAGAGGCTTTATCTTTTTGTCGCACAAAAGAGAAGTATCAGACGCTCTTTCATTGGTTTATAGCCTGGTAACTTGGTCTGATGGGACCTCATGCGCTCGTGCGACGCGTAACCCGAAAATTCGCTCGTAAACTGAGACAAATAACCCAAAATACACTTGTAACCAGGAAAACTCGTAAGCCGAGGTTCCACTGTATACATTAGGTCGGGTACTTTTGGGACTATCTTCGTATGTTTTTCTTAAATATACATTTTAATATATTGCATTTATAATAGCATTAGGGGGGGGGGGGGGAGCGCAAGTTAAATACTTGCCACTGGGTGCTTCATACCCTCGTTACGGCTATGGCATCCGATCACGAGGCACTCATTCGTCATATCAGCGATCCGAAAAGCGGACCGATTGAACATATAAGCTTATGGCTACTCCGTCCTCGTTCAGGACTTTTTGTACTATCTGTACAAATTATGGAACTCTGTCTTATATTATGGAACCAGTCTCGTTATAACGAAGGAAAACTACTTATCACTTGAACAAGCAAAGAAAGACAGGGGGACTGTTCATAAAATGCTGAGACATACTTGAATTTGTTTGTATAAACATATATTAATAAAATAATATGCAAGTCTAATTAACAATCATGTAATATTGACACGCCAGGGAACTGTTTTTGAGCATTATAAAAATACTTTTGATATAATAAAGTCAATTTAAATTGATATGCTGAGCATAGGAATACTAGGATTATTATCTTTTAACGTTAAATACGAGTATATACAAAAATTTATACTTTTTTATATAATATTGGCTTGGGACAACGAACTAAGAAGTTTCCATATATACTAAAAATTGTGTTATTTTATTCACCAATCCATAGTTTTGGATTCGCTTTTGCATTCAACAATGGTAGATGAGCATAGCCTCTGATGGACGGCTGAATATCAGTTTTGATCAAAGCCATTTTCTTTCGTCGTCTAATTGTTACGGTATGCCATTGTCCATCGTCAACGCGTACTTTTGATCTTATGCTGTTGTACCATCGTTCGTTCCTATTTGAAGATGTATCGAGTGACGTGTAATCACTGAAGATCAATTCCGGGTGTCCGTCTATTATGCCCAACGCCAAAAAGTTTCCACTGCCGACGCTTCCCTTCTTTCTCCATAGAAGCAATCCCGAGCTTTCAGTGGTACGGAACTTAATTTCAAATCTAATGCCACGATCAGGATATTTTCTGTAAATTTGTTCCGATATGAGAGTAAACTTTCAATATAATTTGTGATTTATAACTACCAAACGTATAAATTCATTAAAATTGAATTAATAATATTGATATTAGTATAAGCATGCCCTAAATCAATGTACATATTTGAAGTGAAATCCTACTATTTAATGTATTGTAAATGATATTACATTAATTTGGAGCTTGCTTTTAAATCACAAATGTTATGACGATTTAAGTAATATTAAATAATGACGATGAAAATAGATAAGTAACGTAATACGTTATAAGAAAAACTTACAGAAAAATGTTAATATATGAAAGCAGATTAGTTGAAAAGATCCTTAAAATATATATGATTATAACTATGGTTTGAAGACATATGTGACGAGATTTTTAGCTATGTATTTTTCATTTGATGTTAGCTGATGTGTTTTGATGATTTCTTCATGCTATTAGTACTGAAATATATTATAATAAATGTTAGTAGAGGATTGATAGTTAAGAACTCCTTAAAAGTTTGATTAACACAGAATATTCGCTATGATTTTACCTTCTACTTCCTCTATTCCTATAAGCATAAAATGTGTCCCCATCAAATCTGATGGGATTATGGTTATTCACATGATTTAAATATGCTTTAATTTCACAATTTCTTCCTTCGTAACCATCCTTGCATATGCATTTATATTCATTTAGCATTGGTATGCATGCTCCGTCGTTCTGGCAAGGATTGGCAGTGTGCGAACAAGGAAAACCTATATATTTTGTCAACCCGATAGTAGCACACGGTATTATATCTTCATTTGGAAGCATAGAGCATTCACCAGTGTCATCGTTATACAAAATAAGTGGAACGGAATTGATGAAAACTTGCTGTACGGCACCTATAAAACTACTCACGATCCCCGATAATCGATGCGGTTTTATATGTAATCTAAAAAAGAAATAATATAACAACATGAATACACTTTTATAATGCCATACATTATATTTGATGAAAATTAATCAATGCATTGCTGATGAGATTCTCGATTATTAAGAAATACTCACGGTAACGAGCCCAAAAAGAGTGGTTGTCCAAGATTAAGTTCCGTTAACGGAGGTGCGGAGTATCCTTTGATAGCTGGCAAATCGTCCAACAAAAGTGTTCCCATGCGACCAGTCCTGGATGCTCTAACACGATGCCATCGATCCTTTGAAATCTTTTCGGACGATCTACAATTTATATAATCAATATAATCAACTTCCACGTTAAATATCAATTCGATAGCGGCTCATCAGAATACATACGATATATTAGCAATTCCGCTGCCTAAATTAAATCTGAATTGTAAATAACCGTCGACTAAATTTATAGAAATAAAGTCTCCGCGTCCTTTCGATGATTGCGCGTTATAGAAAAGCATTCCGGATAGTTTCTTTGTGAGAAACCATATTTCAATTTTGAATGAATTTGCCAGACCGTCAAGCTTAGGCAGTTGTAAATAACTACTGCCGTTGAATTCCGGAACGAAATTATCTCGGATGTTGGATGGTTCTGAAATACGACACAATGATATCAAATGAAATAATTATAAACGCATGAATTGAATGTTATTTAATATAATTACCGTATGAACAAGTATTTTCGTTCGCGTTTGATATTAATTTCCCTCCGAAAAGACACTTGCACATGTATTCGCCGCCGCTCGTTGGTTCACAAATTACTTCTTCATTAAATCCACACGGGCTCGACTCACAAGGATCTAATTTTTCTTCACACTGTGCACCTTTATAGCCTCCGGAACATATGCAAGAGAATTGAGTCTCATCGTCGCTCGATATACTGCACGTGGCTCCATTAAGACACGGCATGCTGACGCAAGGATTAGATTTGCACTCCCTTATATTTTCCATGCCGATAATTGCACCGTCTTCCCGTCCCAGTTTTTTGGTGACTTGATGGCGAATAATTCTCAGATGCTTAATGCAACCGGCGAGACCGTGCTTCGTTCCGATGTTGTCGAATATTTTGGTAATATTCGTCGGAACGCTTCCAATATACGTGTCTTCGTTGAGATCCAACGCTTTTAAATTGCCCGAAGATTGACCGACCACGTCTTCCATATCGTCCACGCTAAGGATTCCGTCTCTATGATAGCGTTTTGCGGATATCGTATGATATTCATTTAGGGAGAGCTTTTCTAATGACGTTAACGTTACAATGCCATCGCCCAAATTGTACCTTAAAAATATTAAATTGTTAGATGGAATCTATATGAATATTAAAACAATGGGATAAAACGGTATATATCATTACCTGAATTCAACAAATCCATTGACGATTGCCAGCGAGACAAAATCTCCAGTACCGTCTTGCTTTTGTTGATCGTATATTATAACGCCGTTATCAGAAAATGTTTTTAATTGCACGTCGATGTTGAGTTTGTGATAAGCTTTCAATGGCTTTAGTCTTATAAACGATTTACCATCGAACGACGGCGTCTCGATGAAATGTATGGGATCGGTTTGTATCGTATGCTGGCAAAAATCTCCAGTGAACTGTGGTTCACAAATGCAGGTGAATGTAACTTCTGGAAGATCTATACAAGTTCCAAAATTCATACACGGTTCAGAGCTGCATGCTCTTTGTTCTTCTGTGGTCGTGGTTACATCATTGTTTGTCGCTAAACAAGTAAAATATATATTATATTTAAAGCTTTATCTATATATTTATTAAATATAATGTTTATTTACAGAGGCATTTTCTTCTGTCGGATGCAGCTTCGTATCCTGATCGGCAAACACATGCACCACCATCGCATTTGCTGTTGGGTACCACCAGACAATCTATGTGAATACTGCAAAGATCTCCAACTAGAGCCGGAGGAGCCCTTACAGTTGCAGGCGTTGGTCGATATGCAGCTATTAAAAAAGTTCATGTTAGTTACTATTAATATTTATACTTATTGTTACATAAACGTTAATGTAATCATATATTTACCACGGTGTTGTCCTTTCTCTCCGTCAAGGCTGCTCGTTGAATCTCTCTCTTTGAATACTTCATATCCTCTACCATAATTATAATAACTACGATCAGGAACAAGTAAA
The DNA here is from genome assembly GCA_008973525.1 of Stenopsyche tienmushanensis. Classification (NCBI taxonomy): domain Eukaryota; kingdom Metazoa; phylum Arthropoda; class Insecta; order Trichoptera; family Stenopsychidae; genus Stenopsyche; species Stenopsyche tienmushanensis. Next base: position 292,885 of record WACJ01000234.1, on the reverse strand, counting down.
TGTCTTGTTGATTTGGAGGGAAAGTTTGTATCATCCTGTTGAGTAAATTGGAGCGGAGAGTAATGTTTGGATGGTAATGCCGTTCCAGACGGATCGTCAATTCCTTTACACGTCCCAAACGCTTGTACAACAACATCTTCTTGCGTGCGACATGCTTGTAGTTTTAGATGGCATTCTGAAGGATATGTTTGTCCGTCACTTCCACAAACCTATACACATATTAATACATTTATATATGTTTATAGACGTACATAAACAGTTGTGCGTAACGGTTTATTTTATTTACCAGCATTGAAGGATCCGTAGAATCCGTTGGACAACTAGCAGCTGGACATTGACAAGAAGCACGGCCGTCTGTTTCAACACAAACGGCACCGAAATAGCATACAATATCGTTGCAAGATTTAGGAGCCAGCGCACCAGTTTCAGCTATAATTAAAATCACACGTTATAAAACAATTCATATAAAAGATACGATTAAATTAATAACAACTCACAATTATAACATCCATTTGGTCCTAATATTTCTTGGTGATTAGTACAAAGTGTACATTTTTGTCCTTGTATACCAGGCTTACATACGCAACGGCCAGTCATTTGTTCGCAGTCTTCTCGCACGGAACCAAACATTGAACAACCGCACGCTGAAATTAACGCGTTTAATAAATTAGTGTATGTATGAATAATTGTGCTATTGATTAAATTAATACGTACGTATACAGCCTTTGTGTCCGTTGCCAATACGCGGTAGTACCCCAGTATCCAGGCTCGCAACGATCACAGCGGAGACCGCCTACACCGGGACGACATGGACATTGTCGTGAAGTTACTTCGCATGCATCTGCTAATGCTCCCAGTCGATGGCAGCCACATCCGACTACACAACCACCGCCGGAGCTACCAACGCGTCCCGTAACGACTTCTTCGCACGCTTTTTTTTGCAGAGTTTCGTCTATTAATTTAAACAATGATTTATGAAATAAGTTTTATGTAATTTTATTTATGTTATAAAAGCTTAAATTTGGCTTTTTGTTATTGTCAAGCGTATAAAGTTAGATATATTAAACGGTTTAAATATGAGAATATGATGTATTATTACTTTTGATACAGCATCTTGCCGTAGACATAGTTTGATGACAATAGCTTCCAGTTGGACAATCACGACGACCAGGACCGCCTCCACAGTCAAGTTCTTGTCCAGAACCATCCAGCATGAGCGTTCCACCACCACAAGGTCTCGACTCCATACCTGCACCAACCCATGTGTTATTTACTAAATGTTAATGAAATCAGTTTAGTATGAGTTTTATATAAAAATATTATAGAATTTTAGCCATATTATTGCAAAATTTAAAGTAGAATAAATAATTGCATATTATAAATTTGAATAATCTAAATGTTTGGATTTGATTGAGAGGTTGTATGGTGAAATGTTTACATTTTTATGTGCCCGTATACAAATGTAACCCAATAAAAAGGGCTCCGGAAACCAATGAACGAAATCCTTTGTGAATACCTTTTAAAGACTACCCTGTGAATAAATGATATAAGGGTGAAGTGGCAATAAATAATGTCCTATATAGTGATAAGGGAAGTTTTATTTATTTCGGACGACTTAAATGGTACATTTGGGTACCGATCAAAAAATAATGTTACGTATAAATGTAAATATATTGAATATGCTTGGATGAAGTAAATAAAGCATTCAAATTTTATGGAATTTAAAACTATTTCATTGAAATTGACTGTATATTTTAATTAACGTGTAATATGATTTTATTCAAATTTTCATACGTCATTCCGAATGTTTGTTTGAATAGTTAAATCAGATTTGATAATATTATATGAAATAATATTGATATTTAAATATGTTAATGAAAGTTATATGAAATAAACGGAATAACGTTACGTCGTTACCAGTTAAAAAATATTGGAAATTACTATTGAATGATAATATATATTATATTCTTATAATATTATGATTGTGGATGGATGCAAATGGAGTGTTTTCATATTGTAATTTTAAAAATGCACGCTGAAAAGCTGCGTAGATCTATAAAGTGCATTTTGAATGACGTCGGGTGGTAAACGATAAAAGCTAATAAATAATCCCATCACCTTTGCATAGTTCGAGCGGTCTTAATCTGAGTTCTATTTGCTTATGGCATCCTTCCATCCTCATGGCACACATTGACGTGTATAATTTCATATCTGAGGCACAGACCGGGAAATAGTCCTCGCTGTTCTCGTCGAGCGGACAGTCAAATATGCAGGAGCATCGTGGCAAATTGTCGGAACCTAGTTCACACGTCGCATCATAATCGCAGTGAATATCTTTACAAGCCAATTGCTCTAAGGTACTCAATGAATGTTCCGGATAATCAGTGATGCCAATTAAGGACGTCGAGTTTTCCATATCGATTTCAGAAAGCGTGTTTCCAACCGGCGGAAACGGTAGAGGTAAAGCGGTAGCTGTTAATGAAAAGTATTAAAATGTTAGTATTGATTAAGAAAGCAATTCGAATGACAAAGTGCATGTTAATGAAGATTAATATTTGTGCATGAAATAAAACGTCGGTTAAATATTTACTCAGGGCTATCGGTGGGCCGGCCACGGCAAATCTATCTTTGCAGTCACCGTAGAAGATGACGTGCAGTTGCTTGTGCCCTTTGGGAAGATCACATGCTGCTTTCTGTAGTTCACATTCGTTCGGATACGTAACCATTGTATTGGAACAGACTGGCTCGTCGTTCGAATCGCTGCAATCTGTCGGACAGATGCATTCGCCCGCTGAACAACGCGCACCAAATTTGCACTCAATGTCTTGACAAATTGCTGAAAATAAAAAAAAGATTAAATATTAATTGACAAATCTAATTTATTGCCAAAAATATGTATTATTAAATATGACTTTTATTGGGACGAAGAAAGATAAACTTTGGTATCGATAAAAATTATGTTATGGAAACATTAATATTGAATACTTAAAAATATTAAATTAGTATAAACTGTTTAAAATAATTAACATATGGTTTGTATTCACTAACGTTTAACTGTGTTTATTATATTTTCAGAGCGTTTCCCTCGGAAGTACAGGTAACAGACTAAGGACTAAATCCAGGTAAAACAAAATTGAGTTGTACTTCAGTTAAATTATTTTGACTACAATTTTTCTTAATTATTTGAAAATTATCCTGTATGGTAGGATGATCGCGTATTTGCGAGCGAATTTCAGTGATTCAGAAAGAGCATTTTTGTACGTTTAGTTCAGAGAGAGACAGAGACGGAGTTCAACCCTTTCACAGCGTGTAACAAGCTTGATAGTGGTTCAATAAATGAACCTTAACACTGTCGATAGCACACAATATTTCTTAATGTTCATCTTGCATGGCATCTGCTTTCTGTTGTTCAGCTATTTTTGTTCATTAATGTGTTGCGAAAATAAAAGAACAGGGTTACTGTGCGATCCTGAGTTAACTTCTGAAGGAGTGGTGATACTCGGCTAATGACGCTACTACAGAACAGCCAAGGGGGAATAACAAAATTGATCAATGATAAGAATGATGCGAGTATCTTAATTATCAAAACAAACGCCTGCGCTCAAGACAACACGAATGAAAGTTGTCGTATCTTTGCCGAAAGAGCTTATCCGACAATAGCGCTTTCAGTTGATTAGTTTTAGTTAAATATATATAATCCCAAAGCCATTGCTGGGGGTCCGCGGAGATATAAAAAAATATTTACCTATACTTAAACAAGATATTTTCGTGGAATTATTTATAGAAAATATTATAAAAATATTTATTTTGATCAATATTTGACTAAGAAATGTATGTTTGTTTGAAAAATTAAGTCACAATGGTTGGAATGGGGTCCGTCAAAAAAAAGTTTGCTCATGAGGGGGTCCTGCGAAAGAAATTTTGCTCAAGAGGGGTCCGCGGACTACATAAGTTTAAGAAGCGCTGATCTAATCCACTTCGTGACATGTTGTCGACTCATCACATCACTATCATAAGCTTCCACGATCTTCCGATGGATATTCGCGGCGGAATTGAGGTGACGGGAGCGCGCGACGGCCTCTCTATCGGAAGAATTTATTGTGACTGAACAAAATGGCCGACAAATACGCGGACTCAAACAAACTGATCTTTAGGATTCCCCTTACACGTCAGGTGTACCAACTTCGGAACATTTTCCCGAATTTCAAGAGCCTTTATAATCTTGATATATTATGTAAGCATCAAGCAAATTATATTTCCTTTAATGTTATTCGATTCTTCCAATTGCTCACTAAGCGATCAATTCATGATAGGTCACTTTGCCCTATAAATTATTGGGGGAGATCTCTTGAGACATTCAAATGGCATAATTTATAGACTTTGATATCGCATTATAGTTGAATGACGATTACCAAGTGTTTCAATAATTTCCAGTGTAGATAACTAAAGTTAGTTGAGTAATTAGGTCCTAAGGGATTTACACGAAAGGGACAGAATTTATCCGACAGTCAAATTTATGTGTGTAAATTCTATATATAAATATAATTAATTTGTATAAATTAAAAGCAAACCAAATTGCCAGGTTTTTAATTTGTATGTTGTAATATTCACAGTTTATCGTCCACGTAAATTCACTTTTCTCTCAGGACCGCGCAGCGTGAGTTAAGCTTGTATATCAATCAACTAACACTGTTGATAGCACAAAATATTCGTTCATTTCTTTACGTAAAATTGTAAAATTATCACTTAAGTTCGTACGCATATATGCACTATTACTCATCAAAGGGCTAATTGGAGTGCCCTAATGAATTACTCAAGTGATACCGTTGTCAATGATGATTTAGGGGTTGGAATAAGTATTCAATCTGAAGAAAGCTATTGTTATTTTCACCCAAGTTACAAATTCATCGCAATTGAGTCAATTTCATATTAAGACAGAAAAGATGTACAAATTGTTAATGGTCGTTGTGCGATTAGTGACAACGCTGTAAGCACATTATCATCCAATTTATAAAGCCATCATGTTCTAGGAACGTCTATGAATTTCTTATCACCCTTTAAATTTTTTTACCCCCCCTATCACAGCAAATGAGTTCTCATTAAGGTGTACCATATGGAACTATGTTAATACCAAAAAAATGTTATCAAGGCATCTGGGTAAGCATTTCACATCTGATGATAGATTACTAATTGCTATTTTTCCATGTCTACATGTGAGCTGTTTGTAACGGATGACGGAATCGATCAAATTGACGTTGAAGCATGTAAGCTTTCCTAGAGGAATTGCAGTGCTTTTGAATTACAGTTGTCTCTCGTTACAATGGAGACTCAACCGACCGACTTTAATTTGGATGCATCTGAATTGAAACCTCTCGTTGGTGAAGGTTTGCGGTGGGAATCGAACCGCAGACCGACGATTGCAGTCGTGGGGAGGCTCCGTGGTCAACCGCGGCCTGCAAGCTATCATTTGCTCTGGACCAAAGCTTCGTGCCCAAACTAATAGCTACAATAAAAGCGAAAAGTTTACTCTATTCCAAATACGAGCTCGAATTATAAAGGGATATACCACAACATGAAAGATTTGTTTAACACTTCACTCAATAAGTTTGTAGGATTTTATCACTTTACACTTATTTTTTCTTCATTTTGGAGCGTTTTTTGCAATTTATTCCATCAAACGCACCAATAACGCTATATAATATTATTTTTATTGCGCTGAAATAACTAGAAACAACGTTCTGAAATGTTTCTGTGTGTGAGCAAATGCGGTACCCACTTCGAACAACGCTTTCTCATGTACAAATGTTGATGCAAAACGGTGAATATATTGCATTCTGATATGATTAAGGTGTCAGCTATCTCAAGCAATTTAAATTTACGATTTACGCCAAAACTATTTTGTTATCCTAATCATCATCATCATAGCGCAGCCACTAACAGTCCACTACAGAACTATGGGCCTCTTCAATATCCATTCATAGGAAAGGGGTTACATCCATTTCGTCTGTATCATACATTCACCTCCTCATTCGCTCGATATTGAAGGTAGCATTACCACCGAGTTTTATTTTGAACGCTCACCCAACGGGTATCCTGAGTGAACGTATTGACGAACGCTTTCGCGAACGTCTCGATAAGGAGTTTGGGGTGTTTGTAAAGACTGAGTAGTTTTCATAGGGAGATGGTGGAAAACTACTCTAGACGACCTTTTTGACTCTACTGGAAAGGGCTTTCTGGAGTACAAGGAGTCCAGTCCCCCCTTTCCTCGCTAGGGCGTTGCCGGGGTAGGGTGAAGACATACGTGACGCTTAAGTGCATCTCGGATTCGCTCCTACACCAACTGAGGGTGTCTCCCCGTCACCGTACAACTTACCCGAGCGGATTCGAAACTGAGTGGTTTCGCCATTTTTTCAGGTTGCCCCTCTCAGTTCGGCGATTACAAAACGATATAGAAGTCAACGGAAGACAATGTTGTTTTTCGTTGCAAAGTAAAGATCATCAAATGCATCTCCTCGAGGCCGTCTTCTTGGTGTTCTTCTTGTTCCTGCTCCGTTCCTAGAGTCTCTCGGATCCAAACCGGTGAGGTTCCTCGAGTTCCATACTGCTAAGTAGGGAAGACCATGCAAGAGACAACGAGCGACATGCAAGTTAAGATTCGTATAAAAAGCAATGAATAGTATATAAACTGGGTATCAGCTTGCTGTTAGAAGAGTATTTAAGTATCTACTCTGTAAAAAGGTACTAGTCAAGTGGCCAATAGATAAAATACATATAATCGTATAAGTATAATAGTTAGGAGTAGTCAAATGTGGTTAGGCCGCAAAAGTATTAGTCAAATTGTATTAGCAAGGGGTAGTTATGTCGCATCACAGTATTCGAACTTTGACGCTTAGTGTCTACCGCGCACAATCAAATAATATTTAATCGGTCAGACTGGGAGTAACTGGAAAAAAAATATATAGAGACATAGCTGAAACGAATAGGTTAAAGTCAGGTATCAAGTAATATCCAATAGTCAGGTCCATATCAAATAGTTTTATAGTCAAGATTGTATTATGGGAGCAGTCGAAAAAGCATTTTGCTCCCAGTGTTCCCGCGTTTATGTGATAGTAGGAGGCGGATGTGTGCGAGTGTTTGTTAATTCACTTACCTTGGAAGCTTGGATTATTATGATCTTACTTGCGTTATTATCCTTGTTGTAGTTCCTCTCATGTGACGCGGTGAAGATGTTCCATTTTTTGTGCAGATGTCGTAAAAACAATGTTTTTCGGCGTCACTCGCGAATTTTATATACAAGTGTAGTCGGCGTTTCGTCAGAGCGTACGAATGAACTTGCGCGGGTAGAGTGCAGGGGGGGGGGGGTCCCCGGCGTTGAGGGTGCCGACAAGTCACAGAAAGAACTCAACGTATCACAGAAACGAATTATTTTCGCAAAGCGTATCGAGCGCCGAGTCGTTTTACCTCCGACTATCGGGAGAAGACTGAATGTTAAACTTTGACAATTATTGAGAGGTTTTTAAGTCCTTAATTTTATTACAGTTAAGCGTCGATTGGGAACGGCCCACTGGAGGTAGAGAAAAGAAAGGCACAAAAAATGCATTTCTTTGAATTTCGATGTTTGCCATAAGCCGCATGTTTAGGCGATAACGAAGGATGAGATGTAATAAAATTTAGCATTATATTATAATGTTTCGCGTGTAATTTTCGTTAGGACAAGATGAAACGGTCTTACTGATGAAGGGGGCCCTGTCGGAGGGCGCAGCCCCGGCGGTGAGGTGCCGACAAGTCACAGAAAGAACTCAATGTATCACAGAAACGAATTATTTTCGCAAAGCGTATCGAGCGCCGAGTCGTTTTACCTCCGACTATCGGGAGAAGACTCTATCGACTAATAAAGATTTCGATTTCAAGTGCGTTATTTGTTTACGCAAAGAAATTACCGAATATTGTGTGATATCGACAATGCTTGTTTTTTTTATCTGCTTGCCGTTCTTCACTGTGTGTTGAATGAGTCATTGTCCAATTATCATTTCCTTCTAAAGGAGGAACAAATGAATCGATTTTTTGTGCATTGTTTATGTAAAGAAATGAGGTGATCTTGTATGCTATCAAATGTTTATTTACAATTGACCCAGCCTCGAATTGAAGATTGTCTTGCGCTTATAGGAGCTGACAGAAAGTAATTGGTGTAAAGCGATTATGACATCAACGATTTCATCGATTTTAAATTTGCTCACTAACGAAAAGGTTAATAATAAACACAAACACCACTCTGAGCTCGAATAGAATGGGCGGGAAGAACTTTCAAATTGAGTACTTGTGACATCATAGTACTCATCGGAAAAGCGGTAGCAGTGTTAGCGCAGCGCAGCTGACAGCTGTCACATATGACAAAAGGCGAGTCAAACTTATTTGTGAGATAAATCAATGGAAATTAGTTGAGTCTACACTAATTTCTCGCATAAACTATTTTTACAATAGCTGAATATGTAAATGTGTCTGTTTTATTGAAAGAAAACAATGAATTGCTCAATTTACCTACTGCAGTTATTAAATGCAGAACAATAATGGAGACTTCAATCAAACCTCTCAGTATTGTCGCCGTCTGAACAAAAGACAGCTAATAAAGGTTACATTAGTATTCAGTGAAATTAACAACAGATGTAGAATTATATGTAAGAAGGCATTAAGTTTACCGCTAGCCCAGTGTATTGAATTTTATTGTAGAAAATGAATTTTCATCATTTATGTAGATCAGCCAGTGTGTAAATCTACTCTTATCTTTATACGAAGAACATAAAGCAGAGTTTAGCTCGGGAGTTCATAAACATAATAAAGTATGGAAGATCATAGCTTTATTAATGGAGCAGCGTGGCTATAAGGTTAGTTGAGGCCAATGCCAGTCCACATTGAATGGATTAAAAAAAAACATTTAAAAAAACTATGGACTACAACAATATATGTTGTGGTCCATAGTTTTTTGAAAGAAACCAAATGTGTGGGGTGTGTGGAGAACCAAAAACTCCCAAAAGAAAAGAAATAGACTATAGTGCATAAATGGAGGAATGCTTATCTTTTAGAAAAAAAGAGAAAGGAATAAACAAGAACGCTACAAAATTAAAATAAAGAAGATTGAAAAAATTATGGCTCAAAAAGAAAGACACCATGAAGAAAAAATGAAAGCCATGAATTCATTGTTAGAGCCCATTTCAAAAAATAAAAAATTGTGCAACTATTTTGTTTTTTATGCTCTGATACGAATGAGATACAGAATGTTATCGTAAGTATTGAAATTGTTTACTAGTATCTTAAATCAAGGTTTTATTGTGATAATTCTAGTTTGCTTTATATTTAAGTGAATACAACATTATTGATTGAGTAAAATTTAATTGGATGTACAAATTATACCAAAAATGTAAGTTTAATTTTTCCAAAGATTAGATTATATCATTTAGATTTTATGTCAAACACATTTAGAACTAGCAAATTACAAGACAAACTTACCAAAGATTTATAAGTAATTATAGTTTATCAAAAGTTTATTTGTGCAATCGAATCGAAGATTGAATAAAAACCTGTATCAAAAATATATATGTAATTTTATTAAAATTAATTGTCTCTCGGCATTAATATATTCAAAATTTGAGTTGGTTTGAGTGAAGTTTGAAAAGCATTGTCTTCGATCAACCTTCCTCGGTTTCTTACGTGCACCGATTCTATAAAAGATATTAAATCTCGTTTCAAAATACAAATATTGTCCAACACGCAAGTAGCTAATAAAAATTCAGGTATTTGTACACCTGTTGCTCTACTGATATTGAACTTTTCGAAAATATACCTGCAAGAAAATATTCAAAACTTAAATATAATAAAGTGGAGACCATATGTTAAGAATAATACCTCAGCACCACTCTCTCTATGTAATTTACGATACGTTGTTTTAAAACTAGCTTTCCCCTCTGTGTGCTAGCCAAAACATTTAACATTGGGTTGTCTTCGTCGCTATCGTCACCACTTGATGAAGCTAGTAATAATTGTTCAAAATCACTATCAACACTTTCAATACACATAGAAATTACTTGCAAAATAGCTTTTTTGTTCATAATTTTTGACAATAGTATGCAGTTTATGTTTACAGCGTGCTTGTTTTGACACAAAATACCTGCTGCGCACACTCTGCATTCTGTCGATATTGTCGTTATCCTAATAACTTATTGCAAACGTCTCGCAAAATGAATTCCGCATACAAACGATGATCGAAACAATTCAATAATCTTTACGGATGTGTATACAATAATTCACCAAAGTTTCATCGCAAACGGACAAATTTTATAGGAACGCATAAGGAACAAACAAACAAACATTAATTTTTACAAATTTAAATTTGTGGTTTATTCGGCATAATTATATAAATTGGCATCGAGCTTTTGAAGGAATTAATTATTCGTCATGAGGTATTTTCACATGGTACGTTTGGCTATTATTGTCTATAAATTTCCTCCATGTTTCTGATATTGGGGTTAATTTATTTATACGCAAGCGCTTAGATCGTTATGTTGCGTCGTTATGATTCTATGAATTTCCATGAATTCATCTCCTTGGCATAGCGTTTGAATAAAAAAAGATGAATCCCATTTTTTGGGTGAAATCTTTACGATCTTTCTTAATGCTGGATGGTGTTCATTATGTTGAATTTGAGGGTTTTAATTATTTGCGGCTTAAACTCCTCATGTCCTCAAATCGCTCGTGCAGAATGTCTATCGTGGCATGCGCTGTGTTTCATGTAGCGTCGTCCTGTTGAAACCACATGTCGTCGGTGTCCATATCATCCAATTTAGGCCACAAGAAGTTGCTTACAGGGTCGTAACAAGGGGGTGGCACAGCAGGCGCCTGCCACGGGCGCAACTGGGCTTGGGGCGCAAAACGCAGAATACCGACCCAGTTAAAAATTGCACATGGTTTTTATTATACTTGACCACTCTACATGATTCAATAATGATTGACTCTGTTTGCTTTTATAATATATACTAAGTAGTCTAATCCCTCTTTTTTCCTTAATTGCTTAAATACTGAGCCGATCGAATCGCCATAGCCTGCAATAAAATAAATATAACAATATTTTCGACCGATTGTAAAATTTAAACAACCACCCCCGATCAATCTTCTTCGAACAACATCCTTTTGTAATGAGAGTTTGTAGACAATTTTGGGAATGATGTCCGATCGCGTTCATTCGTCATGTCAGCGGTCCGAAAAGTGGACCGGTTAGATACACAGACCTTTTTGTGGCCACTCAGTCTTTTTTTAATGGATTTTTGCGGCATTTTCTGATATAAAGGCTCTGGTTGTTTATCATCGATCTATAGCGCCCGCCATTGATGATTATGGTGATGCCAGTTTCGTTTTTGAACGGAACACTGATTTTAAAAATAAAATTTGATAATTTGCACACATTTTTCAACACTATAATCTTCCATAATAATTTGCCATACGCTATTAAATAGTTTACAATAAATTTGATAGATATTGCTGTAATAATATGGCCACAAAATTTAAGCGTCCTTACTGAATTACTCTGATTTTTTATTATACCATCAATAATAGTCGCCTAAAAATATTACTTAAATACTTGAATCGTAAGGGCTTTTATAATTTTGCTCATGAAGTTCAAAGTGTTAATCAAAATCTGGATTTGAATTCAAACTTTTATAATAAGAGTCCAGGACCTAGTCGACTATATCAACACTTAGTCATCTGCAGTTTACTTTTGAAGATATTCAGTCACCGAAAAGTGTTCTCAACCCAATTTAATCGTCCTGTGTACTCAGTCTATTTGATTATGGTCCTCTGCTTTAAGCTGAACCAAATACTATATCTGCTTATTTGCACGTTCTAGTCTAGCACCATCGATTGGACATTAAATATTTATAGACAAATTTGTTTAAATTCGGACAAAAAGGTTGAATATTGATTTCATTACATCCATACAATCAATAAATTCTTGGAAAATCGGCAGAAAAAGCGTGCTAAAAGCTTATTATGGCACGAAGGGAACCCTTAAAGTTTTTCCCCGAAGGCTTGCTCAAAAACAGCGGACTCGTTTTACGCGCTCTTATCTGCCATTCCAGTGAGATGGCAAATAAAATGTTTAACGATAGTCGAATATGGCGAACTCTCTCGAAGCGAGAAGTCTGGAGATAAAATAACTCCTTGCGAAACTTTACTTGATGATAAGTTGCTCATCAAACACTACGTTAGCTTGATGACTTTATACTCTCGAATTGCATCTGTTTGTGAATATTCTGAGCTCGAATATTAGCTTGAAACTTTACCGATCTCCATGAGATGCTTTTACGCCAAGCATGTATTTTTAAAGAGATCTTATGAGTTTTGAACATGTTAAAAGATCCAAGCAATCGTTTTAATATATCATATTTCTATATTTACAGTTGGATTAATGCAATTTTACATATGCTGTCAAACAATTTAATTAATTTTGTACGTCAACAAACCTTAGTTACATACTCCGATGGTTCACAGCCCTGAAATTCGATTATCAGAGAGGCGACAAAATGAAATTAAGAGAGCCAGGATATTTTTTTGCCTAGAGGCCCAGTGCCCAAAATCATAATATTTTGGAAATACCGCGTAAAAAAGTCTTTGTAAAATTAACTAATAATATTTTTCATAGATTTTCATGCTCATTGTAGTGTGTAAAAACGCTGTTAAAAGCGACATCTTCCATCTCTCTTCAGGTGCAATGTGTTATTTTAACAGCGCCATCTCTTGTGGCCCTGCGGAGACATTGCACCTGCATACCGACGTTGCCGGTTGGGTAGTGACGCGCAGGAGGCGCGATTCGGGAGAGTCGTCGGTTAGCCTTGACTGCGGGAGGTCGTCCCTCCTGCAGCCAGATCTCTCTGCCTCTCTTTCGCGTGGAATAAATAGTTATTTAGAGAAGTGAGTCTTTCTATTCGACGTCTGTCTATTTTCATCCATTCGTCCAGCAACATCACGGCCCGATAGCTCGGACTCTGCCCCCAAGAGCGCCCCCGCCTCAACGTTACACTCATTAAATGCGGAACTGTCATATGCTTTTCATAATAATTATCGAATATTTTGGCAAAAAATTGGAAATATTTTTATAATTATTTCTAAAAGTATTTTTTTATTGTATTCTTTCATTCCATAATTTGTAGATTAATTAATTGAAGTAGAAGAGTCGAGATTGTGACTTTTTTCCCGACAGATATAAAAATTCTGCGGGAAATGGACGTCTTTATCTTGTCGTCTTCAAGATGACCTTGGTCATGCTTGCGGGAATGGTCCATAATGGAAGTCTCGCAGCTGGTTCGTTCTTTCCGAAGACATGCAATAAAATATTTTAAATATACTGGCTGTCGGTATTTATTGGTTTGTATTTCTATAAAGGAATACGATATTTGAACGTTCTTTTCATAGAGTACAAAATAGAGAGTCATCACATCAATCATCAACAAATAGCGATAAAATAAACAGTAAGATTATAATGGAATTTAACCGTATCCGGTTGAAAATCATCAGGTTCAAAAATATCAACAGTGTTAAGGTTCATTTATTGATATTGACAAGCTTCGCTTACGCTGCTTAGCTTATAGCGAGTAATCACATAAATAATGCTCGTGAAGACACACGATTCACGCTTATAACGAGCATGATAGGAGGACAAATATTTTATTTTAGTTAAACTTGGCTATACTTTATAAGAGATATCGCTGGAAATCAGCTTATTAACTACTGCGATTCAGATATGATCAACTTTAAGCGGATTTAAATATATTTTTAAATTTTTTGATTAAATTTTTTGATTAAATTTTTGTTAATTTTTTTTAAAATAAAATAGAAAAACCAATATTCATTAAAATGTGAAGATATTTTTGGATTCATCAATATGTGTCCCCAACATGATAATTTTCAGGTATTAAAAAAAATATTTTTTCTATGAAAAAACACAGTGAATCATCAACGAGTCATGGGTGTTTAAGTGGTCATCATATAAAAGAAAAACAAGATGTTGGATACAATTTTTATGTTATTTTAGCCATGTTATAATAAGGGTTAATTTTTTGCTTTGCATGATATGATAAGTAAGCACACAAATATGTGTATTTTTTATGTACTGTTAAATCGCAATCAAATATATTTCAGCAATGATTACAAATAGGTCTGAGAGCGAACAAGGCAGTGTAATTAATCATTTTATGCGAGAATATGTTTCCATTGATGTTTGAGTTCGGGACCCGGGACCTAACTAGGGGCATTGGGTAGAATAATGAAGTTAGTCTCGGTACTTTGATATATTTAATTAGGCAATTTGCCACCGGCAAAAAGGGACCGTGTGATATGGGATGGTGTGACCACAGGTGTATGACACGGGAGTGTCTTAGGGGTGGCGAACTTGATGTGTCTGCGACCTCAGCGGGACAAGCCACCTGGAGGGAGGAACTACCCTCAAAAATGGGAAGGTAGAGATTTCGTGCGGCGCTGGAGAGGTCATGTCAAAGATTGTGACCTCTTGTAAAGTGGGTAAATTTGTAGTCGATATCCATGGCCCCTCTATGTGTATATCGGTAAACTCTTGCATAATTTAAGATGTGAGTATGTCGAAGGAATTGCCAACTGTTTGCTTTATAATCTAGTTTTTAATGCATCCCCTTGTGTATTGTGCATTCGTATGAATGCAGGGGGAGAATAAAATAACAATAAATAATAATAAAAATATCATGTTAATGATACATAAACGCCATAAAGTTATGGGTGTGTATAAAATAAATTTAAAAAACATGAAAAAAAAAACTTGAAATAGTTGATGTGGGAATATAATTAAATTGACCGATATGCAATGTATTTCAATCATCTCCATTGGTTTTATTATCCGAAAGAATGGGTGGCCATCGTAAAGTTTGCGGTTAGTAGAGAGCATATTTTAGGCGATCAAAGGGACCGCATCTTCTCATCATTGAAAAGCCGCAAAACATAGCGAAATAAGGAACATCGTCTTAATATTCCCGTTACTATTATATTGATGTTTTTATGGCTGCGTCATTATCATCATCATCACTTTGTCATGTATCTCACTATCTATTAATTATGTGGAATGGGCTTGGAGCAATTAGTTCGAGTACGTGGGTGACGTTCTGGCGCCATCTGGGTGAGCAGAAACAAGAGCCTCAATTGCGGTGAGATTTGGAGAAGAGCATCTTACGCCATTGCAATTGTTCACATCTATTCCTTACACTATACATTGAATGTAATATAATATTTAAACATAACAATCTTATTTCAATATACTTACTTCAAGGGTATGATATATTATTTCTTCTTAAAATCAAAATTGAATTAATTTGCATTGACAAAGCTAGCTATTCGCACCTTTTTTATACTTGTATCCGACCTCCCCACTATCTTTTGGATGTTTATCGTATTGCTCTGAGGAATATCGTTTCTGCCAGTGCATCCACTGCAGAATGTTTCAATTAATCGAGAATCATCATCCGGTCGGTGGCACATGTAAGGTGTCCAATAGCGTAGGTAGCCGAGTTCAGTCAATTCATTTTTCTTTTAAATACAAACAGAAAACTAAAAGTTTTCACAGCAAACTCAATTCACACAGAATCTAAAAATGCGGACTTTTATAAGAATGTAACAGGTTGTTTAAATTTTCGTTGGCAAAATATTGCTATTTTCACTTTCGAATTCCGAACGTTCATGTGATATATCCTAATAAATTATTCACAGTCATCAATTTTACAGTAATGACAATTTATTATACTGATTTATACAAGCAAACAGCCCCGTTTAACAGTATCTAGGACACGTTTACCACGTAAGAGTGCTAGTCTAGCATACGATGCAAATTAAATGGGGGGACATCGTACGTTCGTCCATGCACAACGTGCATTCAAATGCAATTGTCATGATTTACGCCATGAAACCGGTCAAATTTGATCGAATGAATTCAGAAATAGTCGAAGAATGAATCGTCACAATATCTGATCTGAGATTTTCCGCCAAGGTCTCGTGTATTCGTCCATCGACCGACAATCCGTCGAAGTTTCTATTGCTTAATATGCAGAAAATTTTCTTGGTGTTATGTGGGATTTAGGACCGATGGGTAGACAGTCGAAGTAACTTTTGAAGCCAGCTTTGCGGATTTGTCCCGACGTGTATTTATCACTTTCGGGTTGTTGGGATGACCTTCTTCCGAAACTTTGCTGTCACACGAGAACCTTTCTCCATCTGCGGTTTGCATTCGGATTCACAATTCTGGTAAAGCAATTTGATCCATTGATAATCCTCGGCCACTTGGAACATTCAAACTAATGTATTTATTAATCGATCTCCTAAGATGGACGGATATAATATTGGCCGAGATGGGTCGGATACGTACCGGGACTTCTTGGGAGGGCGGAAGTTTTGACAGAGTTTTGGAATTTTGCGGGGAGATGAAGTTATTACAGATAGATGGGAAGGAAATTCAATTGGTGATTGATATTTGATAAAAAACTTATTAAAGAATCTGACGTGAGATTTTATTAATAAAATGACAGCGTTTTAACCCCTAAATGAGTACTATCCCAGGGTCTGGGACCCCCCCTTCCACTTATTCGAAAGAACACTCTTATACATTGAGCTCGGAGACAGACAGAGACAGAGAGAGAACGTAGCACAGTTCGAGAAACAGAGACAGAGGTCTTCCCCGTATTTCAAGTGTGTTATATGTTTGTGCAAAGAAATTACCAAATATTTTGTGCTATCAACAGTGTTTATTTATTTAATTGCTTCCTGTTCGTCGCCGCTTGTTGAATGAGTCTTTGTCCAATTATCATTTCCTTCTAAAGCAGGAGCAAATTAATCGATTTTTTGTGTATTGTTTATGTAAAGAAATGACATGGTCTTGTATGCTATCAACAGTGTTTATTTACAATTGACTCTGTCTCGAGTTGAAGATTGTCTTACGCTGATAGAAGCTGATGTAAAGTAATACACTCCATCGATTTTAAATTTGCTCACTCCTCAAAAGGTTAACAGCGTGGTTCGACATTATCATGATCATCATTGGTTTGAGTATAAATTAAATAACTGTAAGAAGTGCCTATTCGCATGTTACAATCTAAAGAGAGTAAATACGCACACGTTGCGCGCAGAGTTTTATTTACAGCACGAATTAGCACCAAATGCAACTGTTCAAAAAATACAAAATACCTTATCCCAATATGTTAATTATTCAGTCGTTACGTTATTTTTTACGTGATAATTTCTTTAAAAATGTTTATTAGTTGCTATGAATAACAAAAATCTTTCCAAGATGACCTTATCTTACATACAGAAATAAGACTTTTTGAACTTGGCATTTTTGATTTGGATATGTGAGAAATTGAACGTTTTAAACCTGTTTCCCTAGGGAAGAAAATCATTAACATATAGATAAATATTTTGTAGAAAAATTCTTTATTGCAGCAGTGAAAACAATTTTGATCTAAGATTATTTATTATTCATCTTGTATTTCTTATTTATTATTCCAATTGCTTTACTTCCTTTAAGAAGAAACATCTAAAATTAAAGAAGAGACTTCAGCTCTTCAATATGACATCATATTGCAATTTCACAATACGCCCAAAATACATCAAAATCAAATGCTGTTTTGGACCCACATATTTATGCAAATCTTTATTTTCCTACATGAATACTACAAAATATAATTAAAGCTAATCGTGCATAATGCGTTCGAACTCGAGTAATACAGAGAGAGCATTTTTGCACATTGAGTGCGGAAATTAGTGAATCGAAGACAGAGACGGAGAGAGTAATTTGCGTCTCATCGTACACTCGTACATCGATGGCAAGGACGTATTGTAAAGGTGCCCCTACACGTCTAAATATTGATAAAAACGATCCACACAATGCAATTATTTATTCAAATCATTATTTCAAATGGAATTTGTTCGTATTCGGTTGAAAACCATCAGGTATAGGGTCTTCTTAAATCATTGGTGGTCTTCTTAGAACCACGCATTTTTTGTTACTTAAACTGAAGACACATATCTATCGTTTGTGTTTAAGTGAATTGAATTGAATTGAATATCAACAGTGTTAAGGTTAATTTATTGATATACAAGTTTTATTCAGGCTGCGCGGTCCTGAGAGAAAAGTGGATTTTTATGGACGATAAACGCTGGACAACTATGGTTTATAACACAGGTCCACTTAAACGTATAAGCAGGATTAACAGAATGGGTGTTTATATAAAACTTATATAAAATTTCTTCTAACACAGAAAATCTATATATATTATATTTAGTTTAACCATTTCAATTATTAAACCCGACTTAATCTCGACAATATTTTGACTCAAACTAAATGAAACAACTTCGGTTAAAGTCTATAGTAATCAATAAAGAAGTTCAAACTAGAAGTTCAAAGAAATACGTTCAAGCTTTTAATCGACGACTAAGCAGTTGTATATGCGCGCGCATCCGAATTTCAATGAATTGCGAGCATCGAGTGCTTAAATTATTTATTCGCGGACACGATTCAATTTCAACATCTTAATTAAATCCAGCTTATTATATTTGTTTTCTGGTATCCTTCGTGTTAATAATTGCTATTTCGTGTTTGGCATTAGATAACACGAGTGTCACGACATTATATTATTATACCGACTCTCATTAAGCATTTATCCAGATAGCGTACATGGTGAGTGATTTTTTTGCACAAAAATGGGTCATATTAACGAATTTTATTAAAAAATGAGAGCCTTGGACGGGGAGATATATTTTCATTAGGGTATTTTTAAAAGCACATTGTTTAAAGTTGAAAGACAACTTATTCATGTCGCCTAAATTAGCATAGGAAAAAGTTGAATTTTTCGCAAAAATTGTTCTTCGAGAGGAAAAATGTTAATTGCTCTTAATTGAAATTTAATGGAAAACTTTGACATCGTCCTCCTCTCTGCTAGGCATTTTCGAATAAAATCGTATTTGCTGGAACTGGAAAAATCGAAGCAAAAAACGCCATGAAATATCATGGCTGTCTCACGACGATAATGTAAAATTTGTCTATTTTCTATAATAATTTCGGAGCATTAAAGCCTTCGGTCCTTCGTAGTCGTGGGAGCTTTCCGTGATTTATACTCAAGAAGCTTACTTGCTTCTGGGACCGGGGGAGAGCCGGAGTATGTTTGGATGGCTCCCAACAGGGTGGCAGGAAACCAGCTTTTCATTACTGAAGGTAAGCCGGATCCTAGTGCACGTAATGAAAATTAATTTTAGAGTAGCCCGCTAACGGTCCATTTGTCGTAGCCAAATGAAGGTTGGGTATTTTGATCCCCAACGAATCTGACTACTGGGATCCCGGCTATGACCCACGTCCTTCCAATCGCTCTTACCTTACGCAATGCATAATTGAAAATATCCATTAAAAACTAGCTCTTCAAGGGCCAAAACGAATTTCGAACAAATTTATTTAAACAACACAATGTACTTACAGCAATCTCCTCGGTAGGCCACCGTAATGTCTTGCTGTTGTTGGCAAGCAGTGCTCTTCAATTGACATTCGTTGGCATAGGTTTGACCATCACTACCACAAACCATCGAAGAATCATCATTCGATCCTTCGTCATTCATCTAGGAAAAAAATACAGTTTTATTAAAATCTGATTGTTATTTAGCTTACTTAAATTTAGCTCGTTATGATCTTATATCCTATATATGTGTGTAATCACCAAATCAAGTGCTACCAACATTATTTCATTGTTTAAATAAATTTTAAACATATTAACCCTATATCACTAATTATTAGTCTTAAAGACTACAGATTTATAACGCAATTGGTATGTATCGGTCAGCCCTCGGACTAACCACATAAGAGTGTCTTCCACCGCTTTTTTATCCCACAAGAAACGTTACACGCAGAGCTTCCCACAGGAAGACCAGTTTCAGAGTACGTGCACTTGCAGGTGAGTTGGAAGAAGAAGGAAGACGTTAGGCTAAACACAAATGAACTACTACGGCTGTAACAGATGACGAACTGCAGGGGTTCCCCCTTCCAAATGGTACTCGTATTGGTTTGGTGCTTTTGCACAAAGTTCTGTAATCGGTAGTTCCACATCCCACTTTATGGGTACGCATCACAGAGTAAGCTGCACACCCAACTCATGTTAGCTGGGCACCCCAGCAGCGTTTGATGAGCAAACTGACGACGTTGCTTTTATCCACCTCTATTCTACATCATTACCTCAGGGATTCGACGGTTAGCAACGTTAGGGTTTTATGGGTGGGACATTGTAGAGTGAAACATCCACCTGGTGTACAATAGAGAAGCTGTAACTAAACAGAACACGACAACTTGGAGATCTTCCATGCCAGCCTGCTCACAAAGTGCGGCTACTTGCTCCCTGAGTGCGGAGGGAAATTAGTTAAAGATTCTAATTTAATTTTGAGATTCTTAGTGCTAAAAAATATAGAAATAGATTATTACAGGCCGCTTTCTACGACCTGGCGGAGGTCGTAGAAAGCCTTAGGGATACATTTTACCCAAAAACATTACAAAATGCTCTAAAATTAGAGGCCAGAATGTTTTTGTGTCCAACCGGTCCGAATTTCGGACCACTGACACATTGATATAGCGACGCGCGATCGATTTTTTAAAAAAATTAATACTATGCCTGATTGACAAGGAAGTTCATTTATAATTTAGGACAGCGAGTGTAAAAGTAAAGATATACTCAGGTCAATATTTGTAAACTAAAGATTGTCAAAAGCTTCTCTTTTTCTCTTTAACCTGCATATGTAAAAAAGCTTGATTGAATGCCTTGGATATTTCAATAAGACTGATTGTTTTAGGCTGTATTATAACAAAATAGTGATTTTCAAATTAAACGAGTCTAAATTTTATAGGTTTTTAAATTAGGAGTGTTTTATAAATTAAATGTCCACTAAATAGCAAATTATGTAACATTTGAAGATGAGTTTTTAATGAGCATGCGTGCGATTTCTTTATCTGCAGATTCAACCTCTTCTTCTAAACGAAATAAAATTATGTTATAAATGTGTTAAATATTAATAATGTTATGGTAGTTTAAATTGGTAACACTTGTCTTGGCGGATGTTGTATCATTTCATGAAAAAAACACTTTAAGTTCAGCGAAGACCATGAAAAAGAGTCGACGATAAATCAAGAAAATATCAAGGATAAAATTCGATACCATTGAAATGAAGTCTTTGAACAAAGATAAAGGAATAAAGAATACTTACAATATCGCTGTCGGAACAATTCCCAGGACAAACACATTTCGCCCTCACGACACTATCCATTTCGCAAATAGCGTAGAAATCGCACTTCTTCTCCTCGCATGTCTCTGCAAATAAATAAAGCGAAAATTCCACATTTAAAACATGCCCCAATCGACGAACTGATGAAAACAAAATGACTTTTAACGAAATTGTAGCAACGTCGGGATCGCGCCCCATACACCCCCCGCATGTTATGGCCCGCCATGAAAAATGTAAGAAGTACTTTATATTACCTTTTAAATGAAACGAGACTTTTTTCGTGAACTGTTTTTTTGACATTACTTAGCGGCCGCATTACAAAATGGCTCTAATAAATTTTCAGCTGAAAATGTATCCCGATTACTCAGACTCGCTTCGTTACGCCATTATATATGAAAAAAAAACGCAATGCTCGTTTGATATATGCGAGGTTGAAATTTTGGCCTTGTACATTTAAGACACATTTAACACATTATTTATCAGGCCATAAAAATGTTATGGCCGATTTTATTTGCGAATGATTAAACATTTTATATTAATTTGAGCCTGGAAGCGTTCATAAATTTCCCCTATCGAATCGAATTTAAATCGGCGTTGACGTGATTGCGAATTTTCGCAGGGGTGAAAATAAGTTCCTTGTATTATTAATTGTTAAATTTTAATATACGAAGTCCAAAAAGTACGAGGGTAGTCCCAAAAGTACCCGATTTCACATAGAGAGGGTGGTTTTGTCGCTGTTTTATCGTTATGTGATACAATACTTTAATTTGAAAGGTTTCTGTCAAACCAATATCAAAGACGAGCGAGATTCTTGTTTGTGGGCATCTGTTCCTTTGTTTGAAACATTGAAATATTGAGTGGCAGAGTTTATATGAGGCCGTATGAATTGCCAAGACGAACATCGCAGTGGTCGACTTAATGAGGTAACAACGCCAGAAATGGTGAAGAAAATCCAAAAAATAGTATTGGATGACCGTCGATTGAAAGTGCGCAAGCTAGCAGAGTTAATAGACATTTCAAAAAATGTTGTACATTGCATATTGACTGAAAATTTGGACATGAGAAAGCTGTGTGCAAGACGGGTGCCGCATTTGCTCACAATCGAATAAGAACAGCGTCGTGAAGATGTTTCAGCCGAGTGTTTGGCGATGTTTCACAGCAAAAAATCTAGCTAAAAATAAAGTGTTTCATCATGACAAACACAAGTTCACACATCCATTATCGCAGTGGCGAAAATCAATAAGTTAAAGTTCAAATTGCTTCCTCATGCACTCTTTGATTGTTTTCTTTTTTAAAACTCTAAAAACTCGGCTCAGTAGTTAAAGATTTATCAACAATGAAAAGGTAGAGTCGACGTTTGATAGCTATTTTGAAGAATTTAATTCGAAGTTCGAAAGGAGACTATGTTGTAAAATAAAGATATTTTTCTTTGTATTTTCTTCGTTGGATCAGATCCATCTGGGACTACTTTCGTAGATAAAAATCAACATTTTTAGTCACATTAGATATCACGCGATAGAAGTGGAATTGTCTGCTGTGTAATATATAAAAATAGGCTTGCTGCTGGTGTAGTGGTTGCTTTATATTACGCTACTACTTATAGATACACACACAGAAGAGGACGTGAAGCGCATGCGTAGCATGTTTGATGCATAAAACAGAGACGGAGATACTATAAACGATTCTCTCTTTTTTTCCAACAAACTGTTGCTTTGAGTTACACTTTTCGTGACGTTCAAGTCAATTTGCCCTACCGCGCCTATACAAACGACACAAAAATTCAAACAGTTTTCAGCATATACGTTAGTATTATATGGAATTAATAATTATATGGAAAGATTATTCATTTGGCATTTTTTGGCTGAGAGATTTTTAGAAATTTGGTTGTTTAATTTCATCCAGTTTATTTTTCAGAGCGCCGATATTCACAGTCAATCCTTCTATAACGTCCACTTGGTTTGAGGCGTCTTTAACGTAAGCAACGGGTAAAATACGGAGGGGTCAATGCCCTATACGCGCATGTACAAATTTTGTATTGGTGCCTAACTTTGTATAGCGTTTTACTTCTATAGCGTGGTCTAGTCGCTATAGAAGGGTCGACTATATTTGTCGTCGAACTTATTAGAGGTATTAAAAATGAATGTCGTTTTTTAAATGAAAGATTTAAATTCTCATATTTTTTTTATTTTGAATAATATTTTACATAATATAATTGCCATCACTAGAAATAACCCTCCTCCACCTATCTGGCAACATTTTGATGCCTCTTTCATAAAACATCATCGGCTTTGAATCGAAATAATCCTTTAACCCTTTTTTTATATCATCGTATGTTTTATAATTTTTACCGTCCAAATAGTGCTGCATGGACCTAAAGAGATGATAATCCGAAGGAGCGATGTCTGGTGAATACGGAGGATGTCAAATTACCTTCCATCCAAGGCTGTCAATTTTTTCCCGCGTTATTTTTGCAGTATGGGGGCGGTTTTGTCATGCTGTAAAAACACTTGTCTTCGATTCACGAGAGAGGGTCGTTTTTTTTTTAATTTCTGCCGTTAAACGGTCTAATTTCTCACAATAAACTTTTGCATTTATTGTTTGCCGGGTTTAAGAGTTTCGAAATTAATAATTCCCTTGCTGTCCCACCAAACAGACAAAAGAACCTTTTTTGTCGTGAGACCGGGCTTCGGGGTTGGTTTTGCTACCTGCCCCTTCGAAAGCCATTGATTTTTGCATCCGTGGTTAGAGTACAGCACCCATTTCTCATCTCCAGTTATTAAATCATTTAAAAACAGTGTTTCGGATTCCTTTTTCAACAAATCTTCGCATGCGTGTATGCGCTCGCCCAGATTCTCTTCGCTTAGCGCGTGCGGTATCCATCTTCCTTTTCTCCAAGTCTTCCCGATTTTTTTAAAATGTTTTTTACACTCGACCATGAGCATCCAAGTTTGTCCTCAATTTTTTCAATAGAAGCCGTAGGATCACTTTCAATTTCAGCAGTCAGTATGGCGGGAACCACCTCACATGGTCTTCCACTTCCAGGGCTATTCTTCAGATCAAAATTTCCAGATCGAAATTTTTTAAACCATCTTTGACACTTGCGAACATCTAAAATATCGCCCAGTATGCCACAAATATTTTTAGTGGCAACCACTGCAGTTTTTTCTTGATAAAATGATAATGCATTGAATAACGGAAAAATTCTTTGTTCGGCGAAAATTGATTAATTGTAAAATGGGTTTTTAAATTTGAATTTAACAAACCACAATTTATTCTTGACAAGTATGGTCACCGAAAGAGCATAAAACACGACGTGAAAAAGCAACAGCCGAAGCACAACTAACCCTCGAAAACGGTCAACAATAGAAACGACATTCATTTTTACTACCTCTAATATTTAAAATTGTTATGATTCACTGAGTTTTTAATGTAGCTATAATTCCTCAAGCTTCATAATGATCCCGTAAAAGTTCGTAATAAAATAATAAAATGTGAAGTGGAATACCTAAATGCATAGTAAAAACATCAAAGAAACTCGATATATAGATAAGAAATAATAAGATTTTCTTAGAAATGTTATATAAATATATTTTTTCAACTAAGCAGAATGAAATTGCCTGATGGCATATTGCAAGAAAATAATCAACGTACAAGGAGCAAATGCCTTCATTGGGACTTTTTGCGAGTTTCATTCAGATTTAATTAACGGACGGGGTAATTTTACAAGGTATTCAACCGGGTGTTTAGTAATAGTTTGCAACTTAAATTGGACTAAAAGAACTTACCACACGTAGCGTTATAGAGCAGGTTAAGTGGAGTGTGCTCTGGATAAATTTGGCAGGAATGTTCCCTCATTTTACACTCGTTGGAGTAAGTGCGGCCATCGCTGGCGCAAACGGGTCGTAAGTGTTGACTGCACCTCGGACAGGAGCATCGGGCGATGCCATCTTCTGAGACGCATTCGCCCCATGGACCACAATCGTGCTTCGTACAAGGGTTCATTACACCTGCAATAAAATCAAATTACGACTGTTAATCAAGAACCTGATGCTGGATCAATGGAGCTGAAACTATCCAGACTGACCATCAGATGTGCTAAACATTGTATCCAGAAATTATATTATTTCATACAAACTAATATATTTCGTCAATTAAATAATAATTACATGATTTAGCTCAGCGACCTAAATTTTACATCCATTTATATCCGTGTTTATACAATTTAAATCGGAAAAGTTATACATAGTTTACTAAGCTTTCAACGTTGCGAACATTATTTTTTCTTTTTAAACTTGAATAATTATACATACAGGCATATATTTTTGTGTACAAGTAGTTTACGTTAATTATGGTTTAATAGATGTCATCTACTTTCGATACAACGTGGTTGGGCCTTCAATAGTCGTGGCTTAAGTTATAGATTCAAGATATCGTGTAAATTATTATACTACTTAAGCGAAAGTCGTTCGTTTCAGAAATTTTAATAAGCCGAATATATTTATATAATCTTCTTCATCTTGAGGTGTCATATCCGTTATCGGATGTAATCGATCACTGTAGGGACTTTTATAAGGATTAAGAATTTTAGCGTGGCTTTCATCGCCTCTCACATATGATTAAATAAAAATGAGATTATTTGGGATACAAATATTTTATGTAGAAGATGTTTGAGTGAATGGCTAAAATATCATTATTTTAAAACCACATTTCAATCAATTTAATTCTATCTTACGAAACACAATCGTAGATATCCTGCCCGAATTTTCGTCTCAATATATAATTTTTCAGAAGTAGAAATTTAGTATCGAAAAGCCTGAATCGTTAAAATCTATTGAATCCTAACGGTCAGTTTTTTGGTCTCGCGTATTTGTCGGCCATTTTGTTCAGTCACAGTAAATTCTTCCGATGGAATTATCGTCGCACACTCCCGCCACTTTCCGCCCGTGCGAGATTCGCGCCGTAATCCGTTTTTAGACTTTGCAGAACAATACCGTCACGAATATACCCCGTACAAGTTTATAGTAGTGATAAAAAAAGGGGGACTGGGGGCCCACCACATGCCCGAGCGTGTACCCAAGGTCGAGAACGACCTTACGATAGCTCTTGTTATAGTAGTGATATGATAGGTCGACAATATGTCATGAAATGGGTTAGGTTATTCAGAGAAGGCCGTATTGATATTTACAACGAGGCAAGGAGTGGGAGATCACCGGTGATTTCTGACGTACTTGTGCAAAAAATTGAAAAACAAGTGCGAAATGATCACCGTGTGACGCTTGGCGACCTTCACTAGGAACTTCCTGACATTTTTTAAAATATTCTCGATGATATTGTGTTGAAAAAACTTGGTTACAAGATATTGTATGCGAGATGGGTGCCCAGAATGCTCATATCGAAGTACCACCAAAATTACATGATCGCCACGTGTGGATCTTTTAATGGTTTTGTACAGAAAGGAGAAGCTTCTCTGGATTTTATCGTAACGGAAGATGAGACTTGGGTGTGTCACTACATCCCAGAATCTAAAATGGATAGGCAAAGTGGCAACCACATCGTGCCGCTGTTGCTGGGCGGATGTTGACGACTTGATACACAGAATTTAGAGTAACTGAGTTTAAAAAAGAGAACATGATCCATAACATGATGGTGAGCAGAGAAAACTGGGGTCTTTCGCGGGAATTTATAGAGAAAATAATGATCGCCATAGAAGACAACGAAAGAGGCCTGATAGTCAGACCAACTGTTTCCAGAAGCAATGTGATAAACAATATCAGGGGGGACAGAAACGGACCAAGGGAGGCGTTTAGTCAGTAAGAATCTGACACCACCCTGGGGATCGCTAGCTCTAGGGTATCTTAGGGCAAGATTCCACAGTGAAAAAGTGAATCCAAAAGACAATCTGACAAAAACTGGTGGCTATCTATCTTGATGGTGTTGAAAAATAGTTTAAAATATTTTGTGATTTAAACCAGAAATATTTGAATGCAAATTCATTGAATATATAAGTATTATAATTATATAAACATCGATAGTAGTAATAATTCAATTATAGATCATCCAAGGGTCATCCAAATGTGACGCCTA
Organism: Stenopsyche tienmushanensis; assembly: GCA_008973525.1. NCBI lineage: Eukaryota > Metazoa > Arthropoda > Insecta > Trichoptera > Stenopsychidae > Stenopsyche > Stenopsyche tienmushanensis. The sequence continues at coordinate 265,489 of WACJ01000234.1, read as the reverse complement.
GATGTGTTTTTGTAATATTTTCCCGAATTGTGTGATATTTTAAAGCTGTACTGCCTTCTACTAAAACAAAATAGTCTTTTCAAATATGTCATTTGAACTTATATTTCGTCGCGTGTAAACATCATACAGTTCTGACGTTTAGGCGTCGCATTTGGATGACCCTGTATAAATCGATCAAACTAGTAAGATCGTTGTAAGATAGGGTTGCCAATCTCATTAAAGTGATTATAAATCATAATGTGTATTGGATTTATGAACATTATACAGCAGGTAATATATCATTATTTTAATCACGCGCTTAAAATTTCACTATGAAAATGGTAGATTTTGAATATAAATCAAATTTCAATGACAGAAAGGCCCTCCATAAAAAGCTCCGCTGAAGAAGACTTATGAGTGCCTCATTGTGATCGTTTTAAACCATGCATTATTTACAGCGTGTAGTGCCAAAGTGTCGGAGTTTCGGAGATAAAGCATTTTATTCGTGTCACGAAGGACGCTGTGATAAGACTTCGATTTTCAGAAACTTCAGGGTCGCAGATGAAGGTCGAAATTGTTCTTAAAGGTCAGACATGGGGCGCAGACAATGAGTCTGGAAGCTTTTTTATTGGGCTGTACGGGGGCAATAATGCTCCTGGTCACGCTACCGAAAAAACGTAAAGTAGTTCAATTTTATTCAAGCGAGGCTCAAATGTCTGAACTTATTTCATAAAGTCGGGGGCGAAATTAAGTTATTTCATAGCTGGATGTGTTTGTTCGCTAGGAAGTGAAAATATATCGGTTGAGTTGTTTCGGAGGGTAGATAAACGAAATGTGTTTGTATTGTGCGACGGCAAAAGGATACGGCTTTAATTTTAAGATAAAACATTTGGTCCTTAATTCCTATTGAATTCTGTTAGAGCACAATTTGGGCTCACTAGGACTTGTTGGTTGTTTACCTATTCTGTGGTCGCTCATTGAACACAGTTGGCAAATAGTGTTTGCTGTCTGCAGACAAGATCCCGTTGCTTGACGCTGATGAAAGTTTAGTTTCGCCATAGCAATACGTATCTTGATTGGGTTTCGGATAGAACATCTATGTCAAATCAAATATTCAATTTATACAGATTAAAGATCCCTAGACTAGTCGTCCTAGACGTTGATTTGGCAAGAGAATCAAAGGTACTCTCTATATAATATTAACAAGTTTCTTTGAAAAGGATCGATATAAATGACTGTTAAAGACGATAAGAGTGTGTATGGGTATTATTATATTCGATAAATATAAATTGATTAGTGATTGTAATGACTATGTGCCCTCTAATTTAGTCCGCCCATTAACGCCCTCGGCACCAACCTCTACCAGGTATCGAGTTGACATTTTCATAAGGCTATAGGTTATATCGGATGGCATTTAGATGTACACGAACGTGTAAGAATCGATTGATTGGTATTACCACATGGTCCATGGTGTGCAAGTTTGGGCATTCGTCCATCTCGACATGCTGCCTTCCGTAGATGACAAGCACTTGCATGAGTTCTGCCATCACTTCCGCACACCGGTTTCAGCATTGGTTCACATTCGGAACCACATCCACATTGTGCTACACCTCCTTCTCCTATCCAGCATTGTTCTCCTGGTCTGCAAGATACGCTCGAGCAGGGATTAACACCTATAACGAAAACGAGAAGGACATTTAATTAAAAATCATTGAAAAACTGTTACACATTAATGAGCTCCATATTATTAAAAATCCAAAAATATATTGAAAACGCTTATGAATACGAGGGTATTTCCAGAAGTACCCGATCTAATAAAAAAATACAAAAAAATTGGAAAAAAATATCTTTATTACTCAACATAATCTTTCAGCTTTCATTTTAGCAAAAATGAAACTAAAATATAGTTTGGACTGTGTGTGCGGGGATCCTTTCATGGACGCGGATCACGTTCTGTGGTCGTGTTTGGGCATATCGGCCGAGAGAGAGGCTCTCCTGTGCCGTATCAGAGGTCCTATTTCTGGACCTCTTGGCCACAGGGATTTGGTGACCAGCCCCGGTGCCTTTTCGGCGTTCAAGGCCTTGTGTCATAGTTTCGGAGTCCGCCTTGGACGGATACTATTTTTAGTATCCGTTCTCTACCATAACATGTCACTACGGGTTGATCCATATACTTGTATCAACCTAGGTGTGAATAATAAAATTAATTTACTTTTAGTTCATTGCTTTGACTGTTCGACGTAGAAAATGTTTTGTGGACATGTGCGGGCATAGTGTCAGATCACGAGGCGTTCATTCGTCGTATCAGCGGTCTGAGAAGCGGACCGGTTAGACACAGACCTCGTGACCACTTTTTTGCGGCATTTTCGGTAATAAATGTGTACCCAGGGCTATCTATGATATGTACGACCACGAAAGCTCTCCAGAAGATAATTTACATGGACAAACAGTAGATAGATGCAAAAACACAAACTTAATTTTATTGCATAGCATTGTAACGTTGGTAGTCTTCTCAGTCCGTTTTCAATCGGATCGTCGTCTGTAATAATTTAGACGAGGAAGAATATTTTCAGCTAGCATAATCAAAGGTAGATCATGAATGGTGGAGAGAAAATAAATTCAATCAGCCAAAGCTCATGGTACACTTTTAAATCCCCAGAGGCATTGCGTTTAAAATCCCTTTCCCCCTAGGGTTCTGCGCTTACCAAGAAGAAGTGACCCATACCCCTTCATTTTTCAAGCTTACACAGAAGGGGGGGCCATGATCTGACCCCATGTTAATCCCATGATCTGACCACGTGACTCGCGAGCTTAAAATAGCGGATTCGCATCGGGACAATACCAACTTACAGTATTATTTTTGGAATTGGATCAGAGTGCATACGGTCCTAATTGGAGTGCCCTAACATTTCCTGGATATGGTTATCTATTACGTTTTTAATCTCCACTGTATTTGATGCTAACAAAGAGTTAAAGCTCACATTATTTTGTAAGGGCGCATCAGAAACTTACATCTTCGTCTTTATTATTGATACTATTTTTATAATAATACTTGCTATTTTTAAAATATCTGTTGTGAATTGCGGCTTAAAACTGAATTTTACAACTATGATGGATGATTCAAATATAACCCGGAATTTTGCTGTACAAATTTATAAGTGTTGATATATAAAAATACAAATGGAGAATCTAATTTTTGTAGATGGTTCCCTTTATTAGAAAAAATAAATTCATCAGATAGGAAGCTTTTTGAATCTGTCACTGAAGAAAAAAGGGTAGAAGTAGTATGCTCTGTTGCTAAATTTGCTGTTTTAAGCTCAAAAAATAAAGCCAATTTAATCGTCGATTAGCGAGACGTCGAATACCGAGGTATAACACTTCGATTGGTGGTCAATTGACGACAAAACGACCACTTATTCACAGGAATACCTACAGGTCAGAAATAGTTTTTGGATATTTTATAAAAGTTAAACGTGTTTGTCAAAGCAAATAATATTCATTTCATTAAGTGATAAACCTCCCTTAAATTATTTTTGAGCTCACTTAAATAGAAATTCTTATTAAAAGGGTGGTGCTGAAGTTTATTAAAGTATAAATATATAAAGTTCATATTGTTTTTGGTACGAGCGTTGTTTGTGCGCATTGGCTTCTTCAAAATCGACGTTAAAAATACATCTTTTATGGATGTTTTTATGATGCCTCTGACAGTTTTCATGACGGCCATTGTGGGATTATTTTGAGCCCCATGTTATTGGACTTTCATGGATGCGATATAAATAAGTGAAGATCAAAGATGACAAGGGTGGACAAGGTAAATTGAGTATCGAAACGAGGGAAATTAAACTCAAAACCTCAAAGAAGATGCGATATTGTATAGCAAATAAGAATTATTGGAAAAGTTTGTCAAAGGGAGATGAAACCCGATTGGGTGTGCATTACTTTATAAATATATGTTGAAGAGGATATTCGAAAATTAAGAGGGAGGAAATCTGGAGGCTATTCATTATTGATATCAAAGGAGCATATGAATTTTGTGAAATAAATTAAGACAGGTTTCATTGTGCTTTCGCATCGTAATATGGACCATTTTCTTCTGGATAATGCCGGAAAAGTTTTATTTTTATTTTTATCGTACATCCATCTGCTTACTTAGGAACTTTTAGCAGAATGCGAAGGTAGAGTAGAGAAAGAGATTTGGGACGTAGAATATATTACATCGACGACTTTCCAAGTGCACAAGTTGCCTTCATCTTTCGTTTGGCTCTCAGTTATTGTGAATACAAAGCCTCCACCCGGCTAGTGAATTATAATCACGGCTAACTTTATTAACTGGGTACATAAAAACTCCATTAGGTGAGGTAGTGTTTCACCCTTAATGGGGTGGGAAGATTCCAGGGGATACGCTGAACCGGGAACATTTAAGCCATATTAAATAAACAACCCCGTAATGAGAAACCAACAAACACCCCGCCTAAATCTGCCTGTGGCCGCAGGTAAACTCCCAACGGTGAAGTTTGGCAAAGGTCAGTTTTGCCGGTAAAAGGTTGGTCGTTTAACCCCAAAAAGGTTCCAGCCGAAGATGCGGGAGAAGTAGTTTGGTAACATATGGTGTGGCAAAGATCGCATAACCCGTGGAGGCCATCTGAATACCACCCCCCTGTTTAGAATGCAGAGTCCCAAAGGTGAGTTTGGGTGTGCGATCATCGTGAGCATGCGAAGCCTTGTAATTTATCAGCTTGAAATATACGACGTAGCGCCTCGGATGGGTGGATGATGAATGACTATAAACGGGAGGAGAAATATTGCCAAGTTTTCCTAGACAAGAAGGTTCCACTTTTTCAGCTATCGATCGGTTGATACTCCCTCATTCGTAGCTACTGATAAATGCGACAAGTGGAACAACCAACAACGATGGGGCTTATTCCCCGTGGAATCAAAATGGAATTGAAAAACATAAAATATGCCTTCGTACAAATGCTCAATAATCGTTCAAATATTCATGACAAATGTCCCATAATTATTTTTTAAATATAGCTTATTGAAAACCGTCTCTGAAACGATTCATATATCAAGCGTTGTACGGCTATAAAATCGATTTTTTTTTAATAAACGGTTAATTCCTGGATTATTATTTATCAATGCTTAAACTTAAATGAAAATATGTATATAAACAGTTTATCATTTTTTCGGATGGATTGATTTTGCGCTTCTGAAAATGAATACTAAGGCTTTTATCAAAGTAGGGGTTGGTTATCTATGTGATTGATTTGCATCGATTTCAAAATAGTGAAGCTTTCATCTCACCCTTAGGTATGCTCTTATCATAATATAGAATTGAATGGAGAATTAGAATATTAAATCCCTTAATATTGGCAAAATACTCTATGGAAATCACTTATGACAAATAACTTATTAGGGTTTAATTGTGAGATTATACGCTTTTTTTTCGACTGTATCCATCATTACCAGTGAGCGGAGCATCAACTGCCGTATTGCCCGGGCATCTTTTTTCTATGTGCGCCAATATGGCGCATCCGTTAAATATCTCGCAAAACAAATTGCGTACATAAACAATATTTGTACTAATTTAAAATTGTTTACAAATATGCGTACAATAATTCCTCAAAGTTTTATCGCAATCGGATGAATAGTATGGGAGTGTATACGAGACAAACATATCACAGATCACAGACATTCATTTTTAAATATCTATGTAAAAGGCATTATAAAACCGTTGTACATCTAGAACTAGCTGTATATTGATAATCGAATCATTTATACGTTTGTTACTTGTGATTCCTTTCAGTATTAGGTTGTCCCATAGTTTCTTTCGCAAATGAACACAGATCTAATCATAGCCATGATCGAAGAAAACCCGCGATATACTGTTCGCAAAATAGCTAACAAGCTAGAAATTCCACGAACATCCGTCCATAATCATCTGACAAAATTGGGCTACATCTATCGTTCAGATGTGTGGCTTCCGTATGAACTGACTGACTCAAATAAACTTCAGCGTATTTCAACATGCGATCTTCTTCTTCATCGACATAATAGCCAATCTTTTTTGATGAGACTTGTCACTGGAGATGAAAGTTGGATATTCTATGTGAATATCCAACGTAAACGGTCTTAGACCAAGGGTACAGATTCTTTAACTGTAGCTAAACCTGGCCTACATCCAAAAAAAGTTTTGCCATGCATTTGGTGGGACTGGAAGGGGATAAAAAGGTAGTAGAACAGAATGGATCATATATTATTCAATAAATTTTGATGTAATACAAATTATTGTTTATATTTTTCTTAATATGAAAACGAAAGTAACTTATGGGATATCCTAAAATGTGAGTAAATAATTTTAGGAATAATTAAAAACATTTTCAGAAGTAGCAGTTTCTTGTGACTTCGTCTTCCTCGACCAAATGCGCGTTGTCTTCCTTCAAGTAGCGGTCGCATCATCGCCCAAAAGTTGACGCCACTTATGACAGCTCAAATCTTCTCCAGATGGTTAGAGAGCGGTAGATCCTCAACTCTTCAAACCTCTATGCATTATATGCGCCGGCGAATTCTTGGTCATTCTAACCCTTTCACGACTTTACCTTCCATCTAGAACAGTTGGCTTATTAACGATTCGCCGATTCTTCTTCTGACACTAATGTAGCGCGAGAGAGAGATATCTGGCCGCAGGAAGAACATCTTTCCATACCTGACGACTCCCAACGACTCCCACCTCCTGCGAGTCCATCACCTCTGATATCCCACTTCTGACACCAATGTTACTTGGCGTGTTCGCAGCGTCACAGAATATGTTGTTTGTTAAATGTGTTTGAAATCTTATATGCATTTAGCCACAAATTTGATTATTTTCAGTAAATAAAAAAGTCAATGTAATTGAAAAAAAATTGGAAACATTTTTAGGATGTCGATTTAGTTATTTTTACAATAAAATAATTTACATTTCTTACTTCAAGTCCTGCGAAAATTAATAGGCCGCTGTTTATACGACATATCACTATGTCATTAATTATGTAATTTTTTCGATTTACGGCCCACAATGCTTCGTTATACGGCCAAAAAGCTGTACTGTTATATTTACTATTTAATTCTCTGATCAATTTCAGTTTCTCTGTTATACGGTTTTTTAATTTTTTTCGGAATGTATCTAGGAATGTAATCAAATTATATTGAATTATACGACGTATGTGATCTTTGAAAGGTCGTAACATGCATTCAATTAAAAAAAAGAGATATTTATTAATATAAGGATCATTTTGTGAGGATCTAAGTTTTCTAATGGTTTAATATCGAAGATGTATGGGTACGACATACGTTTGTAGTTTGCTTTTTGTGATCTTTATTTAAGTTGAGTTCTCAGAAAGTTTCGCCCGACAGGGAACGTAGAGCCAACGAATAAGTTAATAATAAGAAACAATGTCAAAATTTTGATTTAAATTTAGAACCAAATTTAAATAAGGCAATCGTCCACTTTATGAGAATTTGTTTGAATGATTCATCCGACGGAGGATTTCATAAGTATTGATTTCATTAGGAAGAACCGCTGAGTCTTTCGGTCGTATAAATGCATTCAAAGGAGATTCTCGTTTGCATATAATTGATTGAAAATGCTCGCATACCGAGGGCTTATTGGGAGAAGAAACGTTTGCCTTTATATTACGAATGAAATGAAATATCCTTTTCAATATCATGACTGTTTGTGTTTGTAGTTTTTTTATTGGACCGTAGGTTATTGAAGCAGAAATTCCGCGGAAATGTCGGCATGTCTGTGTCCCCTTGTTGGGACGATAAATTTTCCAGCGAACAAAGTGTATTCACGTCTGTAACTGTATGTAAGGTTTAAAGTAAAGAAAAATTGCATGCTGAGTGATAAAGTAATAAGAAGAGGAATACAAGACGGTGAAAACGCTAAGGAAATCCTTTTAATGCCATATATCTCTTTGGAGCATCAATCATTGTGATGTTTTTATTTGGTAAACGCACGATATATCATACGAAACGTGAGGAACATGCAAATACAAGCGGGTAGAAACCACCCGCTAATTCTTGCGCCACGCTAAATCCACCCTAATGTCTCAATTTGCAGGAGGCTCTTTTCCCATTCTTCCGCCCACATCCATCCGCCTTGATAGATATCCATTTCGAGGAATTTATGGTAAATGGTGTGCAGAAAAAATGAAACAGTGTTCTTTCACCCTGCCGGATCGGTGTTTTAACGGAGCGAACAACCTGATCGATGCATTGGTGCTTTTCAATAAATGGAAGAGCTGGGAAATGACTAAATTTAGGATTTACTTTGCATAAAACGTATATATTTTTATTATTTCAATGACGTAAATCACACGGATGTAGATAAATGGAATGGCCATAATACTGACAGGATGTCCTTATGTGCTGCAATTGAGCTGCAGTGAAGCCAAGCTGGACGATGGAAGTGATCGGATGTGACAGAAACGCACTCGTTTTATCTAATCTCTTTATTTAATACGACGGAAGATTACAGTCACGAGTTTACAAAATGAGGCTGCGGAAAGAATACGTCTTCCCCTAACCAAGGCTATCCATCGATTATTCTTTCTTGTTTTCTGCGCGTCTGTATTCCATTCAGTGAGATACGAGAAAAAAGGAAAAGTGATGCGTTAAAATATTTTATACTGTTGTTGAAAATATATTGTAATATGGAATCCCTAACCAAATTTTCGATTTTTCGAGAATCATCATCCGGTCGATGGTATGTGTAAGATTTTCAGTAGCGTAGTCATCCGAGTTTGGCCAGTTTTTATAAGAAAATTTTTTTTATAAGAAAATCGGAAAGTTAAAAGTCTTTTACGGTAACCTCGACCTTTCCACGTTATAATACAAATAATAAATAAGGGAATACTTTTTATATTAATATGTGTATCTATTTTATAAAACCATTATTAAAATATACTTATAGGGACGTGTGCTGGGGAATATTTATTCTCAATCAGACCACCTCACTTGGAACCTGCTATCATTTAGTTTATTGGAACGTAAATATATATTTTTCAAGACCCCCAAGAGATAAACCAAGATTAGCTGTAACATAAAGATAAGCTATTTGGAGCTTAATTCCTTGCTCCCTATGGTGTCAGATCCAAGTTTTAACACTGCCTTCCCGTTTGTATTATACAAAACCGTGTTTATATTAAAAAAATAGTCCACCGTATTTCATTAGTGGTGACTATTTATATTAGATGCTATATTTATATGCCCCTGATGTTTAGTCTGTACAGATCTACTTTTCTCTCGGGACCGCGCAGCGTGAGTTAAGCTTGAATATCAATAAATGAACCTTAACACTGCCGATAGCATTTGTTGAAACTCTCTCCGTCTTTGTCTCCGATTCACTAATTTCTGCACTCAACATGCGAAAATACTCTTTCTTTATCACTCAAGTCTGATTGAAGCATTCCTCATAACGGGTTAAATACTTCAGATTAATGATTATAAAAATGCAACCATTTCCTTATCACACGAAATAAACAGTAGATATACAATTATAAAAGTGTTACCCAAGCAAATTATAAAGGTTATTGTCGACAATTTGTAGTTTCAATCTAATAAATCTTCAAAAAACCGAAGGCATTAGCGAGCCGCACCCTGATGAAAATTTACTTATGTTTCATATTACAACCACTTGGGTAATATAAAAAGAAACCGCCACGAAAGTTTTAAACCATATATTAAAGGTTTTATGTTCCAAGTGGTGATAAATAATGGGATCTATGAGATCTTAATGGGCTTTTTACAACCCCGGAGGATAATAGTCGACCATTTACTTAGTTTTCGCCGAATATATGTACATGTGTGTTTTAAAATGGAATTATAAACATAATACATGGCCAAAACTAAGACTTAAGGATAATAAATTCGCGAATTTATCTTCGTTGGACCGCATTTATTTGAGGGACGCGTACAAGTAAACTTTTTCCAGACAACGCGTATTTCTCAAGAATTTAAGCACGGAGTCCACTGTAATTTATATGAAGAGGATGAGCTTAATAGTCGATTTAAGCGAATTAGTGGAGGTTAATGCAGAAAGAGCTTGCTTCACTTTGTGGTGCATCTGCTCCAAATTAGTCCATTTTCATGGGTAATGGACCTTAAAAGCACACGCTCGCCCCAGGACATGTACAAATGTGTATTTTGTTACTTTCCACAGTACATTAAGCCTTCATCCGCGAAAAGGATGAGCATCGTACCTTAAGCGCTCCTTATCATCCTTTAAGAGGCTAACGAAATTAATTTGAATCATTAAAATGCCATGTTCATTATATTGAAAAATAAACAATGTGTTATACGGCCGAAATGGCAAAGAAAATGCTGAGCGTTATCAATTTTGCATGGCGGTATGTTCGGAGCCTCTGAAAATTGATGAACACTCTTTAAAAGAACAAACTTTTTTCTACCAATCAAAGCTGAACAGATTGACCCAAATCTAATCTGATGGAGGGTCGGTTGAGAACACTTGATTGCCCACAAATTTAGCTGAACTTTCACTTGGGTCGTGTTGATTCCCCGATGGTGAATATTGTGGATCTAAATTTGGGGTGTACAACTCTCCTCGCCTATCTAAACACAAGTATTTTTAAATGCCCAAATAAGCAAACATTTCATAAATATTATACAATATTGGATAGTTTGCCTTCGTTTGATTTGATTTATAATGTTCCGAATTTGCCGTAAAACCAATTTCGCCGTTTCAATTGAAAATTTAAAGCTAATTGGTATTAGTCACGACCACAAATTGCGGATGGTGAAACAGACCACAAATATGTGGGCTAGCCTCATTTATTGAAAAAGCAATGCCAGTCATTAGGATCGTCAATGAAATGACAATTGTGTATTAGAAATTAATATAATGATGGTATCAAATTGTCAACGTCCGATCGTATGGCTGATTTTTGAGGATAAATTCTAGATTTTTTGCAAAAAATAGAGAATTTAACCAAGATGTCGCAGAAAAACGACTCTTAAAATGAAAATATTTGGTCAATAAGGCTATTTAGAAAAAAGAGCTCCTGAGGCCGGGGATTTTTTTATTTTAAAGTTGGCACACCTGACATATTTTGTCGGCCATTTTGTTCAGTCATAGTAAATTCTTCCGATGGAATGGTCGTCACGTGCTTCTGCCACTTCTCGTTAATGCGAGATCCATATGGTCATCCATTTTTTGACTTTGCAGAACAAAAATTTTCGACTTTGTGCAAAACATTGAAGAACAAGTGCAAAATGACTGCCGTGTGATGCTTGACGACTTTCACGATGAATTTTCCTGATATTTATCGAAGTCTCCTTGGTGATATTGCATGTCATGTACAGAATATCCAGAGTTCTTACACCGGAGCATCGTCAAAATCACGTGATCACTGCGTGTGAATTTTTGAATCGTTTTGCATAAAAGGGAGAAATATTTCTGGACTCTATCATGACGGGGGATGAGATGTGGATGTGTCACTATACCCCTGAATCCATTCTGACCTAGCGAGTTAGCCTTCTGCACGAAAACGCCAGACTCCACACTGCGCGAGCTTCACAAGAGATGCTGACATTGTTTAATAGGGTATTGTCACTCACCATCCCTAATCACCCGACTTGGTGCCTTCGGACTATCACCATTTCAGCGAGTGGGTATTTCACTCTATGGTGTCTACCCATAAAACATCAGAAAGAAGGCCCTATGCACGTGGGTAACAGTTGAACTTCGGGGGTAATGATGTAGAATAGAAGTGGGCGAAAGCAGACTCGTCGGTTTGCTCATGAAACGCTGTTGGGGTAGCCCAGCTAGCATGACTTGGGTGAGCAGCTTACCCTGTGTTTTGTACCCGTAAAGTGGAATTTAGAACTGCCAACTGCAGAAGGAACAGGAGGATTTTCACTATTTTCAACAGTCTAGCCTTTCAACACAAAGGAGAATAGCTACTCCTCTCCGTGACTAGGTGCTACAAATGACCAAACCAATCCCAAGGGAGTACCATAGGAAAAGGGGAATTCCTGGAGTCCATCTTCTGGTGCAGCCTTCTTCAAGTTGAGATTGGACCACGCAATTGCGACATGATATTAGTGATATGTTTTAAATAACTCATGTATGATAATGTAAATTTGATGCAAGAATATTCAAATGCTACTTATTTATGGATGGAACGATTTAAAGTTAATCACCAAATTTAATGCCTTAAATAATTTAAATATGCCTAGTGTCCTATATGTAGTACGTCGTATTAGTTTGATATTAATAGCGATTAGTTAAATATGGTTACATTGCACGTAATAAAACTTTATTAATTAATCACAAAATGCTAATTTGTATAATTTAAATTAAAATTTGCGATATGTTATGTTAGCTGTGTGCTATTATTTGCCCTTTGAACTTTAAATTTGTTTTCGGAATGCTGAAATCTCGTGGGCACATTTGGGTTAATATTTCTGTTTTAAGGGTATTTTTTGCGATGAAGACATACAATATCAACATGGAAAGTATGAGTATCAAAGCGGTGTAGATTTAAGGTTCTAGAATAATTTTACAGAACTCGAATCCATTTCCGCATCACATATTCCAGACTTTCGCCGTAATGTATGCTCGGAGCGGCCGTTGTGAGCCATCTTTCACGAAGAATTACAAACACGCCAGTATGGGGAGTAATTAAAAGGGTTTCCTTGTACCTATACGTTTGTATTATGTTTCATTATATTCGATAACAATCTTTGAATCCCAAACGCCGCTTGTTGCTGCTCCAGAGCATATTTATGTATTCTGGTGGCGAAATCGTGCCAAACTATCGACTTTTATGTCCGCTACGAGAGCGAGGGAACAATTCAGGGACCTGCAGGACATTACGACATCGAGAACTTTTCTGATCAAAGTTGCGTAGTAGTTCCTTACACTTGTGCGATGTGATCTTAAGAAAGCAAATAACCCATAGAAGCCAACTTTTGTTCCTCAACTTAAAACGATAGCCCCGGGGCTCTTTTTTCCATTATCATTTTTCTCTACGGAAACGTGTTCAATACGCGAAAAAAATAGACAATATATGTAAAAAATGCCAATATCACTTGTTTTTGTATAATTTAAGAATAAATCTATGCGAGAAGTTCACAAAAGTCCATACATTCAAGAACGCATTAAAGTAAATTTACATTCAAAAGGTCAGTGTGAATATTATTTTAGGCAGAGCTTTATTTATAACACATCGTGAAAAGCTTACGTAATTTTTTGTGCTCTCTTAATGCGAATTTATGTCTTAATTGCCAAAATTAGTATATTTTTGGAAGGTTAATATGGAGAGTTGAAGACCCAGTTTGCAGCATATAATGATGAAAATATATAATGAAGCGGTGTAAATATACAAAGTAATCCCTTGCAAATCTGGACTAATTGGGTATGGGGGTGGGGCAAATTTCATAATAATCCTTAAAAGATAACTCCAATGAATTTTTTTTTGAATATGAATAAATATTAATTTTAATTTTAAAAAAATATACCAACATTTTTTTATTAAGTTCAAGACCGCCTCAACGAAAAGATTTGTTATTTTCAACGAAACACAATAAAATAAAATAAATAAAAATTGTGTGACTGACAATGAGTTTCTATCGAGACACGGTTTAAGAAACACATGTTTCTATCATAGTTGCAATTGTAAATCATTTATTTTTTTATTTTTTTAAATTTGAATTTAATTAATAATCTTATAAAAAATACAGAAAAGTACGGAGATTTAAAAAAGAATGGGTATCCATAGGTGGGCGAAGAAATTAAAAATAACGATGGGAAATACAGGGACTTCTATAAATGGGATGATGATATGCTATTACGTCTTTAGTTAAATCAAATCCTTGGGTCAAATAGGTGTTTCACTCGACGGTGCCCATCCGTAAAATTCCAGGCGGGGGGATGGAGGGGGGATAAGCCTATGCCCGTGGGTAACAGACAAACCCATTGGGTAATAATGTAAGTAGAAGTGGGCGAAAGCAGGCTCGTTTGTTTGCTCATCAAACGCTGCTGGGTTAGCCCAGTTAACATGAGTTGGGTGCGCAGCTTACCCTGTGCTGCGTACCCTTGATTGCAGAAGAAGCAGGAAATGGGGAAGTCCTGCAATCCGTCATCTGCTGCAGCTTCTTCCTTCCTGTGGGAACCTCGCCTCCTTTTGGAGGCCAACAACACTCGGAATAGATCGCACAGCAGCGCGGGACATGGACTCTGTCCTCAAATAGTTCAAACATATCACTAAGTCGCTGTCTGTCCAGTCTCAATAAATCTTTGGGCACATCTAAATAATACAGAATATCCTGTTTAGTGGTCAGCACTTGCTTCTAATCCTGATCACAAAAGCATATAGAACAGCGTCCACCGATTGCCGACCGGTGCTTGCGGGTGTGTTGTTGCTGAACCTTGAAGTTCATTGTCGAGGTGCAAAATTCCACACCGAAAAAGTTGAAATCTCGGTAACCGGTGGCAGAGATATCTTGGTAGAGGCGGATGATCAATGCATTCGGCATTTCGCTTCTTTTCATCTATTAAAAACCTACAGAGATATCGCTGGGTCGTTCTGGATCACTGGACGTCTCAGTTCATCTTAGAACACGGGCGGTTTAGGACTTCGTTGCTTATGTTTGGGCTTTCACCAACTTCTGAGTGTGCGTGCGGAAATTCGTTCATGGACGCAGACTATTTTCTATGGATATATTTGGACATGGCTCATGGACATGACATGGAGGTGCTCTTTCAGTGGTCTGAAATTTGGACCGGTTGGATACGTAAACCTTGTAGCCTTCTTTCAACTTCAGGGCTTTCTGTAAGAGTTTTGGGGGGAAAATGTATCCCCGGGGCTTTTTATGAGTTTCATCGGGCCTCAAAATCCCTCCCTCCAGCGACTGGTAACAATCAGCGGGTTGGCATATTTCAAATAGTGAGACTAGTATATAGTTCGGGTCAGAGGATTAATTGTAGTTAGCATAACTCTGCATTTTTCTCGCACGTTCTAATTCCTAAACATAAATCAGAAAATCACAGCAGCATGAATTTCACTTGGAAAATTCATTCGATCTTCCATATCGTTCGATATTGTCGATTGTTTATGATCTTTAAATACTATTATAGCAGCAAAGAGTTATAATAACAATTTTATAGATTAGATATTTAGCGATCGATGAAAATTTTGATCACTTTCCGGTCCCCCAGTATCTCATTTCCTTGCCGCATTTTGATAAAGAAATCGAGTAAAAAGATATACAAAATATATATATTTGTCGCAGAGAGACAGTTTTAAGCTCTCCCAGCAGGATACCGTCGTTAAAGCGGATGCAAACGAATATCATATAAAATTTTATATAGCGAGATGCAACTGAAGTTTCTTTCTAACAATTGCCGTCACAAAAATGTCTGCATTTAACGAGGCTTCAGCTTATTATTATAAAAATATCGCTACGAAATATATTAATAATTTGCGAGCCTTATTGATGCGGAATGCAAAATTGCTTTTATTGCATCAAAAAAAGGGTTCGTGAAAGAATTGAATTCGAGTTTTTCCTACGTTTTTCCTGATTGTCGCGCTGAAGCGCCTGTCAATTTGACACCTGTCATTTTATAATTCAAAAATACGTGCTCTTGTTGGGGAAAAAATGTTTCCAATATTCATCGATGGAAATCGCTTGGGCGAAATTAATTTTTAGTTTGGAGCGAGCGAGTGTCACTTATTATCTCCTACATCAGTCAATGTGTCAGTTATTAAAATCACTCAGTTATTGATTGCAGTGTTAATAATGCATAATTAAATGATGTGTTTTATCAATAATTATAATTGTGTTTGATAATAAAATATGTAAATTGATTAATTAAAAATCGATTAGCTTCATAATGGGGACCTATGAGTGGTGCTAATGGGACTATGTATGATTTTACATTTACTTATGTAATATTCACTTAATTTATAGTTAATTTTAGGAATATATGCATTAAAAATCGTTGATTATGTAATGTAGGGAAAAATATCATCCCCACCCAATGGAGGTATTAATCTGTGCAGATTCAATTCGTTAGACTAACAACAACAATTCCGTCTCTCTTTATACGCAATGTGTCAATTTAACGGTGACATCTTCTGTGACGCTGCGGATACGTCACGTAACATTGGTGTCAGAAGTAGGATATCAAAAGTGGCGGAGCGGGGACGCTCTCGGGGCGGAATCCCCGCGCTCTATGTCCGCGTGTTGATATTTGTAGTATATAATACTGAAATGTAGTTAATATGTAATTTTCATTGGATCTTTTAAAATTGAATATTATTCTGATTTTCAATAGTTGCGATTTTTTGCATCCCCTTCTTTGGGAATATTGCCAATCACTTTAGGATGATTTATATGGGGTATATATATATATATATATGCATTTTATAAATATGGTCACTAACCATACTGTAAATAAATCGGCGGCAGGAGCATCCCGATTGACGCTGACTCTTCTGATGCGCTCGGTGAACTTCGTCGACACGTGAAAGAAGCTTCGTTAGATAGCTGGCAGGAAAGGTGGTCCGAGTCTACTTCTGGCCGCTACCTCTTAAAGTTCTTCTCCTCGATTAGGAACCACCTGTGTTGCCGCCGGGTCGTTCTAGATTTCTGGATGTCCCAATTCCTCAAAGGGCATGGGCGGTTTGGGGTTTCGCTTTTTAGGTTTAGGCTCTCCCCGGTTTCGGAGTGCCCATGCGGCGATCCAGACATGGGCACAGACCACATTCTGTGGATATGTCTGGGAATGGCGTCCGATCGCAAGGCGCTCTTTCGCAGTGTCAGCGGTCCGAAAAGCGGGCCGGTTGGGCATACAGACCTGGTAGCTACTTCTCGTTCAGGGTCTTTATGGTATTTTGCGGAATTATTGACCAAAAATGAGCTCCAGGGGGCTACCATGATCCTATTGATCACGGTAGATGACTCCACTGAGGCCCATTCGGTCGGATGGACAAGACACAATGAAGGGAGAGCCAGGAGTTCAAGCGCCCTGCGCTAATACATGCAAGAAGCGGAGCGAGAATTCGTCTTCGCCCCCCTGATTCGTTCAATTAATTTGACCAAACAGCGGACCCGAGAGGAAAACATTGCTGCCACCCTGGCATTGCTTAACTTGTAGCCGGGTGGCAGTGGATCCGGAGGAGGGGTTTAGTGAGTCTGGCGATGCCATGTTAATAGAACTGGTGAAACGCAAATGCTTAGCCAAACCTCACACTACCCCACAAGAGAATGGGGTGTCTTCTTGAAGATTCCTCTCCTTAAAAAAAAAAGACTACGTCCACTCGAAGATGCATTGGAGGAGGAAGGAAAAGGTTACGCTAAACTGCAAAGGAACTACTACACGAGATCACTGCCATCTGGGGCAGATGGTAGGATGACTGACTGTTGGGAATCCCTTTTCCCCGTGGTACTCGTATTGGTTTGGTAATTTGTAGTATCTAGCCATGAAAATGAGTCGCCGTTCAAATAGCCAAAAGCCCTTCTCACCCTTCTCACTTCACTAGGCTGTTGAAGATATCGTTCTCGATTTTTGAACAGAGACCTCCAACTAATGTTAACTGTGCTAGCCCACTAGCTTTTGGTGAGATAATCGACAAGGCTGCTTTCGCCCACCACTACTCTACTTCATCACAGGTGTAGGGTTGGTCCCCTTTCTGAGGTTGTATGGGTGGATACCGTAGAATGAAAAAGAAATAAACAAAAAAGGCTTCCTTAAGGCTTAGAAATATTCATCATGGGAGGCAGCAACCGAAATTTTGAACCCATTTATACAAAGTTAATTTCTATTTAAATTGAAATATACAATGCTGCTTTATTGTCTACAAGTAGTTTGCGTTAATTATTGTTCAATAAATATCGTCTACTTTCGATACAAGATGGCTAAGGCTTTATAGACGTGGCTTAAGTTATAGCGGAGGAACTTGATTGAATTATTGCAACTTTCAAAGCATTTCAATATTAAGTACATATGATGTTAATTATATTATGATTGTCGACAACGACATCATCGCGGTAGATTTCTGTTTTGATCATATACAATATACGGGGGTATTATCATCATCATTATAGGGTGACCATAAGCAACCCATTTTGGGACTAGGGCCCTTTAAATATGCATTTATGGTACTTAAAAAGACATCTTACGCTTTACTTTTGCGAAAATTAAAGGTTAAAAATAAATATGAATTAAATAAATTAAGGCTTAATGAATTTGAAATAAAATATTTATTTTTGAATAGCCGATATTCATTCATCATGATGTCAATTTTTATAGGGGCGGAAAACTAAATCGAGATTGGTTTATTATGAAAATAGCATTTACTTCCTTTCGATACCTGCACAAATCTCAATTGCCACAGTGTGGAGAAAATTTAAAACAAATATAAAGTGCGAATACACCCCAAAGGCGAGTAAATACAGCCGATTACTGTGGCGTTTAGTTAACAGCCAGACCGCCGGTAGGCTTTATCAGAGAAATAAATTTGAATGTGAACTTGTGGCAACAATGCGCCAAGAAACTAATTCACTAGAGCGCTAAATGTGGCCAACAATACGCCAAAAGCCCGAGCTGATAACAAAACCAGCCGTTCCCTACCCCTGCGGTAACAATACACAAGCGACATCATTACGCTCTATCCGCGAATCTCCCGAGCATCCTGCAGGAACCATATCAGCCCTATTCCAGTAACGATTCTGTCCTACTTCCAATTTTCAAGCCGCTCTCTGGCCAGCGTCTTTGAAATATAAACTTTCATATTTATAATATTTTTACCATAGAATTGTAGGCTGGAAAGTGTTTGCCAATCGATATTCTCACCACTGGTCATCTATTAAAACCTTTGTATTGGAATATTGATAATTTTACTCTGTGTACAATCTGTAATGCGAATTATGAAAACATCCCTCTGTTATGTCAACAGTACGTCATATACGTGCTCACGTTCTCTCTTTTATACAAAGTAAGCGCAGCAAAGCCATTTTAATATGTCGATAGAGCTTGCTAGATAATATCGCATGGAAAATTAAACGAAGAGAGCATAGTAAAACGGGATGAAAGTGGAGGGATGAAGGACTTTAATTCTTACCTGAACTGCATTTTCCTCTATAGATAATTCTCATCTGCCTTCGGGCTCGGCAAGCTTCCTCACGTAGTTCGCACTCGTTGGCATACGTGTTGCCATCAGAAGCACATACGGGCTCCATGGTTAGAGGACATGACTCCCCACATTTGCAGACTGGGTTCCTGTTGATGTCCAATTGGCAAACTTGATTTTCTGGACACTTGTGCTCTGCGCAAGGATCTGAAAAGAATTAAAAACTTAAACTTAATCATATTTTCGAACTAAAATGTCACAATATATTACGTGACGACCATTGATGATTTGACGTGCATACGCACTAATTTGCATATTTATGATAGGGAAGGAACATATATATCGAATGTATACCGAATCTGTAGTCTGTGAGACTAATGATTAGTTATCTAGGGTTAAGCATGTAATTTATTATTCATATCACATTTCTTCTGTTATAATGTCCTTAAATTATAATGATGACTTATAGATATTTTTAAAATATAGACTGGTAAAATGTAACGGGAAAAAAGGACGTGCTTTTTTTTCATTCTGAAAATTTCAATCTGGTACTACAGGTCTGGACACTAAAGTAGCTGTAACTTCGTAAATAATTGGAGTTTTGGAAATATTATATTTTTTATAAGTACAAATGATGAAATGCGCATATCTGTGCGCACGGTATTTATAGGGTTAATGTAGAGGAGTGGGTAAATACACGCAATTCTTTATTGTTTTGATAAAATATCCATAATTCATTTATCAAATTGTAACTGAAGATAAAATATGAATCGCTGATAATAGCTTTAAGTTTAGATATCTTAAGATATCTCGAAAGATTTCAGCAAAAAAATATTGCAATCAATAAGATAAACTTAAGCCTGGGATTAACCCCTTCAACGTTTTGATTCACTGTTAAAAGTGTCATCCGTAGCGACGCGATCATTTCGCCTTTTCGATCTTTTCGCGTCATCATATCCAGTATACGAAAATAGTATATCATCAAGTTCGAACAAGTCAGTTCCCGAGATGAAACATTCTTACATTTAACGTACACAATACAGCAATCGGACATATACGTCATTTTCCATTGAGGTTTGCTTAACTTTTACAATGCAGATATATCCGTCATACCCACTTTGCATGGACTTTGGTCTTGACGGATATATACGTCATATCCACTTAAGGGCTTAAATGATGAAGTTCATAGTTGATACGATATGTTGCCTTTAAATCATCAATTAATTTCATAATTGTAGTGTATTCGGAATTAATTTGCTTCGTATTTCATTTATCAATCATTTATACGGATGCATAAACGGCAAAATGCATTTGAAACTGATTCAACATTGCCAACTCTTCTATAGCATCAAGATAGAGACCACGTTATAGAAAGTTAGGCACCTATACAAAATTTGTACGCGCTTATTTTGTTAACAAGCGCATGTGATTAACACGCGCAAGGGGGATAGACACTGTAAACGCTATAGAAAAAAACTTTATAGAAATGGATACTATAGTGGGGTTGACAGTAATTAGAAATGCAACAAAAATACCTTTGGTTTAAATCTACAGAAGGTGTATTTGGCGATCACATTATTTTGCTATAAATGCAAAAATATGAATTAAAACTATTTGTTTGATTTTTTAAAAATAAAAGCTTTTATGAACAGCGAACGTTTATGACTGTTGCTTGCATCGAAGTTTTTTTAAAAATATTTTTACAGTATATTTAAGCACTATATTTAGTATTTTATTGAACATTTCAACTTTTAGTGATTGAGAAATCTTAGCTACTTTTAAAACTTTGAATGAATATCCAATTTTGGTGTTTCTAGTTTATAAGTAGAGATGAAACACATTTGATGGACATAGGTATCTGGAAAATATCAAAATTCAAAGTGCGATAGTACAGATGGAAGCCAATCAAATCTCAAGTTTAACACGTTGGAGGACACGACTGCATTATACGTCAATTTTGGCATGAAAAATGACTGCATAATGCAGACGTGTCCGTCAAAGTGTTGACTGAAAATATTAATTTCGTATACCACGTATTATGTTCTATATATTATCTATAATCTTTTCAATAAAAAAATAATAATCGTACATTTTTGAAAGCTAAAATTTGAACGCCATTATAGCGCAAAAATGCATCATTCCGTTTGTAATGCGTTAAACGCTTTTTTCCAGCGATTTGGTATTAGTATGAAATATTTTTATTAGATATGAATATGTTAAATGAAATATTTTAAGATATTTATTCAGAACGCCCCACAATGAATTAGGCATGTTCGCTGGGAGAGATTCAACAAAAAGAATAACAACGCTTTGTATGCATAAGAGATGCTGTCTCCAAAGTAAGATGTTCTCGGATTATTTGCCATTGCGAATTCTTGAGTCCTGAAAACTTTTCGACGTTTCAACTTACTCATGGCTAAAAGAATGTTTGATTACACGCGGGATAGAAGCGGAGAAGACACGCGAGGTATTAATTAACATGTAAGCCATTGCTGGAAAACCTACCATAAGTGGTACACACCACCAAACCACTTCAAGAATAAATTGTTCCCCCTATTCAACATTGTTCCGAAAAAGGTGATTGCTTGTTTCAATTTAATGGAAAAGTGTTAAAAATATTATAAAATAGTACAGGATAGTACGAGGGCCGTCCAGAAAGTAAGAATACAAGGGTTCCTGAGGTCGGGGGCTTTATTTTGTTTCTAAATTGGCACAATTGGCGTGTAGGGGGAATTTTAGCGATCAGTTTGTTTGATACATTTTGTTCAGTGAAGCAATCTTATTTTATTATATATTACACAACACACAGCACTATCTTTAAGCTAAAAAAATCTGTTAACAAATCGAAAAAATCAATGTGTAAAACAAGCTTTTCCTAGGAACTAAGAAGTTTCATTTCTACCACGTCTGACGGATCTTTTTTTAATACTCTTTGTGGGTCGATTGCACTTAACATGAATTTACATAGCTCACTTAGTATACATGATGAATTAGGTATCTCCCCTAATTGAGAAATTTTCCTATGATAAAGTTCTGGATTAACTTCCCCCGTTTCGCATAATTTGGAGTTTTTAAGGCGAGTCAAACGGGCATATATTAATTCTTAAGTCCATACGTCAACTTTAACGGTAATTCATAGCATTAGGGGTAATAATGTTTTTTTACATACGCACCCTCGCATTTTGCGGCATATTACATGAAATATGTTCGCCGTAAGCATTGTACATAAATCTTCCCATATTAAATTTAGATAAACCGGAAAGTTACAAAGCGCCAATATGCTTAAAAGCTTTCCGTGGCCATTGAATATTTTAGCGACCATGAATAGGCAGCAAGAGCACCCTTCGATACGTAAAAACTACATAGATTATCCGCTGTGTTTTTATTTCATAAGGGTAACATAGAAAAGAGCGCCTTTGTATGGAACAATTCGTTTTGATGAGATATTTTTTTTTATGGAGAAATTTATACTGCAGGCAACTGCGCTATTAAATATTCAGGAGATATCCTATTATTTAAGCGTACAATTGTGGTTCAGCTTGGTACTATGCACGTTGGATAGGAAAAGCAAACATTTGAACGTAATTTGTGGATATAAAAATATGCGTT
This sequence comes from Stenopsyche tienmushanensis, assembly GCA_008973525.1. Taxonomy (NCBI): domain Eukaryota; kingdom Metazoa; phylum Arthropoda; class Insecta; order Trichoptera; family Stenopsychidae; genus Stenopsyche; species Stenopsyche tienmushanensis. Next base: position 242,765 of record WACJ01000234.1, on the reverse strand, counting down.
CCTATGAAATGATGAGCGAATGTATAATCATTAAAGATGGTCATTACCATGTTTACCACTTATCGTTCACACAAAGCTTGTATATCAATAAATGAACCTTAATACTACAAACTTTATTCACGCTGCGCGGTCCCGAGAGAAGTTGGATTCGTTCGAATGATAAGTGGTGGAAATACGAATATAGCATCTATGTTTAACTCAATTTAAAATCAACTCACTAATCAAAGCGTTAAGTTCAAAAATATATATTAAAGTGATCTAAGTTATTGCTATTATTTTTAAATAATATATTTGAATATGGAGTCCGATGGAATATAAGCGAATATCCATAACCACATTTTCAGCCCAATTATTGTCAATCTCAATGCAAACGACTCATGATTCAATCACAGATCGTCAAAGTAATAAAGCCACCGAATAAAGCTTCCTCAATGCAAAATACAAGGAAATTGTTTGGCCGCCGAAAACGATTGAAAGATCAATGAGATTCCGGGAAAACGAATTTGAAATTTGCAAGGAGCATATTGTGAAATGAAATTTGACTCAATTATTATATTCCTTGAGAGATTCGCTGGACGGAAAACCATTTGGAGGGCTTAAAATTCCGTCCGGTTTTATTTTAAAATGCCCATCAAAACTGAGAAAATATCATTAAATTTGATCTAGTAAAAAAAAGTATAAGCATGAAAGATTTTGTTATAATATCAAATTATTTCTATCTTTTGTATTTATTCATTTAGGGAGCTATTTTTCCGTATAAAGCTAAAATTCTATATTGGAGTGCCATAGGCGGAATGAAATTTCAGATTATTGAATCGATTCTTAGAATTATAATCATCTTAAATATAACAATATTATGGTACGGATAAAATATATTCAATTTGAGATTTAATGTAATTTGTGATATCGACGAGGTTAGTTTGTGTAGGCGGCGGCATATGTTGAAGTCTATTTTTCATACAATGACACACACGGTGTATCATTGGGAATTATAAACCAAAGTAATATAAATTAATCAAGTCAAGAGACAAAAAATATCAAGAAAGCTTTTTATTAGGGTGTCCCATAAGTTTCTTTCGTTTGCATATTAAGAAAAAATAAACAATAGTTTGTATTAAATCAAAATTCATTGAATAATATATGATACAATCTGTTCTATTACCTTTCTCCAACTCTCCGAAAGCCTCATAATGCCTTCTTGCCAAAATTTTCCAGATTTGTTGGCAAAGTATTCATCAAGGTACATTTTTATATCATTTTTTAAATTAAATTTTTTACCACATAAAGAATTTTTCAATAAAAGAAATAAATAATAATCTGAAGGGGCAATGTCCGGAGAGTATGGAGGATTAGGTAAAACATCCCAGTCATATGATAATAATTTATTTCTGACGAGCAAAGACACATGACGCCTGGCGTTTCATGATGAAAAATAACCCCTCGTCTGTTGCATCCTTTGGATTGTCTAGTTGGAAACAATATTTTGTTGAATTGATCGTTTCACCTTGTTGAAGTAGCTCATAATAAACCCATAGCTCATAACAAACATAATACCCCCTTCCAATCCCACCAAATGCATAGCAAAACTTTTTTTGGATGTAGGCCAGGTTTAGCTACAGTTAAAGCTTCTGTACCCTTGGTCCGAGACCGTTTACGTTGGATATTATCATAGAGTGTCCAACTTTCATCTCCAGTGACAAGTCTCTTCAAAAAAGGTTGGCTATTATGTCGCGGCTTCTTGCGTGTGCACCGTTGTCCATTTGGCGGTGACGTGCAGGAAACGGAAGTCGAAATTAATCGTCGGATAGCCTTGGCTGCGGAAGATCGTCCTTCCCGCGGCCAAATCTCCATCTCGTGATTAATAAAGAATTTGTATAAAATGAGAGACTTTCTATTCGATGCCAGCTCACCACCATCTCATCCGCCCGACTACATAACGGCCCGAAAGCAGAGCGTACATATGCTTCATTGGTGTCAGAATTGACGGCTCGTAAATGCTAAGCCGTTCTGGATGGGAGGCGTGATCAATGACGATGAATCGGCAACAGCACGTCTCACAAAAGGGTTAATATACTAAGTAGTCTTATTTAATGTCGGATAAAGTCATGTTATGTTGATTTACGATGTATATTCGATGCTGTTACTTTATTATTTAGGAATCGACTAGTTGTTCTCTTATGAACAAAATTTCGATTGTTGCCTCTCGTACTATAAAGATTGCTTTTAGTCTTGCATAGTTGTAAGAAATAGTAATATAAGACACTTTTATTAGCATTCCAAGCAGTCATCATAATCTTCCTTCGAAGAAGCATCATTCTTTCATCAGCAGTATTTGAGTTTTTAACATTTTGTTTAGTGAGTTTATTTTAAATTGAATTAAATATAGATGCTATATTCATATGTTCACCACTTATCGTCCATACAAATCCACTTTTATCTCAGGACCGCGCAGCGTGAGTCAAGCTTGTATATCAATAAATGGACCTTAACACGTTTGATAGCGCACAATATTCGTTTATTTATTTTCATAAATATAAACAATACACATGTGTATCTTTAGTTTTGGTAACAAAATAATCCGTTTGTTGAATCGGATACGGACACTTTCCATTCTGTTGATAATTGATGTGATGACTCTCTATTTTGTTTATCTACAATGCTGCAATGAATATTTAGACGTGTAGGGGTGCCTTTACAGCACGACTTTGTCATCGATGTACGAGTGTATGATGAGACGCAAGACGTCCGTCTCTGTCTCCGATTCACTAATCTCCGCACTCAATGTGCGAAAATACTGAATCATTTCAAGATGATATCTTATAGTAATTTTGGATGTAAGAACGTAATCAAAGCGTATAAATTGGTTCATTTCGATTGCATTTAATATATATGATGTTATAATAGGATCCTTTGAAAGAATTTCTTATTTTCTCTAACAAAGAATCAAAGTTTATTTGTTATTTATACTAAAGGTTAGCAACGGCCATATGTTGCTTGAAATCCGTGATAGAAAATATGAAAGCTTTATCCTCTTCTGCCAAATGTTTACCACGTATATATTGTGGCGTCGGAGGGACAAACCTCTTATCGAAAAATAATTTGGTTTGCCGTATTGATTTAGCCGAAGAATTTTTCCTAAGTCACCTGCCATTTCCCACAAAGTCATTTCCTTTCAATGGCGCCCCCGGGTGGGTCTAATATTATTTGTGGATAATACAATAAACAGTGAAGAGTTGTTAAACTCTGGAAGTAGACATTTTCCATCGGTGTCACCATTGATGGTACGAGCCGTGATGACAAGCCAGAAGTACCTTTGTGGGAGGAAATTCATTTCGTACCAAATAATTTATAGATCTGTATTTTCAGCATGTCTCGAAAATACCAAAGGCCACCATTTAATATTAATTAAATTCGTTAAAACGATCGATATTTAAATTCGTGTCTGAATTATGTTTAAGCGGATTGAAAATTCATTTTTCAAGTGTTCGTCGAAGCTTGTAAATATGTATGCAGCGAAACTTTCAGTCTGCACGAGGTCGTTGAATATGAACGAAGCAAGCTTTGGGTCATCAAAATTTCATTGAAATACTAGGGCGAACCCCACATCAATCCAGAAAAAGGCTCATCAATCTTTTCGGGCTTTAATATGTCAATGTACATGTGGAAATAACCGGCGAGCATTGGACATTTACATCGATAGCACTGTATGATCAGTAATGTTGTTTATCTCATCCATTTTTGATGAATTCAAATTTGGAACATCCACAACTTCACAACATTTTGAAAGGTCCTCATAGATCAAAGCTCGCGAATATCGAAACTAAAATAGTTATGAATCTCAAACAGTGGCGGTTTTCCAGCGAGTCTTATTAAAGCTCGGTTCTGCCGCATTCCTTTTCGGGGGGAGGATAGGGAACGCTGACTGGGTTTATCAGTTTATTCATCCCAGATCCAGGCATTCCATGTTTGGATGGGATGGTTCAATAATACGAAAATTTAATAAAGTGCCACCCTACGTCCGGTTTCGCCGGTATGCGGTGATATATTTTTTTAGTTGAAATTCTCCGTACATTGCAATACCTTTCACATTTTCACAGTTTTGATTATATTTCTGGAGCGAATATTTATTTTTGGGGAAAAAACTGAAAATATACATGGGCATTTTTACAGCGCGCGTGAAAATCTGGCGTCGGAATTTGTCCATTTTTTTTTAATACGTTGCTTTAAAGCTATTTTCAAAGCTTCTATTATGACATGCCGAAATGGAAAATGTAATAAACTGCGCTGTTTAAATTTTAAAAATCGTCCTAAATTTACGGTGGATGAAATCTAATTTACAGTAAAAAATTGACATGTTTAAAAAAATAATCCGCCAACGAGCCGAAATTGTGATGTAATTGAACCATGGAAATTGAAAGCCGTATGATTTGTGACGATGAGAGGTAGGATCGTGTAAATTTTGATTTATCCAAATACAACCGGTGTAAATAGTTTTATGCATGAAATAATTGTTATGAACCGTTACCGATTGGGTGGTGACGCACAGGAAGCGGGAGTCGAGAGGAGTCGTCGGTTAGCCTTGGTTGCGGGAGGACGTCCTTCCCGCAGCCAGATCTCTCTCTCTCTCTCTCGTGTGAATAAAGAGTTACCTACAGAAGAGAGGCTTTCTGGTTGACGCTTATAAATTTCTATCCTTCCGTCCGGCTATACATGATCCGAAAGAAGAACGGACCCGTGCGTTAGCGCAATCATCCCGTTTTGAGACTCTTTGATAATACACCTATTGATTAGTTTATTAACATTTTTTTATGGAATAGCCGATGATACTTTTTATAATTCGAATAAAATCTTAAATTGCATTGAAGATTTAAAAATAAAAGACCTACACACAGGAGTATCATGCATTTTTAGAGCGTTCATCGTTTTTCCTCTTTGATGACCTTTCGTAAAAAAGGCTAAGTCTGTCTAATATCATTAAAAAAAAATAGTTGCTTTAAAAGCAAATTTTAGCTCTTTTAGGAATGAAAAAGTTTTATCTTTCTGAGTGCTTTTGAAGTGATCTTTAAATTCTTTCTTATTGAGATAGAATTTTTTTTAAATGCTTCCCATCTTGTTAGATTTTAATATGATGTTTTAAAAAAATAAATCTACTATAGTTCTAATGCCTACACGATATCTAAACTACTGAAGAAATACTAAATGTCTTCTTCTTAATAATCGTCATGTAGTTAAGAACCCGTATACACAGGCTATGCGCGTCTATAGACGCACATCTCATATTTTAATTTTGGTTGCTATATTTTTAAATTTTATTTGTTAGTGACATTTCGAGTTACATCCAGAAAAATATGGTAGTATTCAGGTACAAAATTTAATGCATCGTAGACCTTTCGTGTTGAAGGTGTATGGCTTACATATTTTTACGTGGCAGTTAACAGGGTAATGTACTATATCTCAATATTTATTTTCTTAGATCCAGGAAATAAGATTAAAATCTGGATAGAGACGATCGATTGGAAATATTAGCATTCCAGATTTTTTAAATTATAATATATTATTAATATACAATACAGTATATAATATACTATATTCAGTAGTATAAAACAACAATATATATTTTAAATATTAATAAACATTTTAAAATATATTATAGCGTGGGCTGTTAATTTGGGCAGATTTAATTCACCAGATTAACAGCGACATCTTCCGTCTCTCTTCAGGTGCATTGTGTTATTTTAACAGCGCTATCTCTTGTGGCCCTACGGTGACATTGCACCTGCATACCGATGGATCGCTTCTTGCGCGTGCAACGTTGCCGGTTGGGTAGTGACGCGCAGGAGGCGGGAGTCGGGAAGTCGTTGGTTAGCCTTGGTTGCGGAAGATTGTCCTTCCTGCAGCCAGATCTTTCTCTCTCTCGTGTGGTATAAATAGTTATTTAGAGAAGAGAGTCTTTCCCAGACGCCGCAAAGTGGATGAATATCAGAAAATCAAACTAAAAAGTACAGGCAGCCACTCTATTTAAAATATTTTATTTCATGTCTTCAGAAAGAGAGAACCTAGCATTTGATCAATTCCAAAAATTTCATCGGTGTTTCTTCGATATTAGACGAAGATTCTTAGATATCGCGAATGAAATTTGTTCAAATATCGCATTGATATGACAGATGAGACCTTTGATTCGGCAAGATCGTACTTTAATAATAAAACGCTACATTTTGATTGATGAAATAACAGAAATGTTAAAATGGTTGACATATTATATGACAGCAAAAAGAAGCAGTGTTTCCAATTGCTGCTGCCGAGGCATATAAACATGTCATAAGTAACTTTGCCGGTTTGAATATCAAAATAAGCTTTTGATTTATGGCACTTCCACTACCTTTCAGTCAAAAAAAATGAAAAAAACTGCGAAAAACACACATCACATAAATAATTCAAGTAACGCGAGTTGATCTGAAATGGCTTTCGCGCGCACCCAAACTCAGCACTTATTAATTTTGAACCTTACGTCGACTGTCATTGCATTGGAATTTTCTTTAAAAATATTTTTAATTGGGTCCTCGAGCAAAATAATACAAAATTCATTAAGATTTTTTAATCTCTTCATTTGCAAGTTGCGGTTTTTGCGCCACTGCGGCTACTGCTTCAAAAGGACATTAAGTTTTGTAGTATTAAGCTGCACTTTTTTGCATCCATAATGTGGCCACATAAAAAGCTCGGGTTGAAGAAAACCGCATTGGACCAAAAAAATAATTATATAATGAAATTGCACAAAGAATCCTTAGCAATTCTATATATGGATAAAATTACATCGATGGACAGAAAGTCTCTGGATGGAACTCAATCGCTTTTCAGCGAGGTTAATAAAACAATGGCACATTTAAATAAATTAGAATGAGAAGAACAACAGATGTTAAACATTTCATTAGAGAAAGTGTCTGTATTTTCTCTCAAAGGAGAAAATAAGTATATATAAGGAGTTGAAATAAATTTTCAGAAAATGGACCAAAACAAAATTATTTCAAGCTAAAGAAGTGAGTTATCCATTTTGGTAGCGTTTCAACTCGTCGAAGCATTTTTTTTCCAAAATGGAAGCTTACGACTTCAATCGTTTTCAATAAAAAAAAATGCATTGGCTCAGCAAAAGCGTCTCTGCAGAAAACGACCATTTGTAGAGGATCGAGAATCACAATAATTAGATGTTCCTTAGCAACTGTGAGAAGAGCCCGAGGCCTTTGCATTCATCAGTTGCCAACTACCTTATTATTACGGTCCGCAGCTGTTTCCTCGATATTTTAATTATGAGCAACTTTTCATCGGCTAAATGAAGAATGAGAATGACAAGGACTAAGAGAAAAGCTGATGAGAAAGCCATGAATTAATAACCATGAATGGTGACCTAGCCATTGTTGCTGTATAACGACAACGCTGTAATTAAAATGCTCTAAAAGGAGACCGGAATAAATTGTTTTGCTCTGAAATTAAAAGTCGTTATCGCGGATAGTTTCGGAAGAATAGAGACTGCGCTATACTTGCAAAAATATATTAAATGTATTTGAAACACTTTTATGCAAAGATTTGGCTTTATATTGGATGGTTCGACGTGAAAGTGGACGAAAATAACAGAAAAAATGCACCAAATGACAGAACCGACTGCGAGACTTCCATGACGAGCCTCGGCGACCAAAGCAGCTAAAATAATGTGATTTATCTCGCAGGATTTTCACATTTAGAATCGTCCAATCGCACAAAAAGATCACATTTTTGCGATCAGATCACGTGACAAACGTTAGGTAATTTTTAACCCATACCATAAGATTCAGATCTTATTTCGCTGGGTCAATTTTGATTTTTTCACGATACAGATGTCGTATCATTGGCTATTAAGCTATTTACATGAGCTTAATTATTATATACTAGCCGATACCCAGCGCGTTGCCACTACAGAAGTGATAATTCTAAAAAAATGTTTTTGATGGTTTTATTATAAATATGAACAAATGGGCAAATATAAGATCTACGGTAAGATTTGAGAAAGTGCAAACAATAAGTTGGCAAAGTTTTATCGCAATCGAATCGACGGTATGGTAGCACATTGAATACGGACAAACAAACATTAATTTGTATATATTAAACTATGCTTATGTTACTCACGAAATTTTTAACAATAAGTGGACGAAGTTTTATTGCAATTCAATAAACGGTATGGCAGCACATTTCGAACGAACAAAACCCAATTCATTTTTATATATTAGAAGAAGATAGATATTAAAGTGAATGTAAGTGAATGAAGGAAATATATATAGATATAAAATACGACCGCGGAGACGTTAGTTGTTGCGGGTGGCGGCAGTTAGCCTGAAATTTGTGTTTTCTCATATTTATAATAGCAATAAATATTTATCATTATAATTCTTATCAAGGTAATGTAATGTGGACTCTGGCTAAATATCATGACCCAATTATCCTCATCGCAAGTTGCATTTCCACAACCCTTCCAGCAGGCGACGGTATCCTGGAGGCTTCGGATCGGAAATCAGAAAACTAAAAGGTTTTCATAGGAATCCCAATCTTCTTACGCTATAGTAACGTATTAACCCCTTAAAGAGGTAAGACACAGATTTGTGTCTGAATTTCAGAGATTGAGAAAAAGCATTCTTATACGTTGAGTTTGGAGAAAAACAGAGACGGAGAGAGTATCATGCGTACATCGTACGATTGTCTAGTTAGTACAGTGTTTATTTTTTTTATGTACAAGCTTCATCCACGTTGCGACGGTCCTGACAGATAAGTGGATTTGTACGGATGATAAATGGCGGACATACGAATATAGCATCTAAGTTTATGATGTTTTTAAATTAACTCACACCCAAAGTGTTGATATTTGTTATCGTACAAAGACGATCACCTAAAATATTTTTCTAAGGATAGAGAATTTGTATGTAATATTTTCTCAGTGTCTTTCAAACACGAAAGAAAGTAGGAGAAGATATATGAGTGAGTCAATCGTAGATGGCCCTGCCCAACTTTGTTAATACACATTTTGGGCGTTTTTCAAAGGGCGATAAAAAAAAATCAAAAAACATTTTTAATGAACATTTTTTCATCAGATAATTGTTTACATTTTCAAAATATACAAAAAAAAACTAGAAATGAAAAAAAGTTACAGGCTGGTAAAATGTAAAAAATAAAAAGGATGTATCCTTATTGATGTCATTTCAATCCTTTTAGTAATTTCAAATTATAAAAAAAAAGATTTTTAATTAATAAAAATGTGGTTATATCTTCTACCTCTCAATTTTTGACCTTATTTTTTCACAGTTTTAATTTTTTTTAAAATAGTTCAGAATAAAACTTTGAACCTAAGTTTGGTAGAAACGATAGAAAATTATATAATTAAAAAAATCATACTAAATTTTAAGTAAATTTGTTAATTAAAATTGGATATATCATGTCAACCGCGTTGAAAAAGGTAGTTTCGAGAAAAACGCGTTTAAAGATTTTCGAGGATATTGGATGTTTAATTAGTTTATCAGTACATCTAAATTGATAGCATTTACTTCTGGTAGGATGAGATATTAATACAGATTGGATGCAGTTAAAGGAAGCGTTCTTTGGGGGATTATGTGAAGAGAGAACATGGCTCCAGATGCATTTGTCAGATGAATTAAGTTCCAGTACGTGATGGTCCCTAGATGAGGACGACTGGATTTGGATGGGGTTGACCTCGCCAAACACATGCTAAATTTATGCACATAGCAATCGTCCATTAAGGAGTGCTCTTATTCCGAGGTACGGAGTGTTCTTGTTTAAAATTCAATGAAATAAACGTTGATTCAGATTTATTGCGAATAAATAAAAAAAATCTCATAAAGCACCTTCCTGTTGGCCGGGGGGGGGGGGGGATGAAAAAAGCGTAACACGTAATGTTATCACACGTGAACTGAGAAAGAAAGGGGGCGGAAAAGCGAAACGCGGAAATTTAAATAACAAAAAGAATGAGCGAAATTCTGAGTTTTGAAATATGCGAATTTCCAATATTGCTCAGTCAGGGCTGCGGTGTTGGGTTTATTAAATAAAGTTGTTACCTTCGAGTGGAGACTGGCTTTTTAGACCCATTAATATTGTTGGGTTTTGTGCTGACGCGCGTGATGTTTGGGACAGAGCTCTCCCACATTTTATTAACTCAAATCGGGAATGAAATGTAAAAATTAAGCACTTTCCAAATCGAGATTTTGGGGGAAAAAATCGAATATTTTTACAAAATATACAACCTTTTTATTATACCAAAAACGATATAAAAGAAGCTTTATTATATCTTCTAAATTGAATTAAGAAAATACGCATATGATTAAGAAAACCCATTCAGCAGAATTAAAGTACGTATAAATTGACTTTAATTAAGGTTACATTGGATTTGCGGATTAATCAGTAAGGGTGGCAAATTTAGAGAGAATAACCCTATTGGGACATTAGAGTTCCATCGAACAGTCATAGTAGAACTCTCTCTTTCATATATTTATCCAGGGATTTTCAAGCGGGCCTCAAAATTTCATAGAATGCTTGTGATTCAATTGGACCACGTCATATAACACTCGTTATAATGTTTTTATTCGGTTAAATATAAGTCTTAGATCATGTTCGTCTGTATCAATGCTTAATCCGTTGATGAGGAATCCCGCATATGCTGCGAATGAATTCAAGTGATACAAAAAGAGCAAACTCACAAAATGATTGCGGAGATGATCGCTGTGCATTTAAAAGATATTTAGAGGTCTATTAAATTCCGATTTGAAATGATATTCGTTAGCTATATACGAGGGGGTACCCAAAAAGAAACCAAACATATGTTTTCATATTTATTTATTTAACAAAAACCGTTCATCCCCTTCAATGTATTAATATACTTGTCTAATATTTTATTCCAATGTTTAAAACATTTTTTAAATTCATTTTCTGTCGTCAACATCGTCAAAACACTTATCTTTCTTACCTTTTTTCAATCGGGGAAATGAGAAAAAAATACAAAGAGCAAGGTTGATTGAATAGGGGAGGATTGGGTACAGAAGTCATGTCTTTTTTGGTTTAAAATTGGCACACAAAAAGAGCAGTCAAGGCACGAATTTGGCAGTCACCATTTTCATCTCCAAATCTTGTATATTATGTCGAACATGGTATAAAACCTTGAGAGGAGGAAGAGGGGGGATATTTTGAATCTAATCTTTGAGAACGAGAGAATAAGTTATGAGCCTTGACAAGAGAGAACGCCTTTTCTCCTCAAGCCATCAGGTTGATATTGTTCATGGGAAAGACGCTCGTGGTCATTGAAGTCTCGCAGTTGGATCAATCATCGCAAAAAAACTTTAAATTAAAATATCAGCAACAACTGAAGCTATTATTTTCTAACCACCTTGAAGTTTGATTAGTGAGTTGAATTTTAAAGCGCACACAAAAATGTTCAATTAATTGTACATCGGTAGTGCCAAAAATATGTGCCATTTTTATATCTGTTTATAGTGTAACATTTGAGGCGGGGGCGCTCTCGAGGGCAGAGCCCCTGGGCGGTTCCCCACCCCCACGTGCTCGTCGGAATGGCCACGCTACCGCACGGGTCCGTTCTCTTATCGGGCTGTGATGTTGCTGGACGAATGGATGGGGATATATGGGCGTCTAATGGAAAGACTCTCTTCGCTAGATAGCTATTTATTCCACACTATAGATAGAGAGAGAGAGAGAAAGAAAGATCTGGCTGCAGGAGGGACGACTTCCCGCAGCCAAGGCTAACTGACGACTCTCCCGACTCTCGCTTCGCGTCACTACCCAACCGGCAACGGTGCACGCGCAAGAAGCGATCGGTCGGTATGCAGGTGCAATGTCTCCACAGGGCCACAAGAGATGGCGCTGTTAAAATAACACACTGCACCTGAAGAGAGATATAAGATGTCGCTTCTAACAGCGGTATACGTAGGGGACGGTAAATCGTTCACGTTACAGGCGCAAAAGAAAAACAATACGACTTTCTCAATAATATAGAAACACTTTGCACTCGTTTGCAAAAATGTCTAGGTGGCAAGACTGGTCAGAACAAACTGAAAAATGACTGTTTCAAAGGAATAGCAAAAAAACATTATAAAACTGACGCCCTTTATTTTTTTAATAACTTTAATAAACAGAAGTGTAAAAACGGCACGAATTTTTGGCACTACCGATAAAAATGTTTTGGAAAGAACAAACACTTTATATGGTTGTCTTCAATTTTAGTAACAATGGAAAACATTTCTTATTTGTGCTAGAAAAATAAGCGCGTTATTGAAAATAAAGCGCTATGGAGTGCTGCACGCCATATGTGCAAGCATACTCTCTATGAATCACTCGAGTGCGCACTCAACATGTGAGTGCATACTCTTCAAAGAGTTAAAGGATACTCTTGGATCAGGATGACAAGTTAAATTTTATGCTGAAATCGCTGGAATGAATGGAATGTGCACAGAGACTCTTCTGTTATGCTCCGTATTGTAGAAATATATACATTTATTTGTCAAATGAATAGAATAAGCATTTAGGGTGTTTTACAATGATTTATATTATTTTCAGACACAGGAAGATGAAAATAATATCAACTGATCAAGATCAATTGAATCGGGAGGTTTTATCGTGCATTCCATATTCTCTGAATTTTGCTCCTTTACACTATTGAATACAATTTATTTTAATGATGGATTTATTCTGGTATCCATAGTATTTGCCAAGATTGGAAAATTATGTAAATAATTGTTTGAATTTGAATTTGAACGAATTAGCTGTTATAGCACAGGGAAATCGCTCGAATTCGCGTTCATTGTGGCTCAGCGCTTACAACTCTATTACGTTCGGTGTTAAAAAATTGAAGCAAAACAAAGACACAGCTCCAATATTTTTCCGAAAGCTTCTTTAAAGAACAGAATCAATTGAATGTATTTAAACACGTAAAGCTTGAGCAAATTGTTCTGCCGGCAGCGGTAAAAGCCAGCGGTGGTGACTCCACAATGCTCATCTATTATTACAGTGCGACTTGAATATTGAATCGTCGTATTCCACTCCGTTTGGCGGAGCACAATAAAACTGTGGAGGCTGAAGTCCGTAATTTAATTATTTTCAAATTAAACATTTTGCTCAAAATGCAATGTGTCGTAACAGGAGTTATCCAGCGCCGAGGGAAACGGGAAACTCTATTTAAGCGGCCCACGGAAATTGAATTGTGAAATGTGATGTAAGGGAATGTGCGAGAAGGTAGCTTATTCAATAAAATTTCGTACGCGGCACACGTGAATTGTTCGCCAGTGTCATAGGGGGGATGAAAAACTGGGGAAATGAATGAAAATTATATACAAAAAAAATCACATTTTCATACATAAAGTCGGCGTTTTCATGAATTCCTCTTAAAAAATACACATATAATATTATTTCTCCATAAAAGAAGTCATATATTCAAAGTTAAATCAATCATATGTGCATTTTAAATTTATCCAAATATTTTTTTTTATACATTGATTCCTTCCTATCAAAAAATCGTGCCTACAGATTCATTAAGAAAAGCAAATCGACTACATGAAAATAAAAAACGTTAGAGTACATGAATAATCTAAGGCATTGTTACAAAAAATGTTAATAATCGCGAAAAAATACAGTGTTCTTGGACATTGATAATGCAATCGCCTCAGTATGACATCATGCTCGAGATCATCGAGATCAAGACATTTCTGTAGTTGGGGTATTAGCTTTTGTATGCCAGTGTCATAGACCTTCGCCGGCAGGTCTTTTTGGATTGTCTTTCCATGATACGACCCTGTCCATGATACAATCCAGAAAAGCTTCTCCATTCCGTGCAAAAAACTCTCGCAATGACGAGAGGTTGTAGGAGCGTGCGACGACCTCTCAAGTAATAATTTTAAAAATACCGTTAGTTAATTGTACTATGCCTATATTATATGTGAAAGTGCAAACAATAAGTTGGCAAAGTTTTATCACAATCGAATGAACGGTATGGTTGCGCATTAAATACGGACAAACAAACATTGTTTTTATATATTAAACTATGCCTATGTTACTCGCGAAATACTCAGCAATAAGTAGACAAAGTATTATTGCAATCTAATGAACGGTATGGCAGTGCATTTCAAACGAACAAAATCTAATTCATTTTTATATATATAAGATTATTTATTAAATTAAACTAAGTGCAGATCAAACCTGCTGCAAACTTTATATCATAATAAGAATCCAGAAAAACTAGCTTTTAATGCCAAAATTTGGCAAAGAAAAATCTTAATTTACAATAAATGAGCAAAAACGCTGATGGAATAATGATTTATGACCTGAATGTGTTTTTTTTTGTCTCATATCTACTTGCTGCTGTATATGTCTAGATCTGTGGTTTGTGATCCGTTTGTCTCATATACGTTTCTATACTATTAATATGATTGCGATGAAACTTTAAAGAGTTGTTGTGCGCATCTCATTGAATATTTTTACATCAGTACATGTGTTGTTTGTATACAAAATTTGTTTTGGGAGATGTTCTGGCGCACATTGGTCTGCTGAAGTAAAATAGGACCGCTGCACTACATATCATGGAAAATATGCAAAGAATTGATTTCAAAATCGAAGGGTATGAGAACATTGTGAGCATATTCAGTTTTGAAAATAGAAGATCTTCATCAATAATTGTTTTGAAATAGTATATATGCATAATGGTACCACTCTTCAAACATCTTGGAGACTACATGCATAGATTTTAGCATGTAAACTTTGATATTTAAAAAGAAATGCATTTTAGATGGATGTTAAATTGCTTTGAAGCCTAAAATCTGATTGATAATTTATAAAATTTAAAAAAGGATGGTCACCAAATATAACAAATAATATTGCTGTACAAATTTATTAGTGATAAATAAAAATGTAAATTGAACGGATGGGAAGTTAATTAACGACAAGAGGGAGATCTGGCTGCGAGAAGGACGTCCTTCCGCATCCAAGGTTATTCAACGATTCTCACGATTCCTGCCTCTGCACAAATTAACAACGCCATTGCATAGGGATGATATTTTGTCCATGCTACACGAATTTTATATGCAGTTACAGAAGTTTTGCATGCAGTTTGGTGCAAATTTTATTTACAAGTGTTCTCATAGAAGCAAAGAAGATGTATTTAAGCACCGAATATTAAAGTTTTTAAACTGAAAATGTAAATGATAGACAAGCTATAATCTAAATATCTAATATTGCCTGGGTTCCAGTTATACTTGTATGTATTTTTTCGATTCAAATTTATTTTGGTTTGTATTATAAACATTTTGTATGTGGTTTATATTTTTACAAAACATGTGCTATAAACTAATTTCGAGATGATTTATACGAGGAAGGCATGTGATGTCATCGATTTTACGCTTAGGTATTATTGAGAAGATCGCCGAAATTGGTGGATATAAAGTAATAAGAAATACGATTGGAAAAGTCAGAAATTGTGCAAAAAATGTATGAAAAAATAAGGTCAAACGAGATTCTGAAGCAATTTCGTTTTCATCGTCAAATATTTCCAATAATCGGATATGAAATGGTTGAAATTTTAGATTTCGTTTTTTGGAACAGACCTAGAGGAGATTGCGAAAGGTTGCGCGGTTACGACACCAATAGTATTTGTGGTACAACATATCCACTTTTGCAACGTACACGGCCCCATTGTGGACGAAAATAATGGAAAAGAAAACAAGAAAAGTATGGCCACATCCGTGTTTTTATTGCGGATGAAATAATTTGGGACATTTTTAATTTAAGAACACGTTTACTTAAGTGTCTATATGCGAATCCCGTGTTGAAATTAAATTTCGGTCCGCATTTGCGCGCGAAAGGCTTGGGGGTTTTAATTAAAAAAAATCTCTGCACTCCACGAAAATAGTTGATATGAAAAAGGTAAAAGGTGTCCTGAAAAATTCAATCATACTGCATTATTAAATGGGCGCCTTTTAGGGTTAGGTGATCCCGAGTTGGTGATGTCACGGTAACATCAAAAAGGGATTTTTATAAAAGGGACCTCCATCAGCTTTATAGCCCCCCCGGGGAATGTTAGTCGATTGACTCTTAGTACATACTATGATACGGGATATGCCAGGATTTCATTATTCGGCCGAATTTAAAGTTTTTCTGGAAACCCATGCGACCCTTTTTACCCCATCAACGTCGAGTGACCGGTTATGTGCGTTATAAAAATTTTCCGTGAATGTCCCATATATTTACATGGATACATATATTATCCGAGTTTGTAGCATATTATTCGTTTATGAATGATGCAGTGTTCTGTTTTATCGACTAGCATTTTAGACGTCAGACTTCACTTTGTGCTTGTCAGCTTTTATGGACTTTTACGGGACGTTTCACTTCGGGGAGCGGGTATTTCTGCGAGTTTCATTTTTCTTTTCGTACGAAAGAATCATCTCGAACGATGCAGTTGTTCCAGATATATTGTGGATAAAGATAGATAGAACGATCACGTAAGCGTGCCATTCTTTTAAGACGTGATCAAAATATCAAATTTAGGATGTCATCCTGAATAAATAATGTAATTATTCGAAAATATGCGAAAACAGCTGTAATATAATATTTTGATACTACACATAAAAATATGTAATAACGAGAAAAATCATAAAATTATAGCAATTAATAAAACATTATCCTTAAGCCATTCTTTTACGCCAATATCTTTGGACTGCACCTTTGACCAATAATGATTTTCTTGCAATCCATTCAACTACCAGATCAGAAAACAAACTCCACAACGCGGTTGCATTTATAAAAGAGATATTTTGCTTCAATTTATTATGCTTTTTCATGTGTTCAATGAAAGAACCAGCTGCGAGACTTCAATGACGAACCATTTTATCGAATATGGCTAAATCCAGTTCAAAAATAGACTGCAATTTATTTCCTTTTTCGAAAGCTTCTCCAAAAGCTCTAACTATTTCCAAAGATTTATACGTTTTCTGAAAACTATTTTAGTTTCAGTAATGAATGAAAAAATGCCCATATTGTCTTTTAAAAATTTATTAATTATTTCAATAATTACATTGTAATTTGAATTCAAAATTTGCTAGATTTAGCGCTTGTGTCCTCAACTTATGAACATATTTCTAATCGGATATTTTTAAATTGAGATGACACTCTAAAAAAAGCTTATTTGTGACCCAGAAAGCAAATATGATTTTAAGGAAATTACTGTAGATTCATCCTGATAAAAGTATTGCAGGATATTTCTACAGTCTAACTGTTGAGGGATTCAAATGGTTAAAAAATAGAGATTTTTAACATGAGAATAACTTTTTTAGTAGTTGTTGATGAGAGTTTTATAATAAAAAAACATATTTAAATACAGCCAACCCTCCTATAGCGTTCACTTCGTTTGCGGCGTCTTTTACGTAAGCTACGCGTAAAATACGCAAGGTCTTTCATGCGTGTTAGTCATTTGCATTTGTTAACAATACAACATATCTCGACGCTATAGAAGGGTTGATTGTAATTATTTTTTTATAATAACAAGTAATTATTCAGGCTGAAAGATGACAGATGTATTATGTAATAACAAGATCATGCTTGTTTCTTAGCCCGTTGATGAGTAATCCCGCAAATGCTGCGATCGGACTCGAATGATATTATAGAAAAAGCATTTTTGCATATTGAGTGTGGAGTTTAGTGATCCGGAGACATAGACGGATGTTTTGCGTTTTATCATACATTCATACATCGAGGACAAGTTATTTCTGTAAAGGTACCTCTACACGTTTAAATATTGCGAAAATCGATTCAAAGCGCTTTATTTTCAAAATGAATGCACTCATCTTATTGAAATTTTGCATACTTCTTTTAGACAGGATTGACTAGTGATCGAACCAAGGGTTTTTATTTTCTTTAATCACAACTTATTTTATAAGGCGTAGATTTTACCAAAAATTATATTTATATACAAACAGCGAAAGTATGCTGTTTTTGCATTATGTAACCTATGCAACCTTAACATAGATTCAAAGTGGTTAATCTCCATACTGCAATTGATACCATATTGAAGTGAAGAATATGAAAATTTTAATACAAAATTGTCACTCAACTAGGGGCGAAACTTTCAGATTGTTGATTCCAAATGAAGATATAGGGATTATACATAATAAAAAGCCTTTTCAAATGATATCTAGAAATGTTCGCTGTATATTTATTATTTGAAGCGTTCTTGAACATGGACAAGTGTAGAGGAACGAATGCAACTCCTCCGCTTTTGAATCAAGCTCATCTTGAGTGATGGGGGTTAAATTAATAAAAAATCTCTCTATAGCAAGTTAAAAAGCATCATTTTTTCAATGGAGTTTTATTGAAACGGAAGATGCTAACTTGATAGTTTAATTTTGATGCTCGACATAAGTGGGCAATAAAATAGCTCGTTTCCACGATCTTCACAGGTCGCTTGCATAAATAAGGCTGGAAAGATAGACGGCATGAAGAACACTCCACCTAATTACTTCAAAATATAAGTATGCGACCTCCATCGAGGACCCCCAAGCAGGTCGTTCACGAATAAATGAACCGTTAAAATGCGAGCAATTGATTAAATTTTTATGGCCAGGGTACGTTGCAAGGCTTGATAATGATCCAAGTTGAAGGAAAAGGAACATTCGGATCTTGCGCAAACGTGACGCTGTGGGACGTGATCACGAAGAGGAAGTAGGTTCTCAGACAGATAGTCCAGATTGAATTACGAAGAAAATGATAAAAAATGTCCATGAAAATCTATTTTACATGGAGAAACTTTTGATATAAGCAGGAGTTTAGTATCGAACCGTCTGCAGCAGAATTCAAAAGATCTTCAAAGTGAATTATATTAAAATTTCCAATAACATAATAGAGTGATGATTCTTCTCCCTAAGATGTTTATAGGAGAATTTCTAGAAAAAGCATTTTTCATGTGGTGATTTTCTAACTTCTTCTACATGTGATTAAATTGTGATAAGATTTATACATCAATGATTAGTTTATTAGATACAAGGAATCATTACAAAATTAGAACGAGACAATAGTAAATTAAGATATACAGAAGATCCACGGTAATCCGACCCCAGTCTAATCCGGAACTCCTTGTAGTCCGACATCCCAATAAAAGTATAGGCCATATGAAAAGCTTCGTCAATGTAAAAGTTGGCAAATGAGTACGGTGTAGGATGATCCACACTTTATGATACAAAAAAGAACTGCGAGAATATTGAAAAGTTTATTTCCACCATTGATTGTGGGTAAAAAGGCAAGAGACAAACTTTCAAGAAAGCTAAACATCCAGAAGTGGAGGAAACTTTGTGGTTTGTTTTAGGATAGAAACATGCATACACCTATTTTTGAGCCCATATTTCCCATGAAAGTTGTTTTAGAAGGAGATAACAAAAAAAATAGACTTAGTTGCTAGTAAGCGATAGTAAAAACGTTTCAAAAACCACCATGAAATACGTTTGATGACGGTAACATGTTTTTATTGTGTTTATGACGTTAATTTTACAACTTGCATTTGAATCCAAAGCTTTAACAATAGGGAGAGACCTTATTATTAAACCTACTACACAAATGCTTAGTCCTTGTATATTTGCTTCTAGATATTGAAGCTAGAAAAAAACTATTATAACAGCAGTACGGTGATTAATAAAATTGAATAATAACCTTTGGGCCTTAATAGACAGTTTTGCCTCATCTTGACTTAGTTTCAATGGTTTCGATATCGGATTTGTAGTTGTATAAGTGGACGAAGATGGTCGGGTGATGGAATTTGAAATTCCTTTTCAAAGTCTTTATTATCATCAAGAGGTGTCACAATTGCGAGATTGCAAAGGAGCGCCGGCGGAAAGAGCACGTCTTCCCGCAGCCAAGGTCAAGAAAAATTAATAGAGCTTTCAGAGACGGATTGAATTGTGAGAGTTCAATTCAAATGTAATACAAAAAAAAATCGTTTCTATAATATCGGCAATGAGTCTTTAAAAAGACCCAAAACCGTCATTAGTATTGAAGATTTAAAAGCCACAATGGAAACCAATTCATATACGAAAGTAAACTTACAAGGGTTCCTGAGACCGGTGATTTTTTTCCTCATGACGAAGCAAATAGTGGGAGATCATCAATGATTTCTGACGAACTTGTCCAAAGAATTGAGGAACAAGTGCAAAATTTCTGCTATGTGACGCTTGACGACCTTCACTAAGAATTTTCTGACATTTATCAAAGTCTCTTTGGTGATAATGTGTCGGAAAAACTTTGTTACAGCGAGTTATGTACGAGATGGGTACCCAATGATGTGTAACAACCTAATAATAGGATTCCAAGATCTAATCCATTGTGTTTGATTAGAGTGATGATAAATATAAGTTTATGTTTAATCAATTGAAAATTGGATCATACAGTTCGCGCAGCACTGTAAGCACATCGTTTTAATGAAAAATGATGGCGTCAAAAATTTTTTGCAATATGATCTTACCACATTTTCCATGATGAGCGATGGTCACATTGAGTTGTTGTTCGCAAGCAGTTCGCGTAAGTTCGCATGCTGATGGATAATCATGAGCATCACTGCCACAAGCCGGTCGAGAAGGTCTCGCTGGACATCGTGGACATCGGCAGACTGCTCTTCCACCTTCAACGCTACAAGTAGCACCCCAAGAGCATTGAATACTACTACACGGCTCGGCTTCTGCAAATAGAAAATAATAATATATTTTTAAAAAAAATCACATTTGGCGTATGATCAAAGACACTGATATTTCTTCCGATAAGCCCTCGACCGTTATAATCATTCTCATGTATATTAACTGAGCCGTGAATGCCAATTCCATCCGGTTGGACTTAATCCCGGATTGGCGATTATGTAAATTTTGTATCGATTCGAGGACATTCAATATTATGTTTGCCGTTAAATAAAGTACTACGGCCCCGAATTGCAACAATGAAATTTGTAAAAGCTAGATAACGAAGGGATTTGGCGAAACTTATGCTATTACGTGGCGATTAGGGACATTCTTCCATGCGTTGCGGTTGGAAAGCTTAAAGGTTTATTCGATCGATATGCGAGAATTTTAAATTAAAATTTGCATAAAAAAGGAGACTGCTCTAACACACAGACGTAGATAAGGAGTATTTATGGACGCGGACTAGAAAAAAGGCCGCGGTGTAATATTTGTATATAACGACTATGCAAATGCTTGCTATTTAGTGCTGATACTGAGTGAAATAAAAATGCAATATGGAAAATACTTCGATTGATATCAAAAATATAGTTTTTAAAGTCATTCGTATAGATTAATATTTGAAAAACCGTAAAACTTTGACGAAATTTTGTTTGAAAACAATGGATCTCTTTTCGTTGTTCAAAGATAATATTAACGCATTGTTGCAATATGTGCTTGTCCATAATTAAAATTGTATTACTTTCTACTAAAACAAAATGACTTAAATCATTTGAAAATATACCATGTATAAACATTATGCAGTACTGAAATATAAGCGTTGTATTTGGATGACCTTTTATAAGATCACTGCTAATAAATAGACAATTAGTACTATCATCTAATTTTCTGCTTTTCTAATATCTAAATCTCTCCACATGACAAACTGCATATATTCGCAGAATGGCATCCAGAGGGAGACGTGTAAATGAGGTGAATGTGGGTGGTGGCACGTGAGATATGCGGGATGCGATATGTAGGGAGAGACATGCGAATAGAAGCCTAAAATCTCAGTTATGAAAATCCCTTAATATGGCAATTTTATAGCAACGATGGATATTTAGGTGTTAGAAAAATATACTATTTATATATTGTATAATATTATATTTAGATTTTTATTAACAATTTTGATCAATATTATATAATTGTTCTATGCTTTAATTATATTAAGTTTTATTTCCAAAATGTTTTTTACATAAAATATGTATAAATATAATAAAAAATTCAAAAAAAATCCCTTCTATCAATTTTTTTTGTAAATAGGATAAAATATATTAACACTTTACAGTCCGGGCATTCAGCGTTAAATTTGAACATTTTTAGTCAAAATGGCGACTTTTAAAGGCGACAAAAAAAAGTTATTTTTGACCATATTTTTTCACAATTATAATTTTTTTAAAAATAGTTAAAAACAAAATTTTAAGATAAATTTGGTAGGGACGATAGAAAAATATATTTTATTTTTATTTATTTTAAATTTGAATTGAATCAATCAATTAAAAATTGAGATATCATGTCAACCATGTTGAAAAAAGTAGTTTCGAGAAAAGCGCGTTTAAATATTTCATTCTTGTAGGGCCTGCTTAGTAGCAGCTTCACAAAAATAGCTATAATTCCATAAATAATTTTGGATAATTGTTTGGAGGATATATTCTTAATCGTCTATACTTTGAGAATTTGAGATTGATAAATAATTTGATCCTTTACTTATCGATAATTATTGTTTTATTAATATTTTAGTTAAATATATTATAGATAAGATTTATATGCAACATTAAATGTGATGAAATGCACATATCTGTGCGCGCGGTATTTATAGCGTTTATGATTTTGGAATATGAAAATATTTTTTTATGAATTTAAAAATGCATTTCATTAAGATCAATCGTTAATGAATGACAATATAAAGGAATTATATCGAATCGGTTGTACTACCATTTTCCGATCCATCCTTTTAGACTCTACTTAGTGCCAAAGAAAGTGATAATATCCAAGAGGTTGTCGTCAATCTCCATTAGGAAACGGCATCAAAAGAAAAAGAACGAGAAGAAAGGCACGTTTACCTATTTTTTCGCCTTCCTTTCACTAAAATAACAAGACAATGATATTAAGGGATGGAACAAAGACTAATAACGTATTGTAATTTTATATGCTTTGTTATAAAATTTAATTCCAACCTTCGTTCAGCGTAATGTAAGCCACCTTTATGATGTTTTTATGGAGGAATGCTATTGACCTTATATGGAAATAGCTTGCCAGATTTAGTTAGATAGTGCTTTTGGTCTATTCGTGGGAATAATTATGCGAAAAGCGAATACGAATGCAAATACACTGCTTAATGGCTGTATAAGAACTCTTAATTTAAATTTAATTAATCATCGGGAATGTTGTTTGAATCGGGGAGGAACTGTGGTGTATTTCTTGAATTTACCATGGGGTATGAAAATGCTGTGGGATGAAATTAAGCTTCTACTCGGCCAGGACGAGCACGCTTGGAATACATCAAAATTTAACATCTCCCCCACAGGGTTGAGATTGGAAACGAGGAGATGACTGATTGTGGAAATTCGAACGGCAATTACCGATTGAGCATTATCTGGAATACACAATAGTGTAGATCTATATTTATTTAAATGCTAATGTCCTCCCTGTTGGATGCTCCAGGACGAAATGGCCATGGGATATAAATTGTATCACACAACTAAATAAAGCGATATCGGCTCCATAATAGGCAATCGACTATCCCCTCAGAGGCATCTTATTTACTGAGCCGTGGTTCAGTGGCCACGTAATCCGGCCCTGGCTCAATATTGCTCGCCCATTAAAGGCGATTGTATGAACGCTGATTATCTACTCAATCTTTGTCAGACCTTGCAGCAATTTGGTCCTGGATATATTTTATTAGAATATAACGATAGGATCGCAAGGGTTAGCTTCACTCTAATTAAGATTCTACTGAGATATGATCGGGAATGATTAAAATTTTGAATTATCGATATTGTATTAATAGCTGATGGCATCGTTTTAATGTGATGAAATTAGGGCAGCAGTTCTTAAACTTACATAATCCGCAGACCCCCTCTTCAACAATTTTTTTTGCGGACCCCATTCCGATCCTAGAAATTTTACGTCGTTCTTGTAGGGTCTTGTCAAAATGAAGTATCTTACAATAAGGATATACACTCATTTTATGGCATTAAATATGGAATATAACATCGTTCAAATGTCCGCCACGGATTTGCCTGGTGGCACGTATTCGGGAGGTCCAATTTCAACGACTCTGATCGCATAAATCTGGCTGAATTTGCTGGATGGCGTTAGTTATCTTGATTTTGAGGACATCGGTTGTATGTGATTTGTACGCATATATCTGCCATTTAAGATAGTTTCAAAGAAAGAAGTCTAGAGGTTTTAAATCGCACGATCTCTATGGTCACTTCATAATGCCCCAAAATCGCTCATGCAGAGTATCCATCGTGGCATGTACTGTGTGGCATGTGATGCCGTCCTGTTGGAAATACAAATTCATATCATTCAGTCGGTCCTACCAGAATGAAACATTTAAATGCGTTTTACTCGAAATTACTTTTTTCAACACGGTTGACATTATACTCCAAGTTTTAATTGATTGATGTACTTCAAATTTGGTATACACATTTTAAATATAACCCTCTATTGTTCCTACCAAATTTATTTTAAAATTTTGTTTTAAACTATTAAAAAAAAAATTAAAACCGAAAAATAAGAGCAAAATATGCCATTTTGTGAACATAAAATTATCAAAAGCGCATCGCATGATAATTTATAACTATATTTTCGAGGACTACCGGTAATGAGTTTGTGAATCCCCAGGGATCTGCGGACACCATTTTAAGAATTTGTATAATAAAGAAGATTTATTCATATTGAACTTGATTAAATTTCTAGAGGAACACTTCAAATTTAAAGCTTTTGTAAGCTCATCATACAGTCTTGTTATCATCCATTGCCATACGGCCTCCGAGCAAGACAGGTAGGCGGCAGACGAAGGGTTATATTCTTAAGTATATACAATGAAAATTTCATAATTGGAATGGCTATGAAAGTGATCTGCAGCAGCTCTGGATACCTGCTCTTCCAAGTAAAACAATTCTACGCTAGCATTGGATAGTTGTGAGTGTTAGCAAATTGTTCGAGTCTCTTAGCAGTTTACGTGTGTAGGAGGTCTTAATTATTGTCTTCACTTTCTGAGAACAATTATCACTTAAAGTTGGCATGTAAATTTAAGTCGGCATGGCTGGTATTAAATCCACCTCTTTGATACTAAATCTTGTCGTGTAATGAGAAGAGATTAAATGGGTACATAATACGGGAGGACAAAGCTTCTCTTTCGAGCGATAATCTCGTTACGGATATAATTTCATCTGGGGTGAGAAATGCTCTTCATTAAAGTTATCAATCTTATAAATGGAGTCTTGATTTCGACGTTGATTTGGGCCATGCCGAGATACATATCTACGTCGGGAGCTTTGAGAGACGGCTTCTTCTATTTATGGATATAATTCCATTTAATATTTCGGCATATTGGAGAAGCTCAAATTAATTTGGCAGGGAGATTACAAAAAAAATTAATATATCAAGTATAATGGATTTTTGTGATCAATATATGACGACATTTCAAAATACGAATCTCAAGGGTAGAAATATAATTAAGACATTGATAAAAAAATATGTATTTTGTGGATGATGATAATTAAAGGGGTAATATATATTTATCCCACAAACTTCAATTTACACAATAGTTGTGGTCCTTAAAAGTTGCACATATAATGGGAATCAAAAAGTAAACCATTCACTTTTACTTATTCCATCATCAATTTGTAATTAAGAACATTAAAAGGTTGGCTTATAATTTTTTTTAGCTTATTAAACAGTTATTTTTTTTAATAAAAACAGTCATTTTGACACACAAGTCAGGTAAATATAAAGAAAAGCTTTATCCAAAAACATCTAAATTTGATTAAAAGAACTGCAAGAATCACAAACACTCCCTGAAACTAAGTGATATTAGGGTGTTACATATAAACCTTCGGATTTCGTTGGTGGATACTAAAACGCCATAAGTTTGACAAGACATAATTAATTCAATCAAAATAATCTCCATTAGATTCAATAGCTTTTTGTCGACTAGAAACTAAATTATTTAATCCATTTTTATATAAATCCACAGGTTTAGAACCAATAAATTCTTTGAACTATTGAATTATTTACGGTTCGAAAAATTGTTTTTTTTTATTTCATAAATTTTTAGTAAAACTATTCAAAAATATATTTTGAAAGTTTCACAACAAAATTCCAATTTTTTCCAATGTTATGAGTCCTAAAGTGAACGCCCGTCAGTACAGTTTCTAGGAAATCGCATTTTTCTCGAAAACACTTTTTTTCAACTATGGTACACTCTAGCTCAAAAATTTATAAACCAATTTATTTTAAAAAATACATAAAAATTATTTATTTAATTGTGATCTATGCTAACTTAATTTTGGTATAAAATTATTGTTTAAAGTATTTTTTTTATTGCAAGAAAGTTGCAAAAAATAGGTAAAATATCGTACTATTTTGTTTAAACTCTTTTTGAACATGTTTTTTTTAAAAATTTTTCAGTCAAAATTTGGTTCACTTATTAATAAATTATATTTTTTAATGAAATTTAAATGTTATATTGATTTTCATTAAAAATTGTGATTAGCACAATGTACCAAAGCAGTAAACTCTAATGGCGACCTTCCATGGGAAGCACCTAATAACTCGAATATTTCCGGCGGAAATTACTCAATAAAAAATTCAATTTTATTTAAAAGTATTAATAAAATATAATCAAAGTTTAAAAAAATTCTAATCATTCCTTCTCTGTTAAAAAAAATACGAAAAACGCTAAAAAATAAGCCTCCTAATGTGGATTTTTATATATAATATTACATTTCAAATGTGTTTTTCCATTTTAAAAAATTTTCGTCCTTTTTAATAAAGTAGTTTGGCTCGGAAATAATTCAAAGGCATCAAATCGTTAAGTACATAATTATATTACATAGTTACACATGAAGATTCGGAAATTTTGGTAGTCAAAGATCAACAGTGATCGAATTAGATTCAGTGCAATATTTTCCTGGTTCAAATATTTCTGAGTTGAATATTTTATAAAGGTGCTATAGTCTTCAATTGTCTTTAAATACTGATCTTACTTCTACTGATGTTTTTTCTATGGATTTTTATGACTTTCAATAGAATTATGTCATCACTTTTTTTTGTATCTGATTCAGAAAATAGGGTTCTATCGCCAGCTCTTTTTGGGTTGTTTTTTGGGGTTTTTGTTGTAGTGATACATCTACGTCTCATCCTTCATCATGATAGAGTCCAGAAAAGCTTATTTCTTCTGTGTAAAACGATTCAAACACAAAATCACCAAGCAGACTTAGAGAAATGCCAGGAAACTCTTTCTATTTTTCAATGTTTTCATCATGTTCGTCAGAAAACAACATGAGACCAAACAAACTGACCAACAAGATTTCCAGTCCTAAAATATTCCTCTGGCCTCAGCCCTGGTAGCCTTACTTTCTAGATGACCCTTGTAGTATTACACGTAATACAATGTGGATTAAACACCGCCTCAATGGAAATTCAATGCAACTTTTTTGCATGCAACGAACAATGGCATCGGAAAATGCATAAAAATCTTTGAATACGACACGCAGAATAGATATGAAAATATATGTTTGTAAAATTGTAAAATTACTTCAGCAGAGATAGATGAAAGTAAGGCCTATGCATTTATTGTTTGCCCCAATGCGTTCATTACGCCCGGCCAGTTGAATAGAAACGAAAAAACCCTTTCTGCGATATAAATGTTTTTTATGCCCAAAAAACGAACAATGGCTTTTCGCTGAAACCCTGCTAACGAATGCAATTGCATCGTTCGCGCAATGCACAACACTAAAATTAATCACTGCATATTGAATGTCTCCGCTCGCTTTGGAAAACGCATAATTGAACGCAGAACACTCAGAAAACAATTTCGCCGACATCGAATGGACCATTTATTCTCATTCAGCCCATTCAAAAATGCACCTTATTAAATGCATGCAGGGACACAAACAAGCACAACGAAAAGCTCAAAACGTATTGCTATCCTTATACGTGTGCGAACGCTTAGAGTCGCGCAATAAAACGGATGCTGCCTAAGGGTGGCAAATCTCAAAGGACGACTTGCATTATTGCAGATTGCAGCCAAAAAAAATGCGCTTCCAACGTACATGCATTCAAATAGGACTTGAAAGCAACAATAAGTCATCGGATTTACAAGTATCATAAAAATTTCCCATCGTAAAATCGTATTTTTTTATATGGCGCAAGGATAATGGCTTTATTGCGCTCGTAAAACAATGTCATTTCAAAGCGCGAGGTTCAATATTTTTTAAACGATGTATCAAGCTTGAAATTTGAAGTGCCCATCGATTTATCATATATTTATATCCTTTTTATATTATTTCGGGTTTATGGCCGAATTTCGCCTGTGTGTTGTGTCACAATCATCGAATCAAAATCGAAATGTATTTCAAAGATGTTTTATATATTAATTTTTGATTATTTTGTGAATGTGTCTCTCAATTAAGGCCGTTAAATCTTACATTAATTCATTTAGAGATGATTTTTACATACCATCTAATATATAAAAAATCTTTGTTTGTTCGTATTTAATGCGCTGCCATACTGTTCATTCGATTACAATAAAACTTTGTCAACTTATTGCTTATACTTGCGGAAATAACATAAGCATAATAAAAATATTATTTGTGTATGCAATTTGTTATGCGAGACGTTTAGCGTATGTACTATATTGGTGCATATTGGTCTGTTGGTTGCTAAGGTAAATAAAGTATTACAACCGACGATTTGTTATGTATTTGCCAAGTGTTTGGTCTTCGGTGGACTAAACCCGGGAGGCGGTAACATACAAGCGTCATCATTTTAATTCATACCTGGATCAATTCGTTTGGCGACAATAGCAAAGCATCGAAAAAGTATTCGAGTCATTTTTAAATTCAACGTTTGGCCTCCATTACATCGTTAATAATTGCGTGTTAATGTTAAAAATGAACAAATTAATAATTATTTTATTTTTGAATAAAGCAAATATCCGGCAAGCTTTGAAATGCCTAATATTGCAAGAGTTCAGATATCTTAGAGTTATTTTCATTGATGAATAATGAAATTAACTCCAGGATTTATAAATCCCCCACGATATGTAGTATCGGTGACATGTTTTTAGTGAAAAAAATGATGAATAATATCATCGAAGTTTGAAATGAAAAAAAAACAAGAAAAATATGTTGTGTTCTAATGATTCTTACTGAAGGGCTATTTGAATTGAAATGTGTGCAGTTTCCGGGCGAACATCAACAAAGAACAGGAACACACAGGGTATGCGTGCATGCTTCTCACATGGATAGCTGTATATGGGTTGCTCACGCCCTTCTTATTTATTACCAGACTTTTTTTTCCAAAAGCACTTCATTAGCACGGCATAAGCATAATCTTTGGAACGGGGAAAAATATAGGAAGTTTCCTGCCCAACAAAAATAACAAAGTGAAAAACGCAAATCAAAGGACTTCGAGAAGACTCGAAATATCGAAAGGAAGTGTATTTGAATTCTTAATTTTATTGATGTGATGGTGGTATGATTATTTGATAATACATTTTTAAATAGAGTTTAATTTTTTTTAT
Organism: Stenopsyche tienmushanensis; assembly: GCA_008973525.1. NCBI lineage: Eukaryota > Metazoa > Arthropoda > Insecta > Trichoptera > Stenopsychidae > Stenopsyche > Stenopsyche tienmushanensis. The sequence goes on along the minus strand of WACJ01000234.1, from coordinate 213,230 downwards.
ATCCAAGAAATCAGAATAAACAGTTATATAATATCAGTTTCAGAGTTAGTTTCAGTGCAATATTTTACAAGTTCAACTATTTCAAACTATGTTTAAGAAGAACAATAATTTTATCACAGCAGCAACTTAAGTAGTTATGCAAAAAAAAATTTTTGATCGTTTTAATTTGGCTAATAGATCTTTATAATTTTCATGATATGGTGAAAATTTGAGCTTTATGTAAAAAATAATTCTACTGTTGATTTGTTGTTTTAATAGTACATTTTGCACACCTTACCATTTTACAATTTTGAATTCATTTCTACAAAGCTTATAGCTGTAGCTATACAATGTAAATCAGAAAAGATGCTTTTACATATAATGACATTAAATTATATCCTATAAACTTGTGTTTTTGTATACAAGTGGTTTATATTAATTATTGTTGAATCAACGTCATCTACTTTCGATACAAAGTGGCTAAAGCTTCGATAGATGTGGTTAAAGTTGTAGCGCGGGAACTTGATTTAAGTAATGCAACTTTAAAATAACTGCAATAATAAATACATATTATATTTATAATAAGCAGCTACAATATAGTTTCAGTAATTAAGGTAAGAAATGCACCATATAATATTTATTCACAAGTTTGTGTTTTTTTTTTCACCAAAATATGGATTTGAACCTTCACATTTATATCAAAAATCCAAGATTTCCAGTATTTACATTTGGTAAGGTTATGTTAATATAGCCTATAAATTATTGATAATATGGGTTGTTTGATATGTAGGACGAGTATAATAGAAACATAAAGATACGAGATAAATTCACTCTAAAACTACAAAATGCATTCATGAAATTCATCGTCGTTCTTATATAATACAAATTCCATCTCAATTCCCTGATCTAACAATTCAATATTTTAAGCTTTGGAATGGTTCGGCGCAATATTCAATATCAGTGAATCATGTTGTAGGAATTCGTGTTATAGGGGAGTTGCCTGTGTAGCATTCCATGTCCATTATGAATTCGTCACAAATCCAGTTAGATTTTGGTCAGACACAAATTTAATTAATCCTACAACAGTAAGTCGGATTTTTTATTTGCGCATTAAAAACGCCGAAAATGGAAAGCGCCAGCATTGTCCACTAAGCCCCTTGTGGAGCAAAAGAATGTCTTAACATAAAAGCAAACCCTGGGACGTCTGTCAGCCAAATGAAAGGCTTTGGAGGAAACAATAGGCACGTCGTTAAGTTTACTGTAGATGACAATCTTGGAATAAAAATACGTTTAAATCACAACAGAGCTGACTTTGTGGCGCAAGAAGCGAAATGGTCCCCATTAATCACGCTTTTTCGGAATAAAGAACTATTCGAGCCTTATCCTTTTGAGCTCCATAAAAATTTATCAAAGCGATGAATTTAGCCCGATTTTCAACCCTTTTGATATTTAAAATCATATCAAATATTTGATGCAAAAAGAACAATTGCAATTTTCTCGCATTGTTGACTTGTTTCGTTTCCTTTGCATGGACTCCCCTCGTCGAGATTATACCGAGGAGCGGATTTCTTCTCAGAAGTTTTAGAGGCTGTAAATATTTTACTAACGCTTCTATCAAAGTCAACCCAACTCTCATCTTTCATGAAAACAGTTAAAAAGATTTATAGTTTTTCAACAGTCTTGTATTACGGGTTGCCCCGCCTCGGTTGTAGTTCTAAAAATATTGTGGAAGTTTTATGATGAGTAATAGACCCATCGAGCTTGAAATGTGGAACAGAATTTAATTTTGTATTTAATGAAGTTGCCAACGAGCTTAAATCTTGGTTTATTTTGATTTTTTAAGCCCTCAATTTTGATTAAATGCAATTAAAAATAATAGTAAAATTTAAGCTATTCCTATACAATACATTTTGATCCATACAATCGTGGGTATATAGGTCAAAATATTAATATCGAAACATTAAAAAACCCTTTTGCATGTCGACATTATGTCGCCAGGACTTTAAACTCGTGTATATGCCATGTATCGATAAGTCCTTGCCGATTTTGATAGACATTTTTTTGAGCTCAGTTTGTGTCCAGACTATTTAAAAACTATTTATCAGTAATATAAATGGACTAAAAATGTTAAAATATCTCTAGAACTGGAAAACCCTTAAATTTTGATGAGGAAATATTTGAGAGCCATGGTGGAAACATATCCTCGATTCGATTTACTGTGGTCGACAGCACAAGAGTATTTAAAACGTATCAAGAAGATAATCGAATTTATGGGATGCCGCACGAACTGTCCGACGATAACAAACGAGAGCGATGAAACAAGTTCAAATTTTTGTTGTCAAGTCAACAAGTTTGTCCATTTTTGCATCAAATTGTGACTGGGGATGAAAAATGGGTTGTTTATAATAGCACTAACGTCAATGGTTTTCGCTGAGACAAAAACCGTTTCCGACTCCGAAGCCTGGATTCTTTTGGTATTGAATATGTAATTAATTTATTAGTACATTCTTATCGATAGCAATTACATTTAGTGCGAAAAAATGCATTGGATGCAGTGAAATGAAGAATTCTCCAGGGGGATTATGTTAAGCTCTCATCGTGTGGGTGGACTCCAGACATCCAGGATCCAACTTAATACATCAACGCTTAATCACATGCATATTGAGGGATAAAACTGCTTTTTATTACAAAAAATGGCAAATTGTAAGCCAAAAACAGTAAGCAGTTTTATACCAATAATGCAGTTAAAATAATATTGTAAATATTTTATATATAGGATGCGACAAGGAAACCACTTTATTTTAAAAATTAATAACACAAACAATATTAAAGATATTAATTAAATTATTTTTTTACGTTATAAAAAAACATTTAAAGTTGTTATTTATTATATTTCAAAATTTATATAATTAAAGTGGTCTTTGTTCTGATAAAGTTAATGAGATAGTCGAGAAATTCACCAAAATGAAGGCCACTTTGATGATATAATTTTTAAAGTATAATAAATAAAAACTTTAAATATTTCTCAGTAATATAATAAACATAATTAAATTTATTTCTCCTATAATGTTTATGTTATTTAATTTTGAAATAAGGAAGTTTACCTGTCGCGCCCTGTATTTCTTGATTTTGGCATGGATAATCGGTTGTTTTTAAGCGTATTTATTGGTATAAGTAGCTAATATATACAAGGGAATAACAATATATACAAGGGTGTATAAATATAAATATTAGGAACTATCCCTAAACTATCCCAAATTTATAGCAAACATGTATAAAAATTTTGTGCTGAATTTCAGAGTCGGTCTATTCAAATGAGATTTCATTCATCAATTCAAATTATACGTTATTTTAAATTAGGGTACAAAATATAGTAATGAAGGACGATTCATGATTTTTATAAGTATTTGCTATGTCGAGCTCGAATTTTAAGAGCCATATTGCTCGGTTTTCTACGCGATTTTCAGCATGGCGTGTAAATCTGACACGTGATGGCTTACATACAATTAATCCTTTAAAAAAATAATCGACGACTTCCTCAAATAACGTCACCGACAACGACCGACATAAATCATCCGTTTTATCGCATATCACCGGGAATCAATTATTGCTCCAAAGCTTTCAGCGCGGAGCTTTTTCGTTGAAAGCCCTTCGGCGCGGCGTTAACCACCCGAAAGACAAAACGGTCGAAAAAGCCATTTAAACGATAAAAAGGTCATTAATTACGAAATTGTCACGAGGAAACGAAGAAAATACATATTTTCAGGCACCCAGGGCAATTTCGATAAAAGTGCTCGAAAGCTCTCGGGAACATATGATATATCGGACGCGGTGAAAATTTAAACGGGGGATGCTGCGAGGTTTGTGCCCGAAAAGCACCGTGTCCGTCATTATCCTAACCCTTTGGCTTTCCCTCATCCCATCGGAGATGCTATCTGGGTCTCGGGAAAGCGAGCAATTGCCGGCAGGATAGAGCCAAACGACCAGCAACACACGAATATTGTGCCCCTAGAAATGTTTACCCTTCATGCGTGCTTTAAGTGAGGTGAGCACATTAACAAAGAACCTTGCCCCAACGACTCCCTGTGTACGCTTTTATATGCAAAAATAACACAAGCCAAAAGCAATTATCTGAAAGCCTAATTTCCAATTTAATAAATATTTATTAAAACTTTGTTCCGTTCTGCCGGGTATTGTTTCAATGGTTGGTCGAGATGCTTGTTGAAAAATCATTCACGTGTCGAAATGGTTCATACAATGTATTCAAAATATATAATTTTCGGCCATTTTGATCAGTCACAGTAAATTCTTCCGACGGAGAGATCGTCGCGTGCTATTACCACCTCTCGTCAGTGTGAGATAAGTGCGGTCATCCGTTTTTCCGACAACATGTCACGAAATGGGTGAAGTTGTTCCGAAAAAGCCATAGTGATACTTACGACGAGGCAAAGAGTGGAAGATCATCAGTAATTTCTGACGGGTTTGGACAAAAAAAAATTGGAACAAATACGAAATGACCGCCTTGTGACGCTTGACGACCTTCGTGAAGAATTTCCTGACATTTCTTGAAGTCTCCTTGGAAAATAGTTTAATCTATTTGTGAAGTATCCTGTGAAACTCAATTAAATATAAGCATATTTCAATCCTACATAATTTTTGTAACCTAACTTTCTGGATGACCCTGATAAATAGCTTGAGATATTAGGATAAAGCGGAAAGAAATGTCATTTTTTTTATTGCGTCTTTGCCGTCAGTTTGCCTCGGGTTGCCGTCGAGTGAATTCATCAAAGTTGATGTAATTTTGAAGCTCTGTTGTTTGTCTTACTTTTTCAAATATTTTTATATTTTTTTAGCCATAGTGAAAATGTTCAAGCCAGAAATTGATGAGACCCATTTGCGACCTTGTTTACTGTTTTTATTCGATAAAAGATTAAAAGCAAAGCAATAAGCTACCTAGAGCATCTGTAATACATATGACAACATATTGAATATTCGAAAATGCCATAGATGGTTCAAAAATTCAAAAGTGGCGACATAGATTTGAAAAATAAACCAAAATCAGGATGACCTCCAATTATCGATTATGACACACTAAATTCTCTGGTGGAATCTGATCCTCGAAAAACAATAAAGGAATTATCCCTAGATATCGGCTGTCCCTGGTTGACAATAAAAGACCATTTGAAAAGACTCGGGAAAAACCATAGACAGGGAATTTGAGTACCGCAAGAGTTGTCATCAACTGTCTTGGAACAACGGATAACCATTTGTTCATCGCTATTGTCCAGGTATGAAACCGATTTATTTTTAAAAAGGATCGTTACTGAGGATGAGAATTGGGTCTTTTTTAACAGTCCGAGAAGTAAAAAAACAGTGGCTCTCTTCAAATCAAGTACCTGTTTCTACCCCTCAACCGTCATTATCCTTGAAAAAGGTCCTCCTTTGTGTTTGGTGGGATTTTTTTGGCGTAATTCATTACGAATGATTAAAACCTGGGCAAAATGTCACAGCAGAACTATACTGTGCATAATTAGATAGGTTAAAAGTGGAAATGCTCAAAAAGCGATCAGTGCTAGTTAACAACCAAAGAAGAATATTACAGCATGATAATGCAAGACCACACGCAGCAAGGATTACGCAGAAAAAAATAAAGGAGCTGGATGGCAAAAACTTTAATTTTCAGAATATGAATGTAGTTTTGTAGTCTGTTTTAAAATTACATAAGAGTAAAATTAGTTAAAATCAAACTGTGGCTCGCGTATCAATAAATATATATAGAATACGGATACGCGATCAATGCATTTTGGAGATTGTTACCTTAGATTTTTTCATCATCATAATGAGGATACAATAGTAAATATTTGAAATGAAGGTGTGAAACAGTTCGTATTGAAATGAAGTGTGCCATTTAACAATGACGCGTGGTGACCCTACTAAGTAGTAGGGTCATATAAGTATATACATTCACTTCTTTCTATCTTGCTCACGCTTGCGCAATCAATGATGAAAGAGCAAGAAAGTAAACAAAATTCCGTCGATTTTGAAAGAGGAATGAAAACAATTCCCTACTACTTTCGCCTCCTTTTATTGTTATATCATTGGCAAAATTTTGCCTGTAATAATATTAATATTATATACTTGCATATACTTATCCAGTATCAATATATTCTTTCTATTTTCAGCCTACGCAATGTGGTTCAATCTATGTAAGCCAAGTCTCATTACATAATAGCCATATCATGATTTTATTTTCTTTGAATGATTCAATCTGTATTATTGTAAAATAAAAGATCATGATATTATCAATACGTTTTATTATCCAAATGAGAATTAGTTATAGATCAATGCTACACAATTTTAGATTAGCCGTGGTATAAAACGCTATGAGAAGCTTTAAAAGTATACTTAGTTTAATCTGGATTGTAGAGATCTTTGTAGTAGATGACCTATATTACCACGTCTAGAATTTATTATAAAAATGAAATTTGCAATTTTAGCTCAATTGAGTATTTCTATGGATTATTCAGCGTCGTACTTAATCCATCAGGCGAAGCGGAGCGCTCCTGGCTGATGCTTCATCCCCTAGAGTTCCTCTTGAGAATTGGCAGCAGCCGATAAAACTAATCTACAAAAAATAAATATTTTCTTTCGATCAGCTGCTGCTGGCCAATTTAATCCATTCAAATATTTAATTTATCCCACGGCTCACTTAAGCACCGCGATGAATAATTAATATCAGCAAACGAGGAGTACGTACGGACGGCGCCCCTTTCTTCAGTCTCACCACCTTTTATTCATGGTACACCGAGAGTCCTGTCTTCCCAACTTAATGGCTTTCATTATCTTTCATCTCGTCCTCTTGTTCGCTACCCTGGCGTTATCTTGAACACTATCCACCTTCGTGGGGGAAGACTCTAAACCCAAAGAAGCAGCGCCACCTGCTGGCAAAAAACTTCTCTTTTTTCGTCTCCTGAATGGATTCGGGCACTTTCGCGAAGACCAAAGAGAAACCTGAAACATTTGTCCTGGTGCTGTTTTCCTATTCAACTCATCGGACACTAATGGCAATGAGTTTTTCGTGCCAGGAATGAGACCGGCTTAGTGGCTGCCGCTTACTTTTACGGTAATGGGTTACTGTTTTTCTCCGAGGTTCCAAGATTATCTTGTAATTTTGCATAATGTCATTCCTCAACCCTTTATTTTATTCACCCCCAAAACTCTTTGAGGGAAATATGATTTGATTAAGGTACAAACTTTTACTAGCCGCCGGTATTTTTAGCTTCACTATACAGTATAGTCTTAACGAAACATATAATACATATATATTTTTATTACTGAGTTTCACCATTAAACTTTTTGAATTATTTTGCATATAATTTCGTTGCTTGAGTTGTGATATAACTTTGACTAATCCGATCCATTATCAAAGAAAAATCATGCAAATAATCAATAAATCACAATAAACTACCTCACTTCAGTGAAAATTTGTATAAATTTGTATTACATCCTCATAAAAAAACTTGTAAACATCTTCAAAGTATAAAAATGTAGAACTTTGATCATTCAAAAAAAGCTTAGAATATCAAATGTCCATACCAATGGACGCTATTATATCATAGATTTATGAGCTAAATTTTCCTTGAGATTAAAATAAGTAGCTAACATAAATATTCTTGCTAATTAAATCACATAAATTGAATAAAAACTTCTGACTTCTGAAATAATTTTTTTCTTAGCTAAAATGAACGGAGATGCTGCACGGTTTAAGGTTTTTAAATACAACACACGCGGAATAAAAAAAAACTATCTTCCAAGCAGCATACCAGTGTCGGCACTGCGGGAGCGACAGTGCTATCTCTCTCTTGCAGCCTTGCATGAAGCTCCTTATGTGCGCATATGCATAAAACTACGCCGCTGGAACTGTGAAGCACACAGTTCCATAAAAAGTTTTTTCTAACTTTTTCATAAACTTATATCTAATATATAAAAATAAGTTGCGTTTCCCGTCTAATGCTCGGGCGAAATGGGTTGATATGCGCGTTCATCGGATTGAGACAAAACTTGGTCCACTTATTGCCAAGGGATCAGGGGGTGACATAGGCATAGTACAATTAACTTACAGTAGATTTTTAATTCAAAACTTAATGTGTGAAAGTTGTTGATTCTGACGTGTTTGAGATTATGCGTTGCTAAGGCTATAGGTATATAGTACCTACAAGTTGCAGTAGGAGGCGTCGTGTCGTCGTCACATACAACACATACGTCAAACGTCAATGTCATTTGCAGGTTATCCATCGGCGTGAGTCAATTATATCCAAATTATTTATCGCAAGCACTTTTAAAATGCTTCATTTCATTCATCGCTTATTCACGTACGTAACAACCGAAAAAGTACGTTTGAGTGCTATCCGATAAAAAATCAGACGACCAACGTGCAACGAGAATCGAAAGTACATGTTGATTTGAATATTGCTGCATTTCAATATGATATTCATTACGATTACAGTTTGCATCCCAGTGTAAAATGGATAAAGGTTAAATCCTGTTAACGAGGGGCAAATTTATTGGTAAATTGAAAACGCCTTCATTTCGACACAATGAAAACAAACAAACCTAACCTAACCAGATTTGAATTTAAATTTAATTTAAAAAATAAAAAACAAGAATCAAATGAATAATTATTTTATTTAATAACAATATGTTGACGATTGATTTGATTTGATCAGAGCTTGATTTTCAATCAAGCTCTGATCGAAATCGAAGACATTTGCTTAACCATCAACATCAAAGAATTCATTCAACAAGAATTCGTTCTGCACTTGAACAGCAGTACAATGCTAATGATTTGGATGCATTTGTCGAAGCAAACGAACAACTTTTGCTTGCGGAACAAAAATTGACCTACGATACAATTACAAATGATCTGTTCTTCCTTGATGCGCCTGGCGGTACTGGAAAAACGTATCTCATCACTTTACTATTGGCTCACATTCGATCTCAAAATAGAATTGCTTTAGCTCTTGCTTCATTAGGTATTGCGGCAACATTATTAGATGGTGGACGAACAGCGCATTCGGCATTCAAATTGCCATTAGATATGCATTTATTGGAAGCTCTGACATGTAACATTCCTAAAGTTTCTGACATAGCTAAAGTTTTGAAAATTTGCAAGGGGATTATCTGGGAGGAATGCAATCTAATATATAAAAATAAGTTGCGTTTCCCGTCTAATGCTCGGGCGAAATGGGTTGATATGCGCGTTCATCGGATTGAGACAAAACTTGGTCCACTTATTGCCAAGGGATCAGGGGGTGACATAGGCATAGTACAATTAACTTACAGTAGATTTTTAATTCAAAACTTAATGTGTGAAAGTTGTTGATTCTGACGTGTTTGAGATTATGCGTTGCTAAGGCTATAGGTATATAGTACCTACAAGTTGCAGTAGGAGGCGTCGTGTCGTCGTCACATACAACACATACGTCAAACGTCAATGTCATTTGCAGGTTATCCATCGGCGTGAGTCAATTATATCCAAATTATTTATCGCAAGCACTTTTAAAATGCTTCATTTCATTCATCGCTTATTCACGTACGTAACAACCGAAAAAGTACGTTTGAGTGCTATCCGATAAAAAATCAGACGACCAACGTGCAACGAGAATCGAAAGTACATGTTGATTTGAATATTGCTGCATTTCAATATGATATTCATTACGATTACAGTTTGCATCCCAGTGTAAAATGGATAAAGGTTAAATCCTGTTAACGAGGGGCAAATTTATTGGTAAATTGAAAACGCCTTCATTTCGACACAATGAAAACAAACAAACCTAACCTAACCAGATTTGAATTTAAATTTAATTTAAAAAATAAAAAACAAGAATCAAATGAATAATTATTTTATTTAATAACAATATGTTGACGATTGATTTGATTTGATCAGAGCTTGATTTTCAATCAAGCTCTGATCGAAATCGAAGACATTTGCTTAACCATCAACATCAAAGAATTCATTCAACAAGAATTCGTTCTGCACTTGAACAGCAGTACAATGCTAATGATTTGGATGCATTTGTCGAAGCAAACGAACAACTTTTGCTTGCGGAACAAAAATTGACCTACGATACAATTACAAATGATCTGTTCTTCCTTGATGCGCCTGGCGGTACTGGAAAAACGTATCTCATCACTTTACTATTGGCTCACATTCGATCTCAAAATAGAATTGCTTTAGCTCTTGCTTCATTAGGTATTGCGGCAACATTATTAGATGGTGGACGAACAGCGCATTCGGCATTCAAATTGCCATTAGATATGCATTTATTGGAAGCTCTGACATGTAACATTCCTAAAGTTTCTGACATAGCTAAAGTTTTGAAAATTTGCAAGGGGATTATCTGGGAGGAATGCAATGCTTGATCGAACTCTTAAAGACTTACGATCAAATGCAAAACCGTTTGGTGGCGCTCTAATTTTATTATGTGGCGACTTTCGACAACCTCTTCCAGTGATGCTTTCATCGACACCAGCTGATTCTTGCCTCAAAGCATCGCATCTTTGGAGAGACGTGCGAAAACTGACATTAAAGACAAATATGCGCGTACATTTGTAGCGTGATGCGTCGGCAGCCACATTTTTAAAACGACTATTGAACATTGGTGAAGGAAAAGTGCATGTTGATGCTACCAAGTTTATTTCATTTCCATCGAACTTTTGCGTTGTTGTGCCATCCATCGATTTACTCATTCAGAAAGTTTTTCCGCAGATTTTTAGTAATTATAAAAATCATTATTGGCTTTGCGAACATGCTATTTTGGCAGCAGAAAACACCGACGTCAATACAATCAACCACACAATACAATAACAAATTGCAAATTATTATGTTACCTACAAATCGATAGATAGCGCCATGAATGCAGACCAAGTTACTAACTATCCAATCGAGTTTTTAAATTCGTCAGATCTTCCTGATGTGCCACCTTACAAATTGGAACAAGACTCACTATGAAGAAATTGATGCCGAATATCATCGAAACAACTATATATTCTTAATGGAAAGTCGAAAGGAGAAGATGTGCTCATTCCCACCGACGTGCAATTTGATAAGAGACGACTGCAGCTCCCCGTTGGACTTGCATTCTCAATGACCATCAACAAGGTACTTCAAGTGTGCGGAAGAATCTAGAAAATCCACGTTGGACAGCCGAGAAATTTATTTGTATTTGTTAAAGACGGAAAAGCCAAAACTATTCTCTACCCTAAAGCACATAGCAGAACAATTAAGTAAGCAAAATGTATGCTTTTAATATTTTTTTCTTTATATATCATTCAATATCAATAAATGTATTAATTGTCGGAAAAAATATCATTATTTATATCATTGCTAATTAAACAAGATAACTCTTTCAAATTTCAAATGGTATTTTTAGAACTATTTCTTCTGTGGCAGCAACGCGCCGGGTACCAGCTAGTTAGATTATAAAATCTATCAAATATATTATTATATTAAAATGTCACCTTGAGAAGATTTGTCAAGGTATTAAAACAATTTGTGTCTTTGTTTGCTCGATTATTGTTATTTATTTTAACAACAATTATTTAAAACTTGTTCTAAGGATAATATTTGAGCTCATTATGATTCTTGATATAAGAGGGTCATCCGGAATGTAAGGTTACAATATGAAGGATCGAAAAATGCTTGTATTTAATTGAAATTCGCAGGATACTTCACAAGTATATTAAATTTCTGTACATCAGGTGTACCAAATTTGCGTCATAAACTGGCGTGAGGAGCTCTTGTAAGTTTACTTTCTAGATGACCCTCATACTATTAACTCAATGAGAAAAATGCTACCAAAAACACGATTTTGGTGGAATTTTTTAAGCCTCATTTAAACGCAAATGTAATGAAATATTTTAAAACACGACGATCATGCTCGTTATAACCGTGTTTTAACATATTTATGATGATTTTTTATGATTTTGCTTAAAAATAATGGAAATTGTGAATCATAATTTAAAGGGATTGATAAGCCAATACATTTTCGATACATTAAATTGATGATGGAAAAATATATTGCTTATTATATTATTAACGACCTTTTTAAATGACAACGGCGCACTTAAAATTTACGGCGTATAGAATTGGTTGTGTTGATGTATTTAAAATTTTATGTGCAAAACCATAAAATCTGCCACGAAGAAGAAGGCTTGTATCTCAAATCTGGTTTAAAGTTGGATGTGGTCGTATGAATACTGATTTGTTAAGCGATCGATCTATAAGTTTATGGATATGAATAGAAACGGGTTATAAAGTGGAGGATCGTCGTGGAAAAGTGTGCTTTGGGAAGTTTTCCATGCATCTGGACGATCTTGAACATGTATGACATACAGGAATAAGTACTATATTTTCAGTATTAATATATAAGGCACGTTTTCGCCTACGGCACGTTAAGGTTGTTAGCGTAACTTGATTATTATGGATGGAAAACATCTGCCTCGGACAAGTATTTATGTGAAAATGTATATTTTACATGGTTTTTCCGGAGTTATTTAATGCTCGAGAGTGATGAAATTTTGAAGTATGTAAAATATTAATGATTTGTGTCTGGAATTACGGAGTATTGATATTTTGGCCAAACAAAAGTTGGGTTCAAAAATATTGACAAAGCATTCTCACATACACCATATAATTGCTTCCGAACACACAACGCAAATAACTTGAGCTTAACTTGTTAATGACTATGCTTCGCGTGATGTCATGACTGTATACTCACAATTATGATATAAAACGAACATTTAGTGTATAAAAGTGTAAGTGAATGACTGAAACGAATTATTCCCCCCAGTTTCATATTCGAAAACAATTCGGCATACAAACAAACAAGACAAGAAGCTGACGGCAGTTTTATTGTATGCGATCAACAATAAAAACTGGCAGCTAACTACGAAGGTTTTCCAGCACGCAATAGAGTGATGATGTGATTCGAAGCTAGTTTTTAGTATGAAAACTTTCCTCCATAAACATTTTTCCTTTCTCAAAGAAAACAGAAAGCTATGTTCTCCAAAGAGAGCATTTGTTTGCCTTTCATAAAGTAACTGCACGTGCAAGAAAAGCACTCAACAATGGAACGAAAAAAGACGAATTGCTGTCGAAGAGAATAATACCTCATTTGTTCGCCATTTTGCTTTGAGAAAAAATTTGAAAAAGGGTTTTAACTTTGTTGTATATTCTCATGCTTTTTTAATCATATTTGGTAAGAAATTAATGAGTTTTTGCGAATTTAAAAAGGATCACTTTTTGTTGATAATCTCTTGCAATTAAATTTGCCAAAAAATGTACTATTTTCTTTTAAAATAAAATGGCTTATTTTTTAAAAAAAAAAATCCCTTGTAAACATTATACAGTGTTGATGTCTAAGCGTCATATTTGGATGATCTTATATTTAAATTTCCGATCGATTATTTCAATACAAGTTTCTTTTTCCAATGATGGCATGAATTTTACTTTATTTTATATTTACATCATTTATGCTATTGGTGCCTATTAGTCCTTATTATTTTACAAAGCTCTTCTGTTCATTCAAAATTCGAATTGTTTATCAAAGCTGTGGTTGAATGCACTTTCCAAGCAAAGTCTCAAAGGCTTGTTTGATAAAACCTTCATTGTTAATGTTCAAATTTTCTTGTTTCAATTTGGTCATCTTTGAATTGAGTGTTCTAGAGAAGAAAAAGAGATTTATTATTTTTTTAGGCTTAACCCGTTGATTAGGAATCGCGCATATATGCGTTCGGACTCAAGCGATATAGAAATAGCATTGTTAAGTGTGGAGATTGTGAATCGGAGACAGAGATGGAGAGAGTGTCTTGCGTCTCATCATACACTCGTACATCGATGGCAAGGTCGTGCTGTAAAGGCACCCCTACACGTCTAAATATTACAAAAGGCGATACATAGCGCTTCATTTTCAATTTTTTAGATGACGACAAAATAAACATTAATATCATCATGGAATTTGTCCGTATCCAGTTGAAAACCATTAGATTATTGGTGGTTTTTTTAGAGTTATAATAAATAATAGAAATTCACATAAATCAATGCTTAAATTCTGAACGAACACTAATGTATCGATTGGCCTGAATGTATCGATTTCAAGCTTCAACAAATGCATTCAAAAAATGAATGAATATTGTGTGCTATCAACAGTGTAAAGGTTCATTTATTGATATACAAGCTTCACTCACGCTGCGCGGTCCTGAGAAAAAAGTGGATTTATATGGACTGGTAAGTAGTGGACATATAGAATTACTTCACTAACCAAAGAATTAAAGAAATTTTGTGTTTACAAAACATTGATTATATTCGGAATTTAAGATTCCCATGATGTATCAAAGTTTTGTTTGTTATTACCAAATGCTGGATACTCATTGAATCTTCCAACTGCTCTTTCGTCGAATATCTTTTTTTGAAAAATATTAGACGTAGGCACACAGGGAGAGATTAAATATTAGAATATTTTCACCCTTTGCACATTTCTTCAGAAGTCACTTTCATATGACCCTCTGTGTGAGGGTCATCATAATCCATATCTAAATTGAAGCATGTAACAAAGTTCAGTCAACTGCCATCGTGTGTTTCATTATCTCCTTTGGCATCTAACTTTATTTAGTATGATATTTTATAATGTATCCATACTTTGAATAGATGTTTTTGGTTTCGGAATATATATATTTTCACCCTATACACGTTCATATCATTTCCATCCATTTTATTAAATCTTAGCATTTTTCAACTATTCAAATTATGAGCCAGATCTTGCATTGTTGCGAGATTGTCAATTTGTAACTAAAGCTTTTTTTTTAGTAAATTTAGTTATAATAAGCAATATGTAAACCCAAAAGAATGTATTATTTACAAAAATTAGGCCTTAATTCATCCTTATATAATTCTAAATAACATTTTTTTAATACAATGTAAATATTTAAAAATAAACACAGACAGCTTTGATGTTTGACGACAGACACGCCAAATATTTTTTGATGGTCAAACAGTACATAGCACGCGATCGTCAAAAAAACCAACAAAATATACATTTGAAGCCATCAACAACAATTGCCATCCCGAAGATATTTTGGATTAAAAGCACCTTCGAGAAAGTCTCATAAATTTCGCAGAAATTAAAGGTTTCGCAATGATAATCGCGGCGCAATAAAGCCACGATATGATCTTATTCGAATCGGTCAATTAAGGTATTCATTCGTGGGATTTAAGTTTATCTCACGCAAAATTGTATGCTTCAGGCTTACGTCGGGGTTTTATTGAAATTTATCGGGCTTTAAATCATGCGGACTCGCGATATAAAATAAGGTTTAAGAGCCCTTATGTGCCACATTTGTGAAAATATTGGAAATGTAATCCGTACATTCAGTGCGAGCCTACGCAACAATTTCGAATAGGGGGTGAAAGAGGAGTTCTTTCCGGCGACAACGATGCCTCTTTGGGGGCGGATGGCGGATGGACAATTTGGCGTTTTCGCAAATTTGTCTCTATTTATTATTATGAATGTTAATTCATAGATATTCCTCATTTGTTTGTGTCAATGATCACCGGTACTTTTGAATTTATTACGTACGTACGTTAACTTTGTAAGATCTCAATTAAGAATTCTGGTTATTTTCTGGTTTTATCTGGCGTGTAGAGAGAATAGTCAGTTTGTTTGGTCCCGCTTGTTTGTCAGCCATTTTGTTCAGTCACAGTAAACTCTTCCGATAGAGAGGTGATCGCGCGCTTTTACCACATTTCGTTCGTGCAAGACTCGCACAGTCATCCGTTTTTCGACTTTACAGAACGATACGGCTACAAATATCCATCGGAAGATCGTGGAAGTTCATGGTAGTGATGTGATGAGTCGACAACATGTCACGAAGTGGGTTAGGTTGTTCAAAGAATACCGTACTCATAACAAGATAAGGAGTCGTGTGATGCTTGACGATCGTCATGAAGTTTTTCCAGACATTTTTCAGTCTTTTTGGTGATATTGTGTCAGAAAAATTTGGCTTTTTTGAATGATTTATGTGAAAAAATGGACAGTTTATACTTGATTCTCTAGAGAAAAAACAAACATTTAGCTGAAACGATTTGTTCTATAAAAGCACTAAAAGTTAAAATATAGCATAAGATAAATCATTTGTCGAATATTCTCTTTGGTACTTTCCAAAGATGAAAAAAGTGATTTGTGAAAATACTGTTGACCTAACATTATTGATATTATATAAATTTTTGGAACAATTCAAAAGTAGATTCCAGCAACTTAACATTTTTTGGAATCTCGAATATGCCCGCACCATAAGAAGGTTGGGAATCCCTGGGCTAGCATTACAAATTCATAGGGCGGAATGGACACTTGGATGCCGCATAAACTGTCTTCATATAACAAACAGCGATTGAATGTTTTATGATATTATAAGATGAAAAGATGGCTTTGTCAAATGAAATACTGGTACTGATTCCTAAGCTCAAATGATCTTTTTCTATATTTGATTTGAGATACAGGAGACGCGAATAGAATTGGCATCGAAATTCAATTAAAATGTATATATATGTGAGAGCTATTAGTATTGAACATGTGTTCGAAACACATGAGAAAAATACTATAGAAGTCAACCCTTCTATAGCATTCACTCTTATAGAGTTTATTCCTATAAGGATTGCGGTGGTATTTTCGTATAGCGATCCCTTCTATAATATATTCCGTGACGCTAAACGTTATTGGTGAATCACCATTGCACTTGACACACTGACATTGCAGGGATATTCATCATAATCCAGTAAGGAAATATTTTTCTACTTGTGTAGTCATGGAACAAATTATGCACAAATTATCTCATTTTTTTACAATCTGTTAATCTTAATAATAATAAAATAAGGCCTTTTTTATTTTTATTTTTATTTCTTTATCATGTTGTCTAATGGAACCAAATAAAGACTGAAAATGATACATATTTCGGTAGAACAAGAAGGAGAAATTTTGAATATTTCAAGAATTGAATATGAGTAGGTTTACAATTTCTGGGATTTATATAAGGGATGAAAAAATACGGTTTTCATTAGATCAATTGAAAATATCTAACCCTAAATTTTGTATGGATGTCTAACTTCCTATAACGTTTTTTTTAAATCTATAAGGTGATCTATATCTTGACACTATATAATGTTTGACTGTAATGCTTTTTAGATACAATTAACTCAATGAAGTTATTAGAATCAAACACAGGTTTCAAAGGACTTTGGAACTAAACACAGGTCATTTTATACTCCACATTTTCCACTTATCAGGCCTTTTAAATTAATTTAATTTCTTAAAAAACCTATATTTTTTGGTTGTTTTACTGACAATTGATAAATTGAAAATAAATCATGGACCAAGAAAGATTACGTATTGTTTGCATTTTCGTGTTTAAACTTTCGCTAATTCTATTTGAGCACTCTGTAGGAGTAGTATAAATAACTTTGAGTTATTAAAACCAGTCCAAATTATTATTGCAGAGATTTATTATCAAGAATTGAACACATCGAAGCAGAAACTCATCGCAAAAATGTCCAAGTTTGATTAACCGGAAGGGGATAATTCTTCAACATTTTGAACCCCCACGCTCTGAAAAACTGAACTACGACAAAATTCAAGGGTTGGATTGGGATGATTTATATTAGATAAATTAAATACATATTTAAATATGTGATAAAATATTATTTATAAAACTGACAAAACAAACATACACGTTGATCATTTGAATTTGGTTTCCAGCAGAGACTAAATAATGGATTAATATCCAACCCCTCATCCATTATTCAACATATCGTGAATGTTTATCTTTACATGTTGTTAATATGATATTTATTCAAATCGTGTGAGATATGGTTTTATGTCATGGATAAGTAGGAATTGAATCATGAAAGCTTTCCTATAGGAGTCAGAATTTATACTTAGTGATATTAAATTTGAATTGTTATAAGATGCGGTTTGATATTGATATAGAGCAGGTTTAAATCGATGGAGCCTGGAACAAATACCGGTGCGTTTGAGTTTCCATCAGAGTTATGGTTCCAGAGACGAGTATCCTTTTTTTTTATGCTCAGAGCTGTTTTCCCAGATCACTCCATGTTTTCACGCCAATGGGAGTGCATAAACACTTCGGAGGATATTCTCCAGCACGCCACTTTAGTTCACTTAACATCTATTCCAGAATTTATATCCCCCAAGAAGCTACATCGCTCGGCCTGGAAACTTTTTTACACGATATCTCCATTTCTTTGCGCGTCAGATCTACAGAATGACCGGAAAGCGGGAGCGAACTT
Source organism: Stenopsyche tienmushanensis (assembly GCA_008973525.1). Lineage (NCBI taxonomy): Eukaryota > Metazoa > Arthropoda > Insecta > Trichoptera > Stenopsychidae > Stenopsyche > Stenopsyche tienmushanensis. The sequence continues at coordinate 194,893 of WACJ01000234.1, read as the reverse complement.
TCGTTTGTTGGAATCCCACCCCCGACACGATACAAATCCTGTGGGCAAACAGACACTGTAATTGCTTTATGTCCTCCCGTAATTGTATAAATCACGGTCGTGCGCACGCACTTCAAATGTTCATTACGGCACATTCCCGACGTACATAAATATTTGTCATTGTTTCGGGACATATTCGGGGGGGAAATTCAAAAATAAATAATATCCTCGTAATGAGTTTGCGAAGCTCCTGACGAAATTTACATGAAATGCGTCATTCAATAAGGCGGCGCTGCTCCGAACTTACGCCATGATCCTAACTCATTTCCAGCCGGAAATGAGTTCCAAAGGTAGCGACATTCACGAAGAAAAAACGAGCAATGGGAGGACTACACGAAATGCATTTTCGTGTTGTTAATATAAAAAATTAGGAGCTTCTGGAAAATATGTTTTCTTGATTTATTATTGTATAAAATGGGTCATCAAAAAAGACGACTTTAGATGGAGAAAAAAATAAGGCAGCGACATATCCCACCAAGAAAATGGAGGTTAATTTCAGAAGGAGAAGCAATACAATTGTGCGTTTGACCCGTTGATGAGTAATCGCGCAGATGAGCGTTCGGACTCGAGTGATACAGAAAGAGCATTCTCGCATAGGTCATGCTGTAAAAGTACCCCTACACGTCTAAATATTTTCAAATATTGTGAAAAGCGATCTATAGTGCTTTATTTTATAAAGAAATACAATATTTTAACGATTTTGTTCATATAGTACAAAATAGAGAATCATTTTCTTAGATGACGACAAACACGTAGAGTACTTTGTTCGTCAGAAATAAATTATTATCATTTGACTGGGATGTTTTACCTCATCCTCCATACTCTCCGGACATTGCCCCTTCAGATTATTATTTATTTATTTCATTGAAAAATTCTTTACATGGTAAAAATTTTAATTCAAAAAATGATATAAAAATGTACATTGATCAATATTTTGCCAAAAAACCTGAGAAATTTTGGCAAGAAGACATTATGAGGCTTCCGGAGAGATGGAGAAAGGTAATACAACAGATTAGATCATATATTATTCAATAAATTTTGATGTAATACAAATTGTTGTTTATTTTTTTCTTAATATGAAAACGAAAGAAACTTTTGGGACACCCTAATATATACTTAAAACTCAATCTGTTATTAAAAGTGATACTATTTGAAACGGTTCGTCTCATATTTATCGATTTAAAGCTTCAACAAATGCATACTTTTGTTGCTAAAACTTGCTGCTTTTGTATCAAACGTGTTAAGGTTCATTTATTGATATACAAGCTTTATTTACGCTGCGCGGTCCTGAGAGAAAAGCGGATTTGTGTAGTGGCCTGAGTGAAAAGCTTTGTGACTGAAAAATTTGTGAAGAAGTGCTAAGCAAAATATGATACTTTATTCTTATAAAAAATATTTTAAATTGATTTTTAATAAAATTTATCTATCATCTATTGCTTAAAAAAATGATTGCGTTAGATTTTGATTGTTGAGTTTATTAAATCATATTTTTTTTATACAATTTTCTCTCATTTTTATTGCTATAATGATATATTGGCCAAGTTTTGTTGGCCTCCTTTTTTCTATAAATCTATTTATTTTTCCATATGATCCGATCTTAGAACTTTTCTTCATAACTCTTTAGATTGAACTGTAATCATTCCCACAAAGTTGATTATTTTTCATTCCACATCGTTGATGTTGCCGACATTATTAGAAAAAATTGTGACCTCTAAATAAATCTATATGTAAAATATTGAATGTCTGTTTATTTAAAAGTTAGTTTATTAATATGTTGGCGGACTATATATTCCTATACCATTCATCGGATTGCAATGAAACTTTGATGAATTATTGGGCGTGCATCCAAGAAGTTTTTTAAATTAGCATGATCTTTATTTGTGTGCGGAATTTGTTTTGGGAGACGTTTAACGGATGTACCATGATGGCGCATATTGGTCTGGTGAATTGAAGCAGGGCCACTGAGCTGAGGAGAAGGGAGATGCGCGCGCGTAATACGGTGGCTTAGCTCCGGTCACGGGAGACAGGGGCTTAGTCGATCTTCTTGCTTATTTAACAATATTTAGCTATATTGTAAATAAATAAAAAACAGCTTTGTAAGTTTTAATTAAAACCGGTATGTATAATTATTCAAGTGCAAAATTGTCCATTAAAGTGTTACGGCTTCATAATGGCGCATGACGTCAGTCGTACGTTATAGAGCTATAGACGACGCAATGAGTGGATTGCGATAAGTATACTAATATTTGGTAATAATTTAAATAGAACATTTTAAAAGCCTTATAAAATGAACAATGGGTGCTAATAACATAAAATTACGCTTTCATAACTTATCAAACATGGATTTTCGCCCAAAATCTACATCAAATTAGAGTTGAAAAGGGTTCCACATTAGCAATGAAGGCTATTAATAAAATCACATTTTAAATAAATAAATTAGTCCTTTATGCGCGTAACATGTTGCTGTTTATAATTAGGGATACACTAGCCGGTCTTCGTTTGTGCCAAATTTAGTTTCAGACAAAAAGGATGATGGGTCATATTAACGTATGAAAATAATTCCGCAAATATAATGGCGGATCGTTGGGGAACAATCGTGTTTTATGCGAATTCACAAGAGATGAGTTTCATTGAAAGCCGTAATGGACCTCCAGGCCCGGAGGGCCAACGGGCCAGAGGTGGGGACCCCAATTTAAAGCACTCATTTGACTTGGAGCGGTTCACTATATCAAATAGACCCAATAATAAGGGTAGGGAGTCAATAGAGCGTTCGGTGGGTAGAGATCGCATAAATCCAACCGAAGCCTCATTGTTCCATCCCTGGACTACTCCTGCGGCTTATACAGGACCGACGTGCGAAACGTTCGCCGAAGTCGTTAAATGTAACACCGAACAGGAAAAAATAGTTTTTGTCCGACGCTGCATGATGGTGAATGGAGCATCGCCATTATGTCGACGCTGGGAAAATATGAAAAATGAGACTGTGAAATTGCATCCCGACACCACGGACAGGCTGAGTTTTATGAATGCCAGATTAGCTGGATGTGCTAAATATTTGAATGGGATAGGCGCAGGGGAATTTAATTTGGAGCGCAAACTTTACTGTTGAATTCACTTTAGTTGATTCTTGTTTAACTGGCGTGTTGGCGAAGTGGATTAGTTGTTCAACATTTGATGTGCTAGATTTAAATGTAATTTTGGGTTTTAAAATATTTTCCACGGTTCAGCTCTGTATGATTGAGAATTTAATTTGATTTCTAGTTTGTTTGTCGGTGCCTCTAGACGAGGACGCTCGACTTTCAAATGTTAATAAAACACGTTGCGTGTGAGATATTGACTCATTTTTTTTACTGTTTGAAAGAATATATAATGGCATTAAGTATGAAATATAAAATCGTTCATATGTCCGCCGCGGCTTTGCTTGGTGGCGCGTATTCGGGAGTTTTTTTGGATGGCGTTCGTTATGTTGACTTTGAGAACTTGCTAATATTTCCTACACCATTGAATAATTCTATTTTCCTACACTTAAACCATTTAATTTTATTTATAAAGATTTTATAAATAAAAATGAAAAAAATAAATTAATTCTTTCATTGTTAAACAATCGGCAAAGACTTTTCGATACGCCTTATATTATGTTGTCTATTGACTCATTGCTGTCTTTTTTATTTCCAAGTGTTCCCCCAGACAAACAGATTACGCAGTTCAAGAAGCAATTAAGAATGTTAAAATAATTTAAAAAAATTCTTCTTCTAAATTATATTTCGCACGTCGAAAAATATTTAACAGCAAAATATTAACAAACGCAATGAGTTATTCGAATTTCCATATTATTCCACTTGAATGGTTTCATTTCATGGCCTCCATTTAAATATATTAATATCATTTTCGAACGAAAAAGGAAGAGGTCCATTGTGAGTTTCGCCAGAGTCTTGCAATATTATAAAGGTTGAAATTACAATATTTAAGCTGTAAACTATAAAATCGCACCGCAATTATGATATAAATCTTGTATAGGCAAAAAGTTTACGATCCGAAGCATCGAATGTGTGTAAGATAATATACACAGGCAGCGAAACAAATTGTTCTGATATCATAATCTAATGAACAATGGTCTTGACTTATCTCGTGGGCCCTTTGTTCAATTTCGATTAATTACCCTATTGTATTGTAAATGGCGGAATAAATCAAGTTTGTGTGTGACCGCACAATGTCCAATATGTAACAATTGCCACATTATAAATGATCTAATTATGGGGGTGGGGGAAGGGGTGTAAGTTTCTTTTGAAAATTAGGGATGCGACCCAAATTTACTGCGATCTGCCGACGAGGCGCTGCCGAAAATGTACCCGGTCCAGATTCCACATTAGTCTCACTGGAGCTGGAATATTTTTTGCATGGAAAATAATTTTGGCGAATCGGGATTTTTTTTGGGTTTGCGAATGATTTGTGCTTTATGTTAATTTTCGGAACACGCGGGTGGTTGTTGTTTTATGATTAAATTCGTAAAATTGAATTCGTATTTTCGCTTCGAATTCATGCAACACGATTTGAAATTTGACTTGGGAGAGAAATGCTGTTTATTTGCGGTTGAAATGAAAGAAATGATACGAAGACAGTTCCAGAAATATACAATCTAACGTACTGATGGAGGTTGTTGTTTAAAAAAATACTATAATAGAAAGAACCTACTTTTAAAAGCTTAAGTTTAAAGACGGCATGTGAAAAAGATGGTCATCGTTACGTACTGTAATACTTTTATTTGAAAGGTCTCAGTCCAGTTAATATCAAAATCGAACATGATTCTACTCTAGGAAAGTCTGCTCCTTCGCGTACAACAGTAAAATTTTGGGTGGCAGAGTCTAAACGAAGCCGTACGAGGTGCCAAGACGAACATCGCAGTGGTCTACCAAACGAGGTGACAACGCCAGAAATGGTGAACAAAATCCACAAAATGGTATTGGATGACCATTGACTGAAAGTGGGCAACCATAAACAGATATAGTAAGTATTTCAAAAAGTGTTGTGCATTGCATATTGATTGAACATTTGGACATGAGAAAGCTGTGCGTAAGATGAGTGCCGCGTTTGCTTATAATGGAACAAAAACAACGCTATGAGGATGTTTCTATCGAGTATTTGGCGAAGTTTTACAGTAAAAAAGCCGAGTTTTCCCTTATAGATGTATAATTTGAAGTAAAAGTTTGTGTGGCCAATAAGTCTTCATTCAAAAAATATTCATGTTATCAAAAAGCCAAATATTGTAAAAAATATTTGAAGTACTCGAATGGGGTTGTTTTTAGTAGTTATAGCATGTGAGCGACTTTTCATCCAGATGCATTGGCGCTGTTAATTTGTTGAGATTTAATTCACCAGATTAATAGGGCCATCTTCTGTGGCGCTGCGGACACATTGCTTCTGCAATAAAGGCAGCAATCGCTTCTTGCACATGCATCGTTGTTGGTTCGGTGGTGATGCGCAAAAGGCGCTAGGAGTTGTCGGATAGCCTTGGCTGCGGGAAGACGTTCTTCCCGCAGCCAGATCTCTCTGTCGTGTTAAATAAAGAAGTTATCTAAGACGAGAGTCTTTTTGTTCGACGCCCCTCCACTTTCATCCGCTCGGCTACATTACGGTCCGAAAGCTGAACGGACCCGCGTGCGAGCACCCGGGGACTTGATTGTGTCCTCATTTAATTACATTAATAAAAATCCAGCACATGAATAAAATTAATTGATGTGCGGACATTGTATATGCATATAATGCTTGCGTATGGATAGACGCATCAAGTGTTGAAAGGGTTAAGCTTTTATTCAAACACGCTCATTTAATCTTTTTTTCTAATATATAAAAATGAATTGAGTTTTGTTCGTTCGAAATGGGCTGCCATACCGTTCATCAAATTACGATAAAATTTCATCCACTTATTGATAAATATTTCGCAAGCAACATAAGCATAATCTAATATATAAAAATCAATGTTTGTTTGTCTGTATTTAGTGCGCTGCCATACCGTTCATTCGATTACGATAAAACTTTGTCAACTTATTTTTTGCACTTTCTCAAATAATATAAGTATAGTATAATTAACTTACAGTAGATCTTATATATAAAAATCAATGTTTGTATGTTGTAACCATTGTATTGCATTTGAAGAATATAGTACGAGATAGAATTAAAAATTTAAGCTCTCACACGCAAGAAAAAATATTGAACCGAATAAATGTATACGCAGCGATATATCGTCATTTGCACTTTGTTCATGTCTTGTCAATGACGATATATCGTATTCCGGCATTAAAAGCGTTAATAAGAACCTATTTTTAAACATATGTATATATATAACTTATAGTTTTGGTATTGATATTTCAAAGCTTACAATTTTAGACGGTTTGTTCCATTTTTGTGATATCACACTATAAAATATGGGCATTTTCCTCACGATACATTGTCGCAGCAGCAGTGACCGGGATTGCTGGAAATTTAGCATCACAAAAAATGTTTATATCCTAAGCTCATCATGCATTCATGGAGGACATTGGATGTGTGAGTCAGGCTGGACATGGGCCACGTGGGCAAAGCGGGTAAAGTGGACCACGTCGAAGGGCCAGAGTTGGTCCCTCGGTATCGATCCCCAGAGACGTCCCTGCCGCATTATTCACCCGTAACGGCACCTCGGCACTCCTGATAGTGCACACCATTTAATGCGGACCCGTTATATTATAATATGAAATATGCACGATGGCCGTTACTGCCGCCACGCATACATCTTGAGGCCCATTTGCAAATTTTTATTCTTCTCACTCGGGAGACATCGAAAAACCTTTTTTTTGTTTGAATAAATAGACATGATATTTTCGACCCCGACGGAGAGGGTGAGAAAAACTTTTGAATAAATCTTTTTCTGATCGGAAAGAAATCCTTCGACTGAGTTGTGCAAATAGTGTTCGGTCAAGAAGTTTCTTCGAAAGCAAGTATAAACTCTTTATGTACAAAGAATTGTTTTACTTTAGGAGACCTATAATAAAAAGCCTCCGGTTTTTTTTGACACAAATTTGAAGTATTAAGCATTTCATTATAGTTTTATACATTTTTAAAAACGAAATCGTATATGGTCGATGCATTACTTTTAATTCAATAATACATTTATGGCTAGTTACATTATAACACATATAGTACTATGAGAGTCATCTAGAATCAAAACGGTCAATTTGTTTGGTTTCGCGCGTTTGTCGGCCATTTTTTTCAGTCATAGTAAATTCTTCCGATGGAGAGGTCGTCGCGCGCTCTTGAATCTCTCATCCATACGAGATCAGTGCGGCTATCTGTTTTTTCAATTTCCAGAACAATACCACTGCGAATATCCATCAGAAGCTCGTGAAAGTATATGGTAGTGATGTGATAAGTCGACAACATGTCACGAAGTGGTTAAAGTTAGATAGAAGGCCGTCTTGCTACTGGATTTTGGAAGCCAGGCAACTTGCTGCTGAAAATGCACGATCAGCCTCCACACTCGTTGGAGGTATCAGATCAGATATTTAAATGCTAGTTCGAGTCGATGACCGCGTGAGCCCTCATTTTCGTATAACCACAATCAATGTGACTGATAAAAATCCCTTCTACTGGACTTGAAAAATTCCCGATTTCCCGACAAATTATTTATTTCCGTCGCTGCAGATGAATACTTATATACTATAATACTTTGATGTGATTTGTAATTATATTACGTAGGAATACAAAAATTCTGAACCCCGTATCCATTATATTTCATGTCGATATTCCTATTATTAGAGTCGAGGTGTAGTAAATACATCACCGGTAGGGAAAGGTAAATATAACAATTTGAAGAACATAATATGTATACATAAAATGTCTAATTTATATATATATATACATAAATTAGACAGTTACTGTCCCTAGGCGTCACCTAAATTCGTCAATTAGTAGTTACGCCACTGTTTTCAAGCGTCCAGATTTAGACGGGAATATCTCGATTTAGTAGGTGTCTCGATCCTGGGATCACGGGATCCCAGGATTCGGGATCCCGACGAGGCAAGGCGTAGGAGACGTGTGATGTTTGACGTCCTTCATGAAGAATTTCCTGACATTTTTCAAAGTACCCTCGGTGATATTGTGTTGGAAAAAAATGGTAATAAGAATTTGTATGAGTGATAGGTGCCCAGAAAGCTCACACAGGAGTACCGACAAAACTGTGTGATCGGCTCGTGTGAATTTTTTGGATCATTTTGCACAGGAAAGGGAAGCTTTTCTGGACTCTACCGTAACCTCTACCTCAACTAAAAAAAGTGGCAAACTTAATATGTTTAATATATTTCTGGATGACTTTCATAAAATGGATTTTTTTAAACTTGTAAAAAAAAGTGTATTTCCGTTAATTATTAGGGCATATAATGTCTATTACCATATCTTAAATGATTACAATTTCCATTGGTTTTTCAATATGGAATACTTATTATCTCGATTCATTTAATGTAGATGACTTATAACAATAAATTTAAATATTAATTTAACAGCCAGTTGTGATTAAAAACTCAGAATTCAAAAATATTGATGATAACATAGCTATTTGTTTTCATTTAAGTAGGAGATGGATGCGCTACGAGACTACATGTGAGCGGGCGGGAAGAACACATCTTCTCGCGGCTATGGCGATTTTACGTTATTCCATACTGCGCGTCTATAATCTAAGTTTGTGTATGCGCACACACAGAGATGTTATATCCCCCTATTATTATATATTTAAAAAAAAATATGTTAAGTAGTTGAAATTGACTCATGTCTAATAATTCTGATTTTGACGCTTTTTAAGGGTAAGAAGCTTTTGACTATTCGCAAAAGGCTTTTTAATCGAATATCTTATAATTTGTCTATGTTAAACATGTAATGCCCTTCATAAAAAATCAAACATTTTAAGGGCTTTCGATTTAAAAGGATTGAAATAATACCGCCCTTCAATTTGAGTGGGCTGTATAAAGTCTTCAGTAACAAGTCATGCAAACACTCATATGTACATACTTTGGTTCAATATTTTTTTACCCTTTTCAGAAGGGAAGGAAAAAGCGTTTTCAGCGCAAAAAGCGAATAAAGCCAGTAAATTGAATGAAGTCATTCATGAAAAAAACGTTTTTATCCATTACATTGATAACGTCTTCGAGGATGTAAACACAAAAGTGTATCCCGTGCGGATTCGAACGTCACGACCGTTACAAAGCCGGATCGAGGCCGTTCTGCGGCACTGGACCATGAATTTCCTCCATGCCCACTAAATTGTATAAGATTTTGCATTCGTATTCAAATCCCCATGTAAACAGTGTCGCAGTCACAAATGTGGCCCAAGTGAGCGGCAGCCTTATAAATTTTGACGAGGATCGTCCCTCAGATAAAGGGGTCCAAACTCGATTAACCTGCCAGCCCGAAATCATTTCATCCACTCAAAGTCCTGTCACTCATTCGCCTCGCAACGCCGGAACATCCAAAAATAGTGTCCTAATAGTTATCGTCCGCAAAAATAGAATCCTCGCTACTCTGTATCCCCAACGCTGAAAACCTCCCAATGTTAAGTTCTCGCCATGTGGAAAATTAATTTCAGGCGTTATTAATAGTTGGCTCAATTATAACTGACAAAGATGGAGTAAAGCTTTAATAAACTAGCAGGCTGCTTGTGTAGAAACGTAGCAGATTTAACAAGGCCTTCCAAAGTGTGATGACATTTTGATGAGTCACGAACTGACAAATAATTAATCTAACACGACAACTGAAATCTGGTCAGCCGGAACACCAAGTAAATATTTGCCGCATTTCAGTCATATATGATGAATGTGACTTTAAATTTCAACACTCCAACTTGACTTGACATCTCGACGTTCCGACATATTTACTTGACTTATGGTATTACATAAAATATATCAAAATATATATATGTGCATCACAATCTGTTGTCTGTTATTTTTATAGTTTGTGTGCTGAAGCGATATGATCCAATCTGGAGGTCATGGACATGCACGGCAAAGTCTCAATCGACCACTGTTTAGATTCAGGTCTGAATTATAGGAGCCCACTGCAAGACCTTATTAAGCACAAAAGCTTCTCCTTCCTTCCCGAGTGGGTGTTTCTCTATGATACCTTCACATTAAACCCTAAAGAAGAAGGGGGGGGGGGAGCAACTCTATGGAAGGAGTAGAAAGACTACACTACAAAAGGCGACACCGTTATCTTCAACGGATTCAAATAGCGACTTATTTCCGGGGCCAGGTACTACAAATGCTTTACGGTACACCAGCCTGAGCAAAAATTACACAGAAAGGCAGAAAGAGATATTAACTAATAAGAACGCATATAATAAGCGTAATTTAGATAAAATCAGCCTATCGAATGATCTTAATGGACGCTGGACAAGTTCTAGTAGGCACACTTTTCATGGACATCCATGTCATGGAAAGAGGAAGCCTGGGAAGAGCCAATCTAATAATGGACAGAATCAACAAGAGAAGGTAGACACACCAATAGATTCAAGCGATACAAAAATTAACCTCGCGTAAACATGGAGAGCTCACTTATCACCTGATCAAGATGCTGACAAGACATGGGTGCTTCGGTACTTACCTATTTAAAATTGGCAAGGAGGACTCAACAAAGTGCTACCACTGCGACGAGGAACGATACCGTCTTCAAATGTGAGGCGTGATAGGCGAGAATCAGCGAAAAAATTGGAGAAACCCCAACCATATCTAATATAGTTACCACAATGACCAAAAAGAAAAAAAAGTGGAAAGCGTGGGAGAACTTTACTAGTGAGGTCATACGAAAGAAAGAACACGCAGAAAGAACTAGAAGAGTAAACATCGGTTCGTTAAAAAACAAACCCACCTCCTTGAAGTAATGCGAAAGCGGATTCATTGCAAGGGGTCGGTGAAAAAAAATGGGTGGGGATTTTAGTGGGTAGGAATTCCACACTATCATGGTTTTTAACCATGGTGTCTTTTTGAAGATTTCCCCCCTCCCAAGAGAAAAAAACTACATATGATCGAATCAATACGAGTACCACGGAGAAAAGGAAGCCCTTGCAGTTCGTTATCCCTTTCAAACTGAGATTGGAATCGTACTACTGAATTCGTGGTGGAAGTTACGTCGCGTAGTAGTTCCTTTACGTTTTAGCGTAACCTCTTCCTTCTTCTTCCATCACACCTTCGGGTGCACCCTAGTCTGAAACTGGCTTTCAAGAGACTGTTGTCAAGAGTCCAAGAAACCACTCGAAACAAGTCGCTGTCTGTCCATTATCAACTCCTCCTTCCTGTGCAAAATTATACAAAAATTCGCAGTGGTCACATGATTTTGACGGTGCTCCAATGTGAGCATTCTGGGTAACCATCTCGCTCACAACTTCTTGTAACCAAGTTTTTTCGATAGAATATCACCAAGGAGAAATACTTTGTGAAGATTTTAATTTAATCATTTGTGGAAGGCAATAGAACAACATTCCATATAAAAATCATCTATCATCACATAAAGATATTTCGAACATTTAAGTCTGCGTATTCTCACGGACGCATGTCGTTATATTTACGTATTTTTAAAATACATTTTGGTACATGGTTACTTGTGGCGTTTTGGATGTTACGTATTTGGACACGCCCGTAAAAAGTACGGAAATAACAGGATCAAAAATGGTATTCCCTATTCGGATTAATTATGATTTTGTTAAGGACGCACAGTTCCAAACGACCGTAATTAAAATGTAAGAAAATACATGGCAGATCTCGAATTTGGGATGAAATTTTCAGCGAGATTTTTAACGATATGAATAATTAAAAAGGCCGAAATGGCGACCGAAATGGTAAATATCGGATTATTCAAATGTAGAAGTTTTATGACTTCGTTCTCTACTTTTTTTAATTTTCCGCATTAAATTAATTTAAATAATTTCCTTGTATCAAGTCCCCCCTCCCGCAATTAATTTCGTCGGAATTAATTTCGGTCACGTATAAGATATTAATTGAAAAAAGAAGCCTCGAGTGTTTGTGACATATTTCATCTGAAGAGATAATTTTTTTTCGTCCCGCAAATAATAACTCGATTCCGTACAATTTAGACCAAATAAAGGTTCCTGGATAAAAATATCCCATTGGGTAGTGCTCTTCAATGTACAATTTTCTATAGCTATACTTTATTCGATTATATTTTGAGTATTTCTGTGGTAAATTTATCATGATTTTTCATTAGCAGTTGAAGATTTGGGTTAAAAATGTTCCCTTTAAAAGCTAGCTTATATCGAGAAACGGTTCAGTGTGAGCGAAGCTTGTATATTAATAAATGAACCTTAACACTGTTGATATTACACAATATTCGTTCATTTCTTCGCGTACACATAAACAATACTTCCTAGACAAAAAATCTATTGGTGTCAGGTCTGGAGACCGTGCGAGTCACGAAATAGTTTAAAGACTTATTGAATGACTTGTATGACATGTAGCATATCGTTAAAACTAAACTGAGTTAAAAATAGTTAAATAGTTTTTTGTTAAAAGAATTTAGAAGTTGACATTTTATGTGAGTTTGGAAGCTTAGAAGTATTTTTAATTTAAGTCAACTGAATAAAATAATAACTTATTTAGATCACAAAAACATTGTAAATACAAAGCAGTTAATTCGTAATCACAGATTAAAATATTATGACGATTTAAGCGTGAAATTTTGGGTATTTTTTCAAAATGTTGAAAAAAATAGTTGGTTTAGAAAAGCACGGCATTGAAACGTATTGAAAATGTAGAGGCATCTTTACAGCACGCCCTTACTATCGATGTGCGAGAGGATGATGAGATCCAAGACACTCTCTCTGTCTCTGTCATATTACTTTAGTTCAAATGCATATATGCGCAATTCCTAATCAATGGTTTAAGACTGAATTTTTATCACATCCACCTTATTATTATCAATTCATAATTTTTTTTAAAGTTTCGCATCTTCATTGACTATATTAATAGAGTCCAAACTTTGCAAACATTTAGATTAATTTTGGAAACACGATCATGTTAGTTCTTAGCTCCTTAATACAACTACCTTCTAAGCTTCCCAGTGGTCGACTTAAGCAAACAAGTGTTAAGTAAATCGATATTGAGCTACCTTAGCACACATCCGCTGCATAAACTAGATTTCTTATTTACTAACGACAAATACAGGTAAGGAAGTGAAACGGAGAAAGATGTATTATAAGTCAAATAGTATCGCGAACAACAAAATCAGACAACTACAAACATGGTCTTCTTCCGATTGATTTTGTCTGGAGCTCAGACGTCTCGTTGTCAATGTGCAGTTAACAATGCCCGAGTAGAAAAATCTAGAGTGCTATTCCCGACTGGAGGGTTGTATTATTTGGGCATGGATAAATGTCTAACGGGGGAGGGTTCTTCACCCCATCCCTACGAAAGCGACCAGTTCAAGTGGTGTCGAGACGACACAAACGACTCGGAAGAGACAAAGTAGACAATGAAGCGTTTCAAACAAAAACGAGAACTTAGATCAAAAGGGCCAAATATGAAAATTGAACGGAAGCACGAACTTTGATATGATCTTTTCGCAAAATAAATTAAACTTGCATGATACCAAATCGTTCGTTAAGCAGTCTTTTGGAGACTGGACATCTGCTCGATGTATTTCGCAAAGGGTGTTTAAATTTATAATATGCTTGACTGTGTAAAAGGACTTCTGTAACGTGGGTTTAGCCAGAAAGAGATGTTGGCTTCCTGCATGCCAACTGCTGCATTCAGCGATTTCGGGAACATTGGTTGTATTTTAAGTAGGATTAAACCGGACGAATTTGGCAACGAAGTCACAATACTTAGCTAAGCTAAAACTATTCCCGAAAATAGACCCCCCAAATAATATGCTAATAAAGAATACAAGCAAAAAATAATATTTATGTCGAATTGAATCTTGGGTACCAGTTTATTATTATAAAGGTATAACTCAAATATAAATATACCTCGTTATACGGCCTTTTAAAATTATGGCATATTTTCGATTTACAGCCCACAATGTTTCGTTATACGGCCCAAAAAAATGCTATTTAGTCATATTCTGCTTAGTTTCAGCTTTTATGTAATGTAGCTGTAGTCATCCCAATTTAATTTCTTAAGGGAAAATAAACTTAAATATGCTGGTAAAGTGTAAGGGTTAAAAAGGCGTGTCCTGGTTGACACGATTCCAACCCTTCTAGTCATTTTAAACAAAAAAAATATATATATTCTTAATTAGTAAAAATATCTCTATAGCTCCTTCCTTCGAAAAATCTACTTCTTAAATTTTCTTCGCAAAATGGCGACAGTTTTTAAAAAAACTCATTTTTTAGGTTTATTCTTTTTAAAGATATCATTCTTTTTATTGCGTCACTAAAATAGCTGTGACTTAGGAGGGTATATTTTGGTTTAATATCTTTGAAAATATGTGGAGAAATAATTAAATCGATTATTTCAAAATTCTAGACTAGAATAATTACTTAATTGTCTTTTACTTAATGTAGAATATCAGTCATTGAATTCTTTGAGATTTCCCATCGCTGTATGCATGTTTAAGGATTGCATGCGGTATTCAGCTGAAGATAGCACAGTCTGCTGAACAAACTTGTCCAGGATGGAAAAATGTAAACACTGGTCGAGCTGTTTATATACGAAAATGGATGGAATTGGTTGTTGAAAGAGTCCCAGAGTAGAGTGGCAGTGCCCAGATCATGCATCATGCATGTATCCAATAACTACTTTGCAACGAAAAAGTTAATAAAAGTGGTCCAGAATATCCGGCAAAAGAGGTTCGCCCCGGGGGTAGTGGCTCAGGCATCGGTTTACATTATTCAGCAGCGAAGTTTCAGTGATGTGGAAACGGTGGAGCAAGCATCAGGAGCAGATAAGAGTGGACCGTGTGGCAGACGTCGTTCTTATCTATCGCTTGGTTTGTTACTGAAATTGCCACGTTTGCTCCAATAAATGGCGACTCACGAGAGCTGTCTCATCGAACGTGCCATACATATGGAAAATTTTCAAATTTAACGTGCATTACGTGCTTTATTGCGGGACCGGTGTAAGCCGCTAGATTGGGGATTTGCTGGATTTGCTATTTTATGTAAACCGGCGGCGTCGTCTTCATTGCGTTGTTTTAAAAAAGGAATGAAAAAGGATAACCCTTTACTGATATTTTTTGCATCTAAAACCCCTTCGATCTATTTATACCCAAAGGCTTACAGATGTATGAAGACATAGCCTCATAAGAGACTTAATATATGCGTAAGCTATTGTAAACTATTTGTATTCGAGCATGTTTAAATCATCATTAGGCTAATAACGAATGGCTCAATTAAACTTGTGCGTATATAAAAATGAATGTTTGTGGTTCGTTTGTCACGTATACGTTCCTATACCGTTCATCTGATTGCAATGAAACTTTGGAAAAATTTTGTGTGCCTCTTTGTGAATGTTTTAAAATAAATATAAACATTATTTGTGTATGCAATTTATTTCGCAAGACGTTAAGCTGATGCATTATGTAGACGCATAGTGAAGTGAAGCAAGACCACAGAGACGGAAAGAGTAATGATGCATGCGCAATATGGCATTTGAGATCTCATCATGAGAGAGAGAGAAACATTCGTATTTATAGAGCTAATATTATTATTGTAAATGTAATTCCGAGATGAAAGCAATGACAAACTATCACATTAAAAATCAATTATTCTTAACCCGTTGATGAGTAATCACGCATATATGCGTTCGAAATTGAGTGATACGGAAAGAGCATTATCGTATATTGAGTGCTTTTATTTCCAATACCAATTCCAATATTGTATTAGACATCTGTATGTTTACGCGAAGAAATGTTCGAATATTGTGTGCTATCAACAGTGTTAAGGTTCATTTATTGATATACGAGCTTCACTTATGGTGCGCGGTCTTGAGAGAAAAGTGGATTTATGTGAATGACAAGTGGTGGACATAACAATATAGTATATATGTTTAACTTGATTTAAAATTAACTCATTGATTAAATGGTATAAAAGATCTGACATGAAGGAAAAGCCAAAAAATGGTTATGCGGAATGAGCAATGCACTTCAATATATGCCACCGCCCGCGACAACCCACATATCATCAAAATACATTAATTTATAGACATGATTTTGATTTAATTATTTTATTGCGCGCGGCAAGGGAAACTTCCTTATTTTAAACACGCGCCATAAAGTAACAGTTATTTTGAAAAGATTCAGGTAGATTTAAAAACGATCATACAGAGGACTGTTTTTAAATATCACTGTATAACATAGAGTAAATAATTAGACTGAAATCTCTAATATTGTTTGTGTTTTTCATTGTTAAAATAAGGTAATTTCCCTGCCGCATCTTGTATATCAAAACCAAATTCAATGATTGGGTTATATCGGTTATAATTTGCATGATCATCTTTGATACACAATATTCAAAATATGGCCTTTGATTCTTTGAAGCTTTTATTATTGCGTTTTTTTTTAACTAAGGCTTAATTTGGTTTTAAGCAATGAGTTTGCAAATCTTTCAACTCTCGAAATTAAATGGATAGATTTTTATGCCTAGCATTAATTAGAAAATGGACAGTATTGACGGTGGAATTTCTGAAGGGCAACATGAGTGAGTTGGTGATAATTGAAGTCTGAACAGTATTTGAAAGAAAACTCGACATTTGAGTAATTACTCGCTTCCGATGTCGAAATATCAGTCCGTCGCTACGTACGTAATTTCACCTTTACCTTTCGGGTAGGCGAACGCTCTTTGTTTTATCCCGTTCACGATTCCACGAAAGCTTTTAAAGCTCGAAATCCTCCTCCAGGGCAAAGCTCTCCTCTTCCTTAAGTGTGTCAAAGTAATTATTTTGAAGGGTGCTGTGTGATTTTGTCTGCATATAGCTAATGCATTATGAAGCCGGCTTTGAGACGCTCTTTGCGTATACTTTGAATCCGCTCCTGAGACTTGCATCAAAGTGCCTTTAAAAAGTATATCAAAGGATAAAGTCGCTCACAGTTGTGCGATGTAAAGATCCAAATTGGAAATCTTCAATGAAGACTCCGACGATAGGATTTCCTATTAACAATCCTTTAATAGGGGGATGCATAAGGGTTCGTTGAATCCTGTTTCATGGCTGAAATGTAAGCCATTTTTATACGGAAAATGGCTTGAATTTCAAGCAGTAATTGGTGATACGATTAAACGTTAATAAATGCGTTAATAATTTAAAATATTTCTAAAGCTTGATATGTAATATTTGAATTGCATTTTTTTGGCTTTTGATATAAAAAAGAATTACTTCTTTGGAGATTGTTGAAATATTAATTACTTCGAGCGAGGTTGTTATGCTTTCGTGGGGTCAAATTGCATAGTACTTGATGCCCCAAGAGGGCCACTGCTCCATCAAAAAGGGGCTAGAAGTGTCCTCGACAAGTTACTGTAGCCTCCCTGACTATCAAGGGGAGAAGGAAGCTTGGTGCCACAAATTCACTTCTTTCATCCCTTAACCTCGGCGTCATCGTCTTTGTTTAATATACTTAGTTGAATTCGTAAAATATAAAAGCGTAAAATCACTTATCGATGCTTTGGTTATCATACTGTCAAAATAATTGAATTTAATATTAAAAACAGTTATTACAAGTCTACATTGGTATATCAAAATGCAAATATTTTTTTGTGCATTTTTGGTCTTATAAAACTAGTTGGTAGAAAAGGTAACTGCAGCGATCTTTATCAGAGACTCTTAGTACAGAACCGTGAAAAAACACATATATAAGCCATTTTTTAATAATAATATTTATTAAAGTCATAAATTCTTCATTCTGACGAGAAGTGGCGGGAACGCGCGACGACCTCTCCATCGGAAGAATTTACTGTGATTGAACAAAATGGCCGACTAACACGTGGAATCAAACAAACCGACCGTTAGGATCCCTCCTATACGCCAGATGTGCCAACTTCGAAACAAAAAAAATCCTCTAGCCATTGTAACCTTACTGTCTAGAAGATCCTCTTATATGAAAGACCTCGAGATATTTGAGTTATATACAAGAGTTTAAAATTTTGGCGACATAATGTCGACTTGTGCATGGGGAAAAATGATATATTTACGGAATACATTTCAGAGTATCTTACGTGAATTTGATAAAAGGGCGTTATCACCAAGCCCACAAAAAGACAGAGTGACGTCAACCCTTCTATAGCGTCGATTTATTTTATTTTGTTGGATTTTATTATAAATATGAACAAACATTGATTTTTATATATAAGATCTACTGTGAGCTAATTGTACTATACTTATTTTATTTGAGAAAGTGCAAACAATAAGTTGGCAAAGTTTTATCGCAATCGAATGAACGGTATGACAGCGCATTAAATACGGACAAACAAACATTGATTTTTTATATTAACTATACCTATGTTACTCGCAAAATCCTTAGCAATAAGTGAACGAAGTTTTATCGTAATCCGATGAAAGGTATGGCGGCGCATTTCGAACGAACATAACCCAATTCATTTTTATATATTAGATTAAATAAATTGAAAATAAATAATATTTCCATATAATTATTAATTCCTTATAATACTAACGTATATGATGAAAGCTGTTTCAATTTAATTGACGCAAGACTTGGATTTGAACGTCACGAAAAGTGTAACTCAAAGCATCAACAGCTGGTTGGAAAAAAGAGAGAAACGTTTGTAGTATCTCCGTCTCTGTCATGCACATCAGACACGATACGCATGCGCTCCGCGTTCTCGACTGTTTGTGTATCTATAAGTAGCAATGTAATATAAAGCAAACACTACACCAGCAGCATGCCTATTTTATATATATTACACAGCAGACAATTTAACTTCTACCACGTGATATATAATGTAACTCAAAATATTGAATTGTATCTACGAAGGTAGTCCCAGAATTACCCGATCTGACGAAGAAGGATAGGAATGCTATAGGGGGGTTAAGTTGAATTGGTCAAAATTATAAATTTGCACAACTTAGACTATTTAAAAATAATTTCCAATGAAACATAGAGTATTTTTATAAAAAAAAGTTTAAAGTGAAAACAAATCCTACTAACTTATTGAGTGGTGTGTTATTATTTGAAACTCATTTTATCAGATGTTAATTTTTCATTCAAAATTTTAAAGCAAAATATACACCAATAATCATATAATAGCGACTTTATTAACGCACAGATTGACGAAAAAGGTATGTATTTGTTTGATTTATTAAAATATTAAGTTGTTTTAATCGATCTTTTGTCATATTTTAGAACTTCAAGTTTCCGTGGGGAACGCTCTAAATATAAAAATATTGCCCATGATATCTCGAATTTGAATACATTTTGAAGATCATACACAGATCCAAATATATTTTAGTTCTTATATAAGATCTGGATTATGATGAGCACAAATTTAAAAAAAATCATCCATGTAAGAGCCAACCCAGCAATAAAAAAGGCGATTGCTTCATTGACATTCACCAACCCCACCTCCCAGTATTTAAATATTGAATTTGTATTTAGGCAATTTCAGCAGCGCTCTTTCCGTTTTAATTAAAATGTTAATATACAGCAATTTTACGTCTCTTCGGGAAATTCAGCTCATCAAAGAGAGGCAAACATTCACAGATAAGCAAAACCGATTTTGCAGGTATTTCGGCTTGACCTTACACGTATACTCGCAAAATATTTATTCGCACAAAGCCCAAGTTAAACAGGTTATTGAGTGTGAAAGCGGAGCAAACACAGAAGAGGAATAAATCAGCATAATAAGAAACATAATGTTTCACCGGTAGTTTAGTGAAAATTTTCCAGGTGATATAATTCCAATCTAAAAGTTTAATTTCTGCCGCTCCCGTAGAACAAACTCGGCCTCTAACTTGCAGGACATTAGCGGAAAACAGTAATTTAACTTGATTTACAAAACGAAACGCGAGATCTTGCTAATTTCTCGAAATGGCTTTTAACATCCTTGTAAGTTTGTTGGGAACTCAACATCAAAAAACTTTGTGTTTATCCTGAATTTCCGGCATCAAAATAAAATCCCGAAACGTAGCTAAATATGCGGATATTCTGATTGAATTTATGAATGAGTTTCTAGTTCGTAAATATCAAATTTGCAATTATAATAATACTTATTTATGCATAAAAGTGTTTAAATTTGAATAACATTTACGTTCATTACTTCATTCATACGTTCATTGATAACAATCCCTTTTTTGCCTCTAGTTGTATAAATTTAGACGTGTTCGATATCTTTGGAAATATCATCGACTCATCATATTTTAGGTCTTCCAATAATATAAATATATTGCAATTTGGGCTTGGGTCTGAGAGAGTTAGAGGAAATCTATTGGTGACATCTGTATTAATTATTCTGTTCAGTGAAGATGATGGCAAATGATGAAGCTAACCATTGCCATGTCCATGACCTCCCAAATCGATCAAATACAATAAAATATATAACAATAATTTAAGCATGTTATATAACGAATGCGGAACAGATAGGTAGCGTGGGCGACGACAGATAAAAAATGGACAATCGTGCGATGCATGCGGGGAAGCTCTCCGTCTCAGTCTCCCGAACTGCGCTAAGTTCTCTCTGTCTCTGTCTGTCTCCGAGCTTCAATGTACAAGAGTGCTCTTTCTGAATAGTGGAGGGGAAGCACAGGGTCTCCGATAGTACTCCCGTAGGGGTTAATTACTAAAACAAACGCCTGTTCTCAAAAAAACAATGGAAAATAAGGCTTTATGAAAATGATGATAAGAGCGAGCTCGCAGTTCAGTTATGAATCAGAGTTTCGAACAAACGTTTTTATCGCGGGAATAAAAACTGGTTTTCCCGCCGACATTTTCCATCTCGTTATTATGGTTGTTTATTTTGTGGTATGAATAAATATCTGGATTAAGAAATTGAATGTTTTGCTCTGACTCCCTGTTATACCCTTTCTACGATCCGATATTAAACGAACCCAGAGAGGCCGTCCGTTTGGAAGCTCGCAACCTTCATCCATCGTGTTACAGCTTAATGAACACTATACGATCGAAATATTAATGTTGAGGCGGAGGCGCTCTCGGGGGCAGAGTCTCGCCCCCACGTACTCGTTGGGATGGCCGCGGTAGCGCACGGATCCGTTCTTCTATCGGGTTGTGAAGTTGCTGGACGAATAGATGGGAATAGAAGAGCGTCGAATAGAAAGACTCCCTTCTCTAAATAACTTTCTACTTAAAAATATTTATTCCACATGAGAGAGAGAAAGAGAGATTTGGCTGCAAGAGGGACGATCTCCCGCAGTCAAGGCTAACCGACGACTCTCCCGACTTCCGCTTCTTGCGCGCCACTACCCGACTGGTAACGGTGCACGCGCAAGAAGCGATCCGTCGGTAAGCAGGTGCAATATCTCCATAGGGTCACAAGAGATGGCGCTGTTAAAATAACATATCGCACCTGAAGAGAGACGGAAGATGTCGCTGTTAATCTGGTGAATTAAATCTGCTCAGATTAACAGAGCTACTATTGTCATTGAGACTGTGACTTGCAAGATTGAAATATTTGTATACACGCTATGTTTTACAATATTAATGACATTGTTTTAAATGCATTTTAATGGATTATTGCCTATTTACCAAGCCTCAATAAAATGCTTCTGTATTCATATCGACATATCGCCATAGTGAGCTAAAAATTGAAATTTTATCAAGTTAACTGAATTTTAGACGTCGGCTATAACTTTTAACGCAAACTGTTAACCCAATCGCGACCGGCACGTATTGCGCTTAACTTTGTCGGTCTACTCAGCAGCAAGCAAACGAGTTGTTTAGGCGCAGGACTGCAACGCGAGGGACCGAACTCAATAATAGAAATTAATTTAACTTGCTGAACCGCACCAGCATTGCGCCAAGACTCGAATCTGTTTCGATTATTCGACTTGCATGTGGAAAAGGACAATGTGTGCAGAGTTTGTAGACTCGTTATCGAAATTAGTGAACAGTGAATAGCTGCTGGAGTTGGTCGGCTCTTTTATCGGAGCTCTGTAACTAGTCCAACTGAGAGATAATGCTGAGCGTATTAGTTTATAGTGTTTTCAGATCGTATCATCGTGTTTATTTATGGGGATCCGAAGGGACTTGGGGTCTTCTAAAAATGAAAACTTTCAAGATTTACTCACCGCATTCTCCGGTGTGGCGAACTCTTGTGTTGAGCCTTTTCTCGCAGGACTCTTTTCTGAGAAGGCAGTGATTACTGTAGGTTCTGCCATCCGTTGAACAAACAGGATCGTGTGTGCTGGGACATCGTTCTGGACATTGACAATGAGCTCTGCCGTCTCCCAGAGGAACGCAAGTCGCTCCCCAACGACAGAATGTTTTTTCGCAAGGTTCTGTAAAAAAGAAAGACAAACAAAATTAATCGAAACCCATGACAATATTTGAGCGCCATCGCTACAATGTCATATCCCATGGCGGCTTTGTTTGAATCAATTTTTAATAACCCGATTCTATATTGAATTTATTAATGTCAATTAAAGCTTTATTGACAATGGACGAAAATTCATAAGAATCGGATAAATGATACATTGAATTAATTTATAAAACAGTAGCTATGCCAAAAATATTGCGCTGTGTCTTGTGTAATATATAATAAAATAGTTGTGCTATTGATCTAGTGGTTGATTTATGATACATACAGATAGTAGAGGCATGTGCGCAGTGTCTCTATAATAGATTCGACGGACACGGATACACTTTAAAGGAATTTTTATATGACCAACTGACATTTAATGTTTCACTTTTCGTGACGTCCAAGCCAATTTTTCCCACTGCGCGTATAGAAGATTCACTTCAAAATAATGATAGATTAAATTTACATTAAAAAAATAAGCTTGAATGATATGCTACCTACAATATCGAGCGTATGGCGAGGTGAATAAATTACAATTTTAAAAACTTAATAAGATTTTTAACGATTTGGAATACATTTTACACAGTATTGGTTCTTTTTAGAGTCGAATTTTGATGGAATTTATTTTCAGAGTGTTCCCACGGAAAAATAGATGATAAAAGGCACAGTAGGGTTTTAATTATATATGCTATTTAAAATCTTTGTTATTTTGAATTTAATTTTGAAAAGCATTTCAAGATTTTATAGAATTGTAGAAATTCATTGAAAGCGATAAAATAGTTTGCATTGTTGCAAGCTTGCCGATTTGAAATCTTTGGTGAAACTTTGATACATCATCCAATTACGTAAGGTTGACAATAAATTTCTGAAACGACAAAACGAAACCCTTCAGCACCCTGAAAGGTTTACGGACATCCCCATCCGGATGTGTAGTATTTTCTCTCTTTTTAAGGAAGGCTGGTCACGATCTCAGAGCAGGCAACACCATCTGTCAGAGCCGTTGTCAAATAATTTCCTGTCACGTCCGGATGTATCTAAAGTCTTTATTTTATGTATGTATCCAAAACCGAAGGGAGTTTAGGTGCATACTTCAAGCTTTATCGTTGAAAATGCTCGAGCATCCTATGTTTAGTCCCGGCAATATATCATGGCATTGATGACACTTCTTGACCTCATCCCGACTCCAAAAGCAAACCGAGATATCGCCGATTCTTAAAGGGTATTTTGGTGACATTTGCTACGACCTTTTTCTCACTAATATCCCGAAAGAAATGTAAATTAGTTCTTTCGAGAATGCGTAGAAATGATGCATGAAAGGGCGCAGGCTAAAGACATTGTGAATTAGGGGCGTCTTCATAACATTTGCATGCAACGCACGTCCCTAGGATAATAAAGTCTTTAGAGAACGTAATGGTGATTCCCTGAAAGTTAAATAAATAGTATATAGACAATAGAGAGGCAATAATTGAATACCACATTGATGTCCCATAAAGACGGGAGAGCGTTCCCCAATAAACATCTGAGGGTGGTCAATGGCTACAATCTCAACTTTATACGCTCTCTCCGAATAAGGGTTCAATTAGTTTGAAACGTGACTCAAGTGAAATATGGTCGAAGCAGAAGTCAATTACTGAAATATGTTCAGACCAACTGATGGAAAAGAGACCTTAGAACTTTGTCCTGAGCGCTGGAGACAAAAAAGTACTTTCAATCTTAATCTGGATAATGCCAAATAGAAGTAGCAGAATGGGGATGCAATTAGTAAACTTCTAATAAAGCTGAAAGTTGAAAGCAATTCAAAGTAGCGAGAGAATAATTTATCGAAAGCATATTTGTAAATCAAGTTGATAACGTTGATATTTTCAGGTTTTCCGTTATATCTTTAAATATGTTATTATTAGATGTATCGACAAGTCTTTGCCGATTTTAATAGACGAAAGATGATTAAGAACTATTGCTTAGAAATATTGTTTTTGACTGTCTGGCAATAAAAGTTTGTCCCTTTTTGGACCGAATTATGACTTGGAATGAAAATTGAGATATTTATGATAATATAAGTCGTAAATATCAACGGCATTCCCTAAGACAAAAATCATTCCCGCCTCCGAAGCCTGGATGTACGACCCGTAAAATTCTTTTGTGCATTTGGTGGGATACTCAAGGAATTATTAATTATGAATTTATGAAACCTGGCGAAACAATAACTGCAAATATGTATTGTCTGCAATTGAAAAGGGTGAACAAAAATTTTAGTCAAACGTCGAGAATTAATTAGGAACAATTTAGTAATTCTGCAAAAAAACAATACACGACCTCACAAAGCAAATAAGACGTCTGAAAAAATCAGAGAATTAAAATGAGAAGAACTTCTATACCCTCCATATTCACCTGGTTTATCATCTTTTTTGATCTTTGATACATTATCTGAGAGATAAACGCTTTCGAAACGCAACTGAGTCGCAAAGTCGAAAATCATATTTGTACATATTTTGACTCAAAATGAGAAGAATTTTTCAAAAGAGGAATTGAAAATTCAATTTTTTTTCGATACACCCAATATATAAAAAATGATGATTTATTCGGTGTGTTTGTTGTTTTTTTTGTCCAAAATCATGACCCATATAATAGATTACTTTCATCTCATTTACAAAGAATAAACACCGAAGTATCTCCGTGCGGGAATATCGAGTTTCACAAGGAGCAGCCAGGAAGAGTTTTTCGCAGATTTCTCGTCCATCTGCTCTACGTCGAAAGAATAAGGTTGTATATTTATTGGCAATACAAACAAAAAAGTTAAGTCAACAAAGCCTTGTCTGCCCTTATTCCAGCATTGCGGAGGTAGAGGGAATATTTACCATTTGGCTCTGGACGTCCATTGTGTCGGCCCCAGTGAGGTCTTTGTAGACAATTTCCATTCAAAGACGACAAAAGCTTCAAAACTTTTGAGCGGATTCACCGAGTAAATTTTCTTGTAATCAAATTTCGTGTAAAAATACAAATCGATCCGTGCAGACCCCGTGGAAACTTTTAATAAGGCTAATTGAAAACACGGCTATTTGCCTTCGGAAAATTCGATTAAACCGATTTTTGAATGTATTTAAGCAATTTTTTTACACAATACAATCGAATTGGCATAGACGCACCAACAGATGCGATTATTAATTTAAACGCAATCGTATAATATTTAACGCCCTTGTAAACAATTCATTATTTTGTATGAGAAATAGGCTGTTATTGTCTAACGATGAACATAATCTTTCAAATAAACAACCCTAGCGGAAACCCTCAATTGTGTACATGCGTGCATTTCCTTCTTGGGATGCAAATATAATTCCACAAACGATTCTATTATTATTTTAGTTCAATTTAATTATTAGGTCCAATATATTTTATGTTTACCTTGATCGAATGTTCTTATTATCTCCTTTGATTGAAATTTTTAATCGTGTAAAATTACTTTTTTCAGCACGGTTGACATATATTTCAAGTTTTAATCTACCAATTTACTTTAAATTTGGTATAAAATTTTATTATGTAATTTTATATCGTTCCTACCAGACTTATGTCAAAATTTTATTTTTAAACATTAAAAAAAAAATTAAAACTGAAAAAAATAAGGACAAAATTTTCGCAATTCAATTAAAAAAGTCGCAATTTTGCGAAGGTAATTTTTTTTTCTGAGGTAGAAGCTATAGCCACATTTTTATTAATTAAGAATATATATATATATATATATATATATTTAAATTATAATAACTAGAAAGGTTGGAATCGTGTCAACCAGAACACGCCCTTTTTAGCTCTAACTCTTTACCATCATATAACTTGCCATTGCTAAAAAAATCATCTTTGGCCCATTTTTGGATGAATGGATGTGGGAACAAGCCAAATTATTAGATTTAAGACGATATAAATTTATACAGGTTATATCAGTACCTAATTCATCCAGAAAAAGTATTGTTTGGTGCGGATTTTGATCTGGTTAATTTTGGTCAAATTGGAATAATCGATCTGTATTTCTTTAGAAACGAAACTGGCATTGCTATAATCATCATCGGTTAACACTGCAGCTCGATGATAAGCAATTTTTTGTGACCTAAACTGGATGATATTGATACTGACGACATGTGGTTCCAATAGGATGGTGATACGTACCTGCCACGATGGACATTCTGCATGAGCGATTTAAGAGCATGGTTTCTGGCCAAGGATATCGTGCAATTTAACGCCTTTAGATTTCTTCCTTTGAAGCTATCTTAAATCATAAGTCTATGCATTGAAATCATAAACGTTTGATGCCATCAAAGTTAACAGAGAGAGCAAAATTCAGCCAGATTTATGTGACAAAGTCGTTGAAAATTGGGTCTCTTGAATACGTACGACCAAGCAAAATATGTGAATGATATTATATTCCATAATTAATGCCATAAAATATTATTTTAAGTAATAAAAGATTGAGTTGAAATCTCACACACAACTTGTTTTATATGCATTTGAAAATTGAATATCTTAATTGGAAAAATTCTTTATAATATATCGCTCAATAAGTCTGTAGGATATTTTTACGAAATTGCCATAAAATGACTTTAAATTAATAAAAGAAATGTTTAGACTAGATAAAATACCTAAATTAATTTGCTCATCATCTGGATTTATAGTCGCGGATTAATTGTATTAGTTGGTTATCTTTAGGTCATTCCGAAAAAAATATTGGGAATGCTCCAACGATGGTGCCAATCTCTTCCCGGGTCCAAGGGACGAGATTAAGGACAATACTCCTAGGAAGGTTCTCCAGCGCGTTTTCGCATTTTATTTGATCCTGTGATTAAATGGCGGTACCCTGGACAGAGTGTACAAGATGCATGGCACTGGTAAGATAGAGTGTCGGATTACGTGTCCGTCGTTCATAATACTATGGCTTAGCAAATGCTTTTAGTATACAAGGGTCGTAACCCATGCCCTATTTATCAGTGTCCTGAGCATCGTCGTATGCGACGTAAAAATAATCCATACAATTAATGAAGACGCCGAGGGACACTCTTGAAAGCTCGTGGAAGATCAGGATTTGCGTGGCAAAATAAAAATATTTGATTAAATCCTCATTAGGAGCAATGTTATCCAGATAACGTACGAGTGAATAATTTACATATTCATTATAATATCCCGGAGGCAAACGAAACAAAGGTCGGTGGCCCACCTTTTTCCTGCTTTACTTTCATGTCATATGTATTCAAGCGGTGTACCAGTTCATACTTTACACCTTTCCGACAAAATATATATTAAATTTGCTTGGATATTTTTTGGCTCCTTGTGCGTATTAAATAATTTGGGATGATCGCTGAAAAGAGTTAATAATTAATAACCTTGTGGATAAAGATGTTTCAGGAGGTTCTAGGGACTCGCAAAAAATATATTTCGTCGAATGAAAAGGCTCTTAAATATTACATGAGCCCAGTGAGCTTTTGCGATGGACTCAACCAAAATGAGATTTAGCGTCGCCGGGCGGAAAAAAATTAAAAAGATTATAATAATAATGAACTTTTTTCTTTTACAACCCTCGCTCGAATATAATGTTTTCTTTGCGAATTTTTCCATATCTGCTGAAAAATCTGCGCTGCCGTCCTTTTGTTCGGTCGTTAATGTTAAGCTTGTCACTGATAAAACAAAGTACGGGAATCCACGAGCATTTTTTCAGCAGCGTCCTAAAAATTGCACCTAAACCGCCGGAAAACACCGACGCAAGAAAGGAGAAAGAAGGATAATCTTCCCGGAATGCAAAAAGCAAAACAAAAAACGAGGAAAATCCGCCTTAGCATCTCGCGCCGAAACTTAAGCGGCTTTGAAAATCTTGTCATTCCCCGGGCTTACAAGAAATCTCCCGGCAAAAAATCTAAATTGCCCTACGTGCCTACATTAATTTTTGACAGGATGAAAATTTTGTCGTCGCTTAAATTGGCGATATCATTCAGACGCGAAATTTGGCTACATTATGTAATCCCATTATGTTTGACATGGAACCGTCAGTCACCATCAGTCTCATCTTATCGACGCTCAGGCTCTTCATATACAAATTCTTTAATTTGTCTCAATTAGACACAATAAATAAAGAATTCAAATATTTTCCGCTCAATCCGATAATGAGTAATCACGCATATGCTGCGATCTGATTCGAGTGATACAAAAAGGAAATCGTTATTGGTCGCTTTATAATCATAATAAATAGTTGAAACTCAGCGCGATAACAAAAGTGATTCTATTTGAAACGCTTTTATGAAAACCAACAATATCAACAGTGTTAAGGTTCATTTATTGATATACAAGTTTAATTCATACTGCGCGATTCTGATACAAAAATCGATTTGTTTGGATGATAAATGATGGACATACAAATATAGCATCAATGTTTAACTCAATTTAAATTTAATTCACTAATCAAAGGATTAAAGTACCAGATCTGTAAATGGACGATGGTGATTTCCCATAGTATATGATTTATTTCAAAAGATAGAGGATTTAGATGTGATTATGAAGGCATTTAACAACGCCTTTCATATATGGTTGACTTGAGATATGATTTTTACAATTTTTTTATTACAATTTTTATTAAATATATTTGAGGCCCTGCCCAATTCTTCTCTCACAGAAGCCCACAAGGAACCTTTGATACAGAATGATGTAAAATAATTAGACCATATCTACCGACAGTATACATAAAAAAAAAGTATTTTGTGTATTCAATGGGATTAAAAATAATAATGATGAGATATTGTAACCAAAATCAGGTTAATGATTGTTAAGATGATGGAATTTAAAGGAAAGCTTTTTTTATCAGGCCATATTTTGAATATTTGGATTTTAGGCGTGCGTAGAACCTGATGAAGCCAATGCACGATCCATCTCGTTGTTATAGTGTTGGATGCCACCTGATTCTTGGATATCCTAAACCTACCATGGTGCGCATTGTTACCACGTGTCACTAAAAGACGCTCAATTCCAGAGTGATGAAATGGTGAATCAATTAACGATTTGCCGTTTCTGACACCAATGGAGCGTGATGCTCGCGAGTCCTTTCTGATCTTGGGCCATTATGTAGCTGAGTGGAGAGATGGAAGTAAACGGGCGTTAAAATTGAAATACTTTCGTCCTTGTTGATTCTTTATTAATGATTAGATATCTGGTCGCGGAAAGAACGTCTTCCCGCAGCCAAAGCTATCTGACTACTTCTCATAACCCACAGCTCCTCCACGTCACCAGCGGACTGACAACGGTGGACGCGTAAGAAACGATAAGTGTTGAAACGATAATTGAGACATTGCGTCTAAAGAGAGACAGAAGATGTGGCTGTTAATTTGGCGAATTAATAAGTACTAAAGATGATCTAAACTAACCTAATAATCGGATTTAGTTTCGATATACATGATTAGGCTAGGATACTATCTTATTTTAAAAATGGATAGTACAAATAAGATAGGAGATATCAGTTTATTTTTTTGCCTTCATGTTTTTCCGTTATTTAGTCCCACCTAGGGAATCCAATCCCTAGGTGAGTCCAAACGTAATCCCGAAAAAATCGGGATTAACATTTATATCTAATAGAAATCGTACATCTCATCAACACGTTAAAGGTTACTAAATCGAGACATTCTCGCCGAAATCTCGACGCTTGGAAACAGTGGCGTAACTACTAATTGGCGAGTTTAAGCGACACCTAACGGCAGTAACTGTCTAATCTATGTATACATATATATATAGTACATATATGTTTATCAAATTGTTAAGTTAACTTTTCCCTACCGGTGATGTATTTACTACACCTCGAATCTAATAATAGGAATATCGATATGAAATATAATAGATACGGGCTTCAAAATTTTTGTATTTCTTCGTAATACAATTACGAATCACATCGAAGTATTATAGTATATAAGTATCCATCTGCAGTGATGGAAATAAATAATTTGTCAGGGAATCGGGAATGTTGCGAGTTTTAGTCCGTGTCTCAGCAGAAAGGAATTTTATCAGTCACATTTTTTAGTATTTTATTTATTTATTTCTTTCCTGGCCATTTTTATTTATCCATTATCTTCTTTAAAACTTCTCGAAATAATTTTCGCTTCAGGGCGCGTGTTTCAAATAAGGAAGTTTCCCTGCTGCACCCTGTATTTTTCATCATATATTTTAAGTGTTTTAAAAGTTCATGGGCAAAAAAATATTGAAGCATGTAAAGATATGAATCGCATTACACGTAAAGTATTAGACACACTGAGTGACAGCCCAAGCGTTTTTATATTATTTATATTCCTGCATATAAACCAAGAAATGTACAAAATAAATATTATATATTTTTTAGATATTTTCAGAGATGTTATTAATTAATAAAATGAAAGAATATAGCAACCAGAATTAAAATATGAAGTGTGCGGCTATAAACGTGTATGGCCTGTGCGGAAAAATCCTCAGTTGCGTCTATAGACGCCCATGGCACTTAACCGATTATTGTATATGTATATTAGATTAATTCATACAAGAGGGTAATACAAATATTACTGTCAATAATCTTCAAATATTTTGAGTTTATATGCTGTCAAATTTTGCTTCGTACTTGTTTATTTATCAATTGATATCAATATTTAATATTCAATATTTGCTCTAAAATGAATCATAAACACGCAATGGTTTTTTCCCACCACAAAAACACATGCATATTCATAATGCAAATTAATTTATTTTATCGCTCATTGAGTGAGTGCTCCATTAATTGAGTCCCATTTATGTGCCATGGTATTATTTCATATTGACATTTTCAATGGAACGGTATTAAATGCTAAAGTTGATGCCACAATTCGGCTGAAATATGTTGTCGGATGAATTCATGCATCGCAGGATATTTGCGATGAGTTCTAAAGGCCCAAAGGAGCGGAGGCATCCATTAAGCCGCGATGAGTGTTCACCTTAAGAAAAGGGGTGTCCCGGGCTTTTTATAGTTGTCGCCGTGGTTAATGTAGCAAAGCTAGGAGAGGAAGAGGCTATGGTTATTTATGGTTATACTTTGGGGCGCTATAATGTCGCACAACGCAAACACATGCTCTGTGTTGCAAAGTTGGCCTCAAAGTTGGTCCAAGGACTCAAGGTGTGCAGGAACCGCGAAATAATTTATTGGGCACAACTTAGCGACAAGCTTTGCCACGTGCTTACATTATTAAGCACGCGCCGCTAATGGCAAATGCATAATTACACAATGCTAAAAAGTGAGCTCCGCAACAACCACATGATATATGTAATGGGGGCGAACTTACAAGACGTACAGCATGTCTTTGTTCATCTTACCTCACGCGGCTAATTGCTTTCATGCACTATTTAAAGACAAAATAAAGCGTCGTCCAAAAGTGACGCCTAGGCGTTTCTTTGTATTGTTTCTTGTCTTGTTAGAAATAAACATTAGACACATCAATATGATTCAATTGTGGCCATAAAAAGTCACTCAACAACAATTTGCAAGGATATCCTAACGGATATGAACCGTTAGGGTCTCAATTTTTATATCCTTTACTTCTTTTTGCATCGACTCGAGGGGGTTGTTTCTTCCCCGGTGATTGCTGTGTATGCCATAGGTGAATAAATACGATCAACTTGTGACTATATACAATAGTTTCTCATATATCCATGATATTTATTTACCACTTTTTGTAAATAATTTTAAGTAAAGCAAGACTCCAGCTGCGAGACTCCAATGACGAGAACCATCTACCTCGAGGCTAGCCTAGACCAGATTGAAAATGATTGAGGTTATCTGTCTGTTATTGAAGACTCCCTAATTACCATAATTACCTCCCCCCCAATCAATGCAGATATTAAATATCAAGCCCCAATTAGTTCAATAAATTGAAGCAATTTAAAAATATCGAAGCTTAGAAACGCATAATCCGCGTTCCCAATTTTTCCAATTTAAGTAATTGGCATACATAATACCGTAATGCCACTTTTCCAAAAATGAAAAACAAATCCACCCTAATTGGGAAATTTGCCCTTATCTGAAAAGTTTGGAATTAATTAAGAATAATACAACGATGTCAGTCACAATGGTTTAATCTATATTCGATACTTTTTTAATATACATTTGGGTCTGTTTTTATGCGATAGATACGGTCTACGGGGACTCGCATAAAAAAGACCTGCACTACATAGAAAACTGACGATAGATTCCATTATTTTTAAAAATCGCATAACTTCAAATCATTGTGATAGAACTGTACCAGAAATCGCATAAAAAAGTTTATAAAGAATTCGTATAAATTAAAAAACTAAATATTTATCTTATTTATTTATTTAATTGCTTTATTTAAGTCTATTTTACTCGATAATCGTACAAATTATCAGTAATTATAATTTGTACGATTATCGAGTAGCCGTCCAGTTTACTTCTGAAGGAGTGGATTTTGCAAAATAGTGGTGATACTCGATTATTGACGCCACTCCAGAACAGTCGAAGGGGATTAACAAAATTGATCAACGATAAGAATGATGCGAGTATCTTAATTATAAAAACAAACGCCTGTTTTCAAGACAACACGAACGAAAATCGTCTTGTCTTTGTTGAAAGAGCTTAATAGTTTATTCGACGATAACGATTTTAGTTAATTATACCTAAGAGATTATTTGATGAGACGCAAGACATCTGTCTCTGTTTCACGATTTCCGGTCCGATAAGATTAACCCCTTAAAGAGATAGGACACAGAGTTGTGTCCAAATTACAATGATTCAAAAATAGCATTCTTACACGTTGAGCTTGGAGACAGACCGAGATAGAGAGTGTCTTGCACGTTGAGTTTAGAGAAAAACAGAGACGAATAGAGTATCTTGCGTAGATCGTTAACCCAAATTTATTGACTAATAATGGTATGTGAACGATATAATGAATCGATTTGAAGTGTATTTAATGTGCATAGTTTATGTTTACGCAAAACAATGACCGAATATTGTGTGCTATCGACAATATTTATTTATTTAAGTTTTTGCGAAATTATTAACACTAGTGCTAATTTTAGATTTTTTTAATGCACATTCGCATAAAAAAGCCTTGTCTTCTATATAAAATGACAGATAGGTTTCATTATTTTTTAAAACCGCATAACTTCAAAATCGCATAAAAAAGATCCGCATAAAAACAGACCCAAGTGTATATTGAAAAATATTGTTGAGGTTAACTCTTTGGCTGCTACGGTGTATTTTGATAAACGGAAGATTATTTGCTTTCGCGATAATTTGATCGTTATTAGCAATCCTAGTTCGTTTCACAATCGACAATATATCGCATTTTGGCATTCTAAGGGTTTAAATTGGATTTTCGGATTTCGCGTAAAATATGCGTAGCTTCACGGCGCATCACTATTAACAACGCTATCGATTTGGTTTCGACACATCAGCGATGAATCAAAGTCACTTATGATCATATCATCGGCTGGATTTGGAATCTCACCAAAAAGCTTACAGTAATAAGACAAATGATTATATTATAAATAAGACATCTGTCAGTTTAACTGATGGATGATGCGTAAAAGAGGGGAAAGAAATAGAGAAACGATGCGCAAAACATTATAGTTTGTGGAGGAAATATTTCCAAGTAGTAATTTTATTTACATGGAATATATTATTAACACTGACGTAAATATAAAAAAATCTGGTTGTTGAAATTATTATATAAATCGATTAATTTTCAATTGAGTTTTTTTGTAAATTTGTTTCAGTTCATAGTTAATATTAAATGTATTGATAAGTCCTTGCCGATTTTGATAGACATCTGTTTGAGCTCAATTATCTCAGTATGAGTTAAACAATATATTTTATTAAGGTTAAATATCAAGGCCTGAAACCGATCAATTCAACCGGCATTTAAATGTTGCTGTTTTTCGACTAGGGGTTGAACGTCATTAAGGTCACAAAAGCCATAAATGAAATTTACGATGAAGTGTTACCATTAAGACGTGTCGATTTTGGTTTATAAAATTGTAATTGGGGATGAAAAATGGGTTGTTTATGACAACATAAGTCGTAAATGTCAATGATTTTTGCTGAGATGAAAACCATTTCCGACTCCGAAGTCTGGATTGACAATCGGCAAAGACTTTTCGATACATCTAATATCAAGGTAAGACTATCCGCACATAAAAATGGAATAGCGTTTGTATACCAAATAAAATTGGAGAAAATTCTGAGATAAATCCAGTGGTTCATCTTTAAGCTTCTTTATGTGTCCATGATATCATCCCCATTGGCGTAAATCCTCTTTTTCATTTTCATCTACGAAAAAATTGGTTTCATCTGAGATAACACTTTTCCAGGACAAATCATACATCGACTCATTTTCATGGAAAAATCCAAGGATAGAGCATAAAGCGGCGAGCCTGCGAACAAATGCGAAACGGAATAAAGCCCGAAAAATCCTCGAAATATTAAATGCAAATGGAATAAAATTACGGAATGAAATAAACTCATGGACAAATATGAAAGAGAACAGCGGTTGCGGCCCATTCAGCTAATATATAAGTGATAAATGTCGCTTTTACTTTCCACCCCGAGATTTACATTTTTAGGGGGGATGAAAGCGGATCATATTTTACCGAGCGTAAATTTTGTTTCAAGAAAAGTGCTCCTTCAAAACTTGGCTTTTCTTTGAGAAGATTAATTTAAGAAGGAAGTATCCGCGGAATCCAAACTTTTCATTACGAATTGAAAAATGCGGCTTATTCCGCTGTTTTATATATTTTTTTCGCATCGGATCTGTGTATTCGGCCGGTCTTTTCGAAATCGAACAATGTAACAGCTATGGAAAGCGCAGCAAATCGAGGCAATATATTTCGGCGTCCTGGAAAGTCCATGCTTGGGGTACGGGAATGGTAATATTCATAATTTTTTGGTTCGATTGTATCAAATACATTATTTATGGTCAGCGTTTGGTCCGAGTATAACTTATACTTCAGGCCAAGGTGAATTTATGATACCATTTTTTTGTACAGAATTTACATCAATTTATGATATGTAGCTAATTTACAAGAACATTGAGACACAATTCTGAAGGGATCTAAATAATTGATCTAAGAAGTCAAATCCAGAGAGTAGATTGGAGACAAAGCACTCATCCAAGTTTGTCCTATTATACAATTTACATAGCATTAGCGAATACCCGGCATGCGTTGCAGCAGTCGACTTAACCATCGTATTGAGCGCGCATTCCAAAATTCATTTCACCAGACCAATATGCGCCAACATGGTGCATTCATACAATATTTTACTATGCCTATGTTATTCCCACAAAAATAATCAGTAGGCTGACAAAGTTTTATCGCAATTGGATGAACAGTATGGAAGCGCATTAAATACAGACAAACATTAATTTTTATATATTAGATTTGAGCCATCCTTTTGTATTTATATGTCAAATTACTTATCAAATAAAAATACTTTTTCTTGGCTTATAGATATTTAAATACTCAACATTTTAAGACAATATCAATAAGACAAAAAACTCAATAAATATTTAATATAATAACCATATATTACGTTTTACGACAATAAAATATTTAATATATTTTTGTACAAAATAAGGATTCAAACTTTATTGAGATAGTGATAGTTATGCGTAACCCTTATAATAAGTGTAAAATATTTGGAACATATTATTAGGGTAATGCATAAATTTTGACTTTTTAAACAAAATTAATTAATATTGTAAAATTATGTTTGTATTTCATCGAATCCTATCGGTGAAAAGGGATTATAAATATATGAAATTATCAGGGGTGCTCGAATATTTAGTTAAAAAAGAGTTCAAATTTTATAAAATACAATTCCCTTTATTATCCAAAACATTTTTCCTTCGCTTTGGTAGTCCTTTGATCCCTTTTTTGAAAAAACTTTCCGGCTCAGAAAAAATACATTAAATGCATTTCCACTTCAGCTGCATTTTTGAATCGTTTTTCTTTCAGGCTGTGCTCCATGAACCTGAAAAGATGGCAAACTACCCAGCAAGGTCCGGTGAATAAGAGGAATAGGGTAGCACTTTCCAGATTAATTCACGAATTTTGCTTCATGAGGGTGTCAATTATCATTAAGTTGTATCATCTTCTTTCTGTTTAATAAATACGGTCGTTTCCATTTTTATTTTTATCGTAAAGCCTCTAAATCTCGACAATAAGCTTATCCATAGTAAATTATTCTTCATATATCCCAGCATATGAACAAAATAACCTTTTTTTATAATCAATCCGAGTTTTGGGGTTGGAATTAGGTTCTTTTCGAGAATGCCATTGATTTTTTTCTTTGTATATTATCTTTGTAAATGAATAATTTTTTATCACTAGTTACAATTTTATTTAAAAAGGGTTAAAGAGCAAAAAAATTGTATACCCATCCTACCCGATATCATCCATCCTATTCGTTTTGCCGACGAGTTTTAATTGTGTTTAAACAATGATCCATGAAGATATTAGACATTGCTATAACTCATCGATTGCTTTGGATTTGACTCTGAATTAGGGATTTTAGTGCATCGTTATCTAAATTTGGGAGTTTTTTTAAGGTTTTGAGAAATATATAAGATATTTTATATGTATTAATTATCGTATATAAATTAAGAATAAATGATAGTTTTAACACGGCATTTTTGGTACTAAATATTAGCAATAGATCGTGCGGCATTTGCTTCGGAAGTGCGTGTATTTTATTCGGGCATAAAAACGCTATTTTAAAAGTAAATTTAATATTTTTTTAAAGGGAAGGAAGACATAATAAAAATGTTCTAATAGTATTATTAACGCAGAGAAGTTACTCCGAAGCTATGGTCATATATCTCGAGTCCGTGCAAACAGACTTGCAGAATGAAATTATCATTTCCACTCTTCTTAGCGCCCTATAAAGTTTATCCTCAATTTCCGTACCCTTATTTGTAGGAAGGCGAGACTCCCCCCGCATAAAAAAATGCCGAATTATTTTCCTAAGCAACAAATTATATCGAGACTGCCTTTTTATGGGACATAAGATTTTATACGCCTGAAAATGGATAAATTCGGGTCGATTGATTTAAGACCGTAATCCGGTCAAATGTATCGATTTATTTGAAATATATAATTTTTAAATACACTTCAGATATTATTAAAATAAAATAAAATAAGAAAAATCTCTGTTGATTTTTGCATGAATTGAAATTAAACTATATTTTGCACATATAAATTAGAATATCGTCGTAAATTTAATTTGATTTGGCCATTTTCGCTCTGCAATTGCAATTTAATTAATGTTTTACTGAATAGGGGATGATTATAAACATATTTTTTCTTGGAATAGTACAACGTAGTCCATTTAGCGGGGTGAGTACAGAGCGTGGTCGAAGTCGAGTAGAATTTGTGCGAAATCAGATTATTTTCAGTCGGGTCCTTCGTTTGTTTGCTTAAAGATCTTTATTCGTCTCCGGCACTACGGATAGTTGTGATGCTGCTCGCTGCAGCAAATTGCATCGTCTGTTTATGTACAATGCAAATTGCATTGTCGCTTCGAGTCTTGCACTATCCGTTCTGGATGCACTACGTTTAATGTTTCCATGGAAATTGTCGTTAAAAAAAGCACCCCTATTATATATATTTTGTATTTAAGATGTATTTCATCGCTTGAAAATTATAATCTAGTAATATTGAATACTAACTGCTCTTCAAAAATTATCACAATTTGTAGTTCTTATTACATTACAAATACTCATATTAAATAGAATGAATGTGACCATATGGTCTCATTAAGTGTGATCTGAAATGAAATTTCAACGCACATAATATTTTTATAGAACTTATTAGCTGTATTGAAAAGTCTTTGCCGATTGTTGAGAGAAAGCCATTGGCATTTATGACTTATATTGTCATAAACAACCTATTTTTCATGGCCAATTACAATTATAAAAACCAAAATCGACACGTCTTAATGGTAACACTTCATCTTAAGATTCATTTATGGCTTTTATAGCCTTGGTGATGTTCAACCCCTGGTTGAAAAACAGCAGCATATAATACCGAATGCGATGTTAATCGGTTTTGGACTTTGGCATTTTATCCTTAACATAAACAAAATTTTACTCGTTTATATTACTAATCAATAGCTGTTAATCGTCTTTCGTCAATATAAATCGGCAAGGATTTATCGATACACCCAATAATTTATTGCTCTTGTTTAATAACTTCATAAAAATGTAATTTTATATGATCATAAATCAGTGTC
The DNA here is from genome assembly GCA_008973525.1 of Stenopsyche tienmushanensis. Classification (NCBI taxonomy): domain Eukaryota; kingdom Metazoa; phylum Arthropoda; class Insecta; order Trichoptera; family Stenopsychidae; genus Stenopsyche; species Stenopsyche tienmushanensis. The sequence continues at coordinate 156,149 of WACJ01000234.1, read as the reverse complement.
AGCTTGTTCATAAAATATACAAAATTAGTTCTTAATGAGTCACGACCCAAGAAACATGCATTTTTATTATATTAACCCTACAAATCATTCTACTAAAAAATTGCATAAAGATTGATTAACTAAGTAGGTAATATAATTAAATATGGCATCTGAAGCCTCAACGACTTATCTATAAATTGGATTATGAAGGGATAGCATCATTAGTTAAGGAGCACCTTAATTGTAAAGGGTCTTTCAATAAAAACGCTCAAACGCGTTGTTTAAGCGTTATCTATCAAATTTATTATAGAAAAATTATTATAGAAGGCATATAAAATATAGAATTAAACGAGGTGTGTCGGAGAAATCTCGATAAAATCCCTATTTGGTGCGGATTTTGGTCTGATCAAATTAAAGTCATTGGACCCATTGAATAATGTTATATTTCATACTTAATGCCATAAAATATATTTTCAAATGAAATGAAAAAATAGTATATATCTTATATAAAATTTGTTTTATTTACAATTAAAAATTGAGCGCTCTTAATGAAAGACCCTGCAAATATTAACTCAATAACAAAGCAATTAGTTTCATTGTCAATTGTCGCTAATCGCATTGCAACAGCGACGTATAATTTCTATATATATATATTTAATTTGCTTTAATAGTTGATAGAATTCTATCGCTGTGATTGTTTGGCTTAAATTAAGCTTTTATATTTAGCTTTTATACGTTTAGAACTCCGGTATTATTCCACTTTATGCAAAGAATAGGTTTTTGCATATTTAATTTTATCATTTGAAAAAAAAAATATATGTTTTATTTGAGGTGAGTAAAATGTTTTTGTACACTTCTAAATTAATTTTTCAATTTCAGCTTAAACCTAATGGATTTTTAATGCACCGGGGAAAACTTTCTAACGACTATAATCTTGTGGTGTCACGTTGACGCGATTCTTTTTTGAAACTTTCAGTTGCGCCCTTCTCTCTCAGGGCATTTTCCACCGGTAAATAATAAAAAAATCGTAGCGATTCGGTTGAATTTCTGTACGAAGTCTATTAGTTAAAGTCCTATCAACGCTCTAATAGAGATTATCGTATTATTTTCACGGTGGAAAGTCGTTTCCGCCGAAAGAATGCATTACGGAAACTGAAGTTCTTCGGAAAGCACATTAGCTCCTGAGGCTCTAATACGCGGTTAGCGTGAGGTAATCTGACAAATTGTTTTGACTGGTGACCTCTGGGGGCTGGAGAGCCGTCACTCCTCACTTCCAACCCCAGAGGGCTTATTAGGGTTAACGAAGGAACGGCTAAAGTATATTCTTGCAATCACGGCTGGCGATTTCACCCCATGCTTATGGAATAATGAAATCAGCTTTTCATTGAAATGCGCTTGATTGATTGTGGCAGTGCATGCAACAAGCTGCGCCAAGCCAATGTATTTCATGCATGCAATTCAAAATGCGAATATTATGCCATCTACAGAATAGGGAAATGGTGTATATTATATATTGAGGAATAAATCAAATTTCAATCTATCAGTAAGAGTCTTTGAAATTGATGTTAAGCCATTTTATAATGTGGCTATAACGAGACTGGTAGCGTAGCTTCATTTGAAAGTCTCAATTTATACCGTATTGTATTTTCGCAGAAGCGGAGTTCTATTCTTCTATTGATGAAAATTAGATGTGGAGGATTTTCTATCAGTTTTTCAAATAAAAAAAAATTGCCTAGCAACCGATGGACTCAATAGGGTGTGAATTTTGAAGATCAGATCTTCACGATTGCATTTATATTCCTTTTCGGATTGGCGGCGATTACGAGGCGTAGACGGCACTTCCGAGGAACTCCAGACCGAACTTTATCTCGAATTAAGCGACTCTCCCGAATTTTCTCGAATTCCAACCTGAATTGATTAACTAGCTTTCCCTACTATCTTTTGGATGCTTCAATTCCCGTTTCGCTATGAGAGATGTCGTTTCTGTCATCACATCCACTGCAGGATGTTTCAATTCTTCGAGAATCATCATCCGGTCGCAGGCACGTGTTAGGTGCCTAGTAGCGTAGATAGCCGAGTTTAGTAAATTTTAATTAAAGTTTTTTTAGTTTACTTTAGACCTATTTTTTACCTCAATTTCTGAAGAAAAATTTTAGCAAACATTAAGACATGATGAATATGTGTACGAAAGTCGATTAAGACAATGAAACTAAAATAACTCGCAATAAAAAGGAGTTCTCTTGCGGTTTAAACAAAAAAACGTTTACGTATTTTTTTGTGTATGAAGCTGAAGTACTAAAACTCACATATCTGTGGGTACGGTATTTATAAGGTTAAAATTTAACCCTTTCAGACCAGACTTTATTCCTTTAGAAAAAAATATGTTATCTTTATGCTCATATTTCAGGAAAATACAGTATGTACATTACAATGTACAAATGGGCTGAAACTGTGTAAAATAATTTTTATATTGCCAAACCGGCGCATAAAAACAATTTATTATATTGCAAAATTAAAAATATCACAAAAATGTATTTTACTAAATAAATTCTACTATTTTTCAAATTAAATTATTCGACATCGTCCCTATTTAATGATTTAACCTCAGAAATATTCCAAATATGTCAAACTAACCTTGAGGCCATATGTACATTTCAATGTACACATAGGTTAATCTGGAATTACAGTGCAATACGTTAAAATTCACGGTGAAATTTCCAGTCAATCCAATAAAAGAAATATTTCTTTATGAGATTATGTCAAAATAATGCAAATTAATCCATTTTTTTTATAAAAAAACAACAAAAATAAATTTGACATATTGGGATCCATATGGATATATATCTTAATTCTCGTATCTTAGATGGCAGCATTGGAAATACCAACTGAACGAATAAGATATACACCACGATATACAAAATAATCCAAATACAATAATATGTAAACTAGCCTACGAAAAGCATTTAAAATTGATGTACATGGACTGTTTAATCTTTTAATTTGAGATTGATACAACATTATAGTTATTATCCCCAAATCATTTTTAATGTATGTGATTTAGTTCTATCTACATAGACCCAGTCTCGTTATTTAATAGCCATATCATATATATGCCTAAAATATCTGGTATTTTAAATTTAGTGAACTTTAACGAATCTATTACCAAAAGAATGACTGTATACTTTTTCTTGCATGATATAATGTTATAAAAGTGAAGTTCATTTAGATTTTTATATGAAACTCCACCATATTACGTGTAATAAAGTTCTCTCATTTTTTGGTCTTCTTCTTAAATATTAGATCGTTTAAGCCAAATATAATATGTGGTACCTGTGAATTGTTTTTTAAAAAAAAGTCTGCATTAAGCCTTGATGCTGAAAGAGCAAAAAGCGATCCACCGCATCAAATTGAACTTTTTTTTAAAAAAGATAAAATGTTTACCCGGTGGTCGTGTAATAAATAGCTTCTCGCCCCAGACAAGTAAATAGGCCGAAGAAAGTTTTTCTCCGCATATAATAACTCTTGATGGCCGTAAAAAAAATTACATCGTGATGTAGCTTCATCGCTCCGGTTAAGGTTTTTGCAGCAGTTATACATTAGGTCAGTGAGAAGACTGTTCAACTGGTGTGGGGGGTGGATAAAAAAAAACCTCCCCGCCACCGGGAGATAATAAAAACTTTTGGCTTAACGGAGTTTTACCCCTCCTCGAAGCATCCGGGGGGGTGGAAAAAATGAAAGAAAAGAAGAAAAGTTTCCGTAATAAAACGAAAGCCTACTTGTGAAAACTAAAAAAATATGACCGGCGAGTCTTGTGCGTTCAATGTAGCGAACGATGTTTAAAAATACAACCGTGTGTATATTCGGATGAGTGATATATGAATGAAGGCTTTCGGGGATGATTTTCCTCCACTAACTGTTGAAAATGCCGTATTATTACATCACTTTTATGTGATCTCCAAAAAAAGATGACATTACTCATAAAATAGTGATCAAATGGAGGCAATAAAAGGTTTCCCTGGTTTTAAGGGGTTTCCGATACAATAAATAATGCCTTGATACTCTCATATTGTTTCTTTGTGTAGCGCCATGACTAACGTCGGTTAAGTGACATTTTTTTGCGTCTTTTGCCTTATTTTTTGCGCGAATAATGGATTCTATGGGACAATTCAGTCGATGACTTAATGAAAGGAAGCTTTTAACAATTGTTTTCCGCAAATAATTAATTGAACAGGGTGCGCCGACAACGTTTGTATCCACAGTTCGTTTAAATAAGGCATTGCAGCGGAAAAAATATTTCCAGACGACAAAGAACCTGCTGAACGGATCGGAAAAATTGCAGCGGAAATTAAATTTTCCTTTAAAAAATTTCTGCAGAAATAAGCGCTTACGATGTTTTCATTTGTATCGAATAGTAATTTTGCACAAAAATGTACTGCGATCGTTCAAATGACGGAAAAGCATCGTGATATTGCAACGGAGATTGGATTTACTGAGATTATTATTATGAGATTTATGAATACTTAAGGGAGTATTTTAGTCTAGAATTTTGGAAAAAAATCAATTCTATTTTTTTAAAATATATTTTCAAAGCTTAGAATTTTAAAAATATATTCTTCAATCAAATTTCCAAAAATTCTAATTATTTACGTAGTTATAGTTATTTTACTGATGCATCAATTAAGCCGTTCCTACCAGAATGAAATCTTTAAACACGATTGACATAATATCTCAAGTTTCAATTAACCGATTTATTTTAAATTTGGTATGAACCTTTTTTATATAATTTTCTATCGTCTCTACCAGATTTAAGTCACAATTATATTTCTAACTATTTGAAAAATATTAAAACTGAAAAAAATAAGGTCAAAAAATGACTTTTTAAACAGTCGTCATTTTGCGAAAACAATATTATTTCCTTTGTAAAGTTGAAGGAAATTTTGGAAAAATCCAAACCTCTCAGTTTCGAGAAGAATTTTCAAGAAGAGATTTTTGTATGATGACACCATTCCCGACCTCCCATGAGGTGTCATCACATCAGCGGCGAATTATCAAAACAGCAACCAACTGTCAAAAAAGCAGCAGATTGTCAAAAGTCGTCGAGCAAACCTCGACGAAGAAGGACCTCTTCGGGCAACATAATGGACTACCAGACCCAATGGAGAATGATCTTCTTGAACAATTAGCTCTTCGACCCCACTCCCGACAGATGAAGATCTTAAAGAGCTTTTGTCATTCTTTTTACCCCTTACACTTTACTAGCCTATGTATTTTTTTAAATTTAATTTAAAATACTACAAATTAAAAAAAAATATATGCAATATTATTATTTTCATTTTTAAACACATTTTTCCATTGTTTTGGCAGTCGTTTGATCCCTTTTTTTATAAAAAAATTCCGGCTTAGAAGCAAAAACGATGTTTTAAATGCATTTCCACTTCAGCTGCATTTTTGAATCGTTTTTCTCTCAGACTGTTCTCCATGAGCATGAAAAGATTGAAATCTACCCAGCAAGGTCCGGTGAATAAGAGAGATGGGGTAACACTTTCCAGATTAATTCTCGTATTTTATTCAGTGTCAATTTTGCTTTATGAGGGCTTGCACTGTCATGAAGCAGTATCGTCTTTTTATCTTGAATACATACGAATACGTTTGCTTTTAATTTTTGGTGCAAAGCTTCTAATTATCGACAATTAACTTGTGCAGTCATAATTTTTCCCCATATTTGCACAAAACAACCTTTTTTTATAGTCAATCTGCGATTAAGGGCTGAAATTGGAAGTCCTTTTCGAGAAAGCTATTGATTTTTTCATCATATATTATCATAAATGTCCCTGATTAAATATGTTTGTAGAATAATCCATGGGGATTCCAGTATTTAAGATAAATCTTAAATTGTTTGCCAGTAAGTCTGACTCGATTAGGATTTAAGTGCATCCTTATCAAATTCAGAGGTTGTCCCGTTCTCAGTTCATCCCTTATGCTATTATTGTCCAATTAAAATTTCTGGAACCAATATTGACATCTACCGACTGTTGTTATTTCACCATAAATATCTTTGAGCGTTTCATTGGCTTTTATGGCATTTCAATCCAAATATCAATGAATATTGCAATAAATGATAGAGAATTCTATTTTAATGATTGTAAAACACCCTGTACCTCATATTAAAGAGGGTGGCTATTCGCAGAGCTCTAAAAGATACGATAAAAATAAGCACAATATGAGCAAAATTCAAAATTAAATTCGAAACGTACTTTCAGTCCAAGTATCTAGGTATTGCTAAAATTATTTTTTGCAAAATGCGATCATTATTTATTTTTGTATTGAATCCAAATGAAATTATAGAGTTGGTATGATTTAAATGATTTATGCTCTATATTTGCTCCGGACCACCAGTATAATTGTTGGTTTGATGTGCTCTCTGTGTATTGATGTTTGTGGTTTGTTTGATGTACATTTTTTAGCGTTATATATTATTTTACCTGCTTGATGGCTTGATGTAAAATATTCATAGTTGAAATGGGGGGTGAAAGGTGTAATGTACAGGGCTATAAAACAATCCAGCCCAAGATTTCCTGCAATAATTTAAATGGCGTATGCGGAAACGTATGCACCATCACGTTTCCACGTTCACTTCTACCACAAAACGAATCCGGCAGAGTGCAGTAGAAATTGGCGATAAAGAAGAATATCCACGGTATACTTTAAGTGATGCACCTAGACATCTTTTGAAGCAATTTATAAGAATCCCCGGTTCGTTCTCAAGTATTCTGCGGCGATATTTTACGGGAGAGCACCTCGGGGAATCGCGTGGAACCCATTTCTCCTATCTGGATCTGTTCCATGTTGAATCATAACGTAAACGTGAAATAACTACCGGATTACATCTTACGAAATGAAGGACTCGGGTGCTTGAAGGGTTGGAAAACATTCTCCGCGCATCGACGAATTGCATTTGTATAAAAGCGCCACATTTGTAACAGGGGGTTGATTGAAATCCTTCATTACGTTTCGACGTTGATTCAATCCGAAGCATTAAACGTCATGTTTATTCACCAAAATCGATTAAATTTACAATTATCAAAAACTGTTTTGATCAGTCGGCATAATGGAGGTTTGAGCTAGAATTCGTTGGTAGCACAAAGGTAAAATTATAATATAACATTGCCGAAATATCGAATCGAAAATCAATTAAAATTACGCATAATGATAAAAGTTGTGATGGAAATTCTTGTATATTAGCCTAATAAGCGTTAATTTTCCGACTCAATGACAAAGGGAGCACACAACTGCTGAAAACACAAATAAGCTTAATTTGTGCGGCAAACTTGAGTTCCATCCCCCGCCGCAGGATGTTATCAATTACATCACTAACGAAGGGAGAAAAGCGCAAAACATCCCCCGATCTGCAAATTATTCACTCTTTTTATACATGCAACCATTTGCATCATGCAATATTTTAGCCATGGGCGTAAAACGAGATACTTGTTAAGGGCGCGAAAAAATCAAACAATCAAAAAAATGCACGCAATTAAATTTAAAACGCCATTCCGGCTTGTACAAAATAAAACTAAGATATTTATTCAGCTTTGCCGTAAAAACTGACGTATAAATATGTATATCCCAGAGGGATACAAGAGGTTGAAACGTATGGAAGTAATGTTCGTCGGAGAATAGAAAACAGATAGAGAACACGTAATACCTCAGAGGCCCGAACATAAATAAAAAATTAGCACATCGCAAAATAAACGCTGATAATCCACGTCCATAATATTTTTCTGCTTTCGCTCCGCGGCTTGGCGAGGAATAAACTTCTTCCATCCATGACTTATGATCCTTTTTTTCCCGAATATAAATAACTCTCTCCGATGGAAGACAGTTAAATAGGGCAAAAACTATTCAGGCTGCGTGCGGACGATCCATCCGGCGGATGGATGATGCGTACGAATGTAGGCTCTGCAGGAGTAATTTAGACGGAACATTAAGTCCATCGAAGCATATTGTCTTACACATTAGTAAGCAGGAGGTGGGAAATTAGTCCTCCGACCGAGAAGGATGAACCTAATGCCCGCCAGACACTCGCTTTTGTACACTAATGGGTCCCATTTTTATGCGATCCTGAAGCCATGGCTCAGCGAGACTGACAAAGTGTTCTCATCTAGCCCGGGGGGAAAAATTTAGACCACCCCCCCAAAACAAATTGATAACCCGAATTTCGTGATCAATTAATGACGCCCAAGAGCAATCGCGGCACGTCTGATGTAATTTGTCGATTTTTTTTGTTGTTAGCAGATTAAGACCCACGGACTCGGACAAATTAAGAAGTCGAAGCAGTCCATTTGACATTTAAACACCGTGCTACATCAATGCTATAAATAAATAAATATAGTTCAATATTAACCCTTTGATGAGTATGCCCGCACAAGTTGCGTGCAGTACTCCATAACGCTCGATTATATATCATCTAAAAAAAATTTCAAAATTCCAATTATTTACGGGTTTAAAGCTATTTTAGTGACGCGGAAAATAAGTCGGTCCTTCAAGAATGAAATCTTTAAACGTGTTTTTTACAACACGGTTGACATAATATCTCAAGTTTAAATAAACCGATTTCTTTTAAATTTACTATGAGCTTTTTTCATATAATTTTCTATCGTTTTTACCAGATTTATGTCAAAATTCAATTCCTAACCATTTAAAAAATAAGGCTAAAAAAATGACTTTTTGAACAGTCAAGTTAGAAACTAAGCAATATTTTTACTAATTAAGAATATTTTTTAAATTTTTTTTTGAAATGACTAGAAAGGTTTAAATTGTGTCAATCATGTCACGCCATTTTTACCCCACCACTTTAACCCCAAAAATAAAATGTATATTCTGAAAATGTCAATAAATATTTGATAAAATAATGTATGTCAAAACTAATTTTTTGATTTGAAAAAACATTTTATGTTTCAAGAATAGAATACCCCCTTAATTTACCCCCTATAATTAATATATTTAAATATTAAGAATTATTGATTTATATTTGAATTTTTGTTCATAATACATTCAAATTTGGTTTTTAACACGTGATCCTTAGCTTGATTCAAGTTTACAATCACGGTTGATGAGCTTTTTTGTGGCGAGTATTTATCATCTTTATAACACATCGCTCAATAAGTTCGTAGGATTGAAATCTACTTAAATCTTCCTAAAAATGCAATTTAACGAAAATATAAGATTTAAGAAAATTTTCATCCTACGAACTTATTGAACAATTCCAAATTGGCAAGGATTGCATTATGGAATTATTTAGATCTAGTTTATTTTCAATTTAATTTTATAGGCATATTTTCATAGTGTATTTTGGTAAAACTATGTATGTACTATGTAAAAATATGTAGTTGTTAAATAGTTGTTACTAAACGCATAAAGCATTATGAGAGTAAATGCATTTCCTTCCAATTTACAGTCATGATTATTAGATTAAGTCAGTGATGATAAAACTATGACACGTGTGCCAATTTAACAACAATATAAGCTCAAATGTTTGTGGCTTTGATGTTGAAATTTGAGAATCTGGAACGAAATCGCTTGGAGAATGAAGAAGAATGCAACTACGAACAGAAAATGTGGAATCCTTGGAACTGATTACCAGACACTTTTAGTACCCTGAAATGCGATGGCTTTATTCACAATTTACGTAGTTTTGCACGATTTTATTCACAGTATTAAATAATACTTAAATCAATAAAAGACACCGACTGACAAATGAAGTTATGAGGGTTTGCTTGAGTTTTATGCCTACGAAATACCAACTTTCAGCTGAGGAATTGACGAATGAAATTCAGCCATGTCACTAATTGATCTTTTTATAAATAAATATAACAGTTTTTTTAAAGCTAGAGCTACGAATATCACAAATTTTACATATTTTATCGGACAAAATTCTTAGAAATATCACTTATGTTGATTAAAAACAAAGATTTTATAGGATAAGTATTTTTGTTATTTATGTATTCAGATAATATGGCAAGATTCTCTTTATAACAAGGTTCCATATTTATTTTAGTAGATTTTTTTCCAAGAGTAGGATTTAAACTGATGTTTTTTCCATTCCTTTCTATATATGATTAAAATAGGGTTGACACGATCAATCGGAAATATTGATATTACTAAGCTTCCAATTCTGTTGGTATGATGATTTTTTTCTCACAATTTGAATTCGATCCTGTTTATAGAAAATATCTAAGAATTTATTCACAAAATCAACATTTAATCCCCACAGAGTTAAAATTAAGACTCTTCAAGAACTCAATTATAATTTTAGATAGGTGGCAAAGTATCATGCATGCAAATCTTGTACAATCATGTGTAATTCCAACTTGCATTTCGGTATCTTGCTCGAGGAGCTCATTGAAGATCAAACAACTATTCTCTTTATAGGATTATCATTCTATGATCTTATCGTTCATATATACTAAAATATTTATTATTGAGGATATTTTTCCTCGCATTTTTAATAATATATAATGAATCGTTTTGGTTATGTATAGAATATTTCAATAAGAACGCTCAATTTTTAAATGGAAATAAAACAAATTACGTATAAGTAATCCAATCCATTTTACTGTATTTAATTGTATATTTTATGACATTAAATATGAAATATAGTCTAGTTTTCGATGACTTTGTCATATAAATCTGGCTGAATTTGCTGGATGGTGTTCATTATTTTGACTTTGACGGCATCAATTGTTTGTAGTTTATACACATAGACTAAAGAAAGATGTTTAAAGGCGTTAAATCTAATAACTTGATGTCCAATTCACGTCGTCGGTGGAGCATCATTATTGAAATATCCTATAGGATCTCAGGAGAGTGGAAAATTAAAGTTGGCCTTAATCTTCATTTATAAAAGCGGCAGCATTCCCGTTTAATTGAAACTATTTCTGATTAATAGAAGCGACCATTACAAGAAGTCATGATTCCCCGAAATAGATGTTTAGGGTCCCCGGGCGTGAGACAGTTCGAGACCCCTGTCCCATTATAGGGTGAACATTTTTCATCCCTTGCGCATTCCGTACGCGAGTACGTGTAAGCCAAGTCGCTCGGAATTCGTATCTTGTATCCGGTCATATATTGATTACTGTAGTCGCTGTGTGTAAATTGGTTTTACGTACAAGTCAATTGATCGGATAAAACGGATATTACACGTCGTTATATGAGATTTGTTACGAGGAAGAACTAAAAGTGGAAGAAAGCGAGAGCGGAACGGGATCTGACGAGGCTAATAAAGCTTTGATTTCGGCGTATATTAAAGGAAAGCAGAGATTAAAAGCAGACAACGGTATACATTTTACGAGGAAATACGGGAAGAAACGGGGAGGCGAATAGTTTTTGTGCCGGAAAAATTGTGATTTTTGTGAAAAAAACTCATTATACATTCGTAAAACATCAGGCGTGGCCTGAAGATGTTCATCCTTGTGAGCCTTTGAATAACATTATTTCACTCAAATTAAAATAATTCATACTTTTTATAGTACCCCATGATTTTTCGTTTTATTTTGTACTCTTGTACAAAATAAATATTTAAATTCAAATTAATAACAATGAAGATAAATTTAAATTCAAAAAATGTCTTGATCATTCAAGCAAAATTTGATACAAGACTGAATCATCATCAAGGCTTCAGTCACATAATGATCTACATTAATTACATATAAAAATTATGCATTTTGTATCTATAATAGTTTTAAAACAGCTACTATTATATTTGCAACTATTTTTAAAGAGAATAAAATATTTAAACGCGTTTTTGTCGAAAATACTTTTTTTCAACAAAGTTGACATAATATCTTAAGCTTTTATAAATTATTTTTTTTCAAATTTAGTAAATACTTTTTTTATACAATTGTTTATCGCTCCTACCAGATTTATGTCAAAATTTTATTTTTTACTATTTTAAAAAAATTAAAACTGAAAAAATAATGCCAAAATATGTCTTTTTATAAAAACAGTCGCCATTTTATAATAATATTTTTTTTTTTTTGAATAAGAACTATAGCAACATCTTTTCTTATTAAAAATCTTTATTTTAAATTTTATTTTAGATGATTAAAAGGGTTGAAATTGTGTCAATCAGGACACGCCTTATTTTACCCCTTGCACTTTACCAGCCAAAATTTGTGCTTATAGACTAGCATACCCCTTTAAATGGATTTAAGCCATGGTCCATCTTACACCAAGCTTTTATAAAAACTGTACAATCCATTAACATTTCTTGTGTAGATAATAAAAATTGTATTAAAAAAGATGAGTAAAAATCTTGTAACTGCAAAATAATATTTTGATGATGAGTGGCTAAGTTGCCTTGTATTTCAGTAATGAACAACGATTTCGATCTGAAAAAAATGTGAAGTGTATTTAAAATATTAATAAAGAAGTGATAAAAATTTCATAGTTGTATGTTAAGCTAGTTCGCCAAAAAAAAAAATCCAAAAAAAGCGCCAAAAAATTTGGGGTTCACAAGGGATCATCCTTTTTTTTTTGGAGTTTGCCAACTTCTTTTCAAAACAATAGGTTTTTTTTAAATGAATCTTGTAGTAAATATATCTATAACTACTATAGAAACTATTGATTTGATCAGGAAGTACGAAAATAGGTAGAAAAATAATATGATGGTCTGGAATGCACCGAGCGCTGCATGCTGTAAATATCGTAATAAACAGAATCTGCTGACACTTTGGAAGATCATAAGCATCCTCCAGCTTTCGACGAAGATACATAAAATGTTTTAAAACCAATATGAGAAGATCTGTTTTTAGATGATTTATTATCAACGGTGCAAACAGTAACTAAAAAGTAATTATCGAAACAACGTTTTTTATCTATTGGGCATCCAAGAAAAAAAACCATTGCATCTATCAAATTGAAATTTTGTTGGCTTATTCTACAAATGCATAGCTATGGTTTTAATTAATTTATATATTTTTTATATTAGTATTTAATCCATTGTTCAAACAATTTAAGTTGATAAAAAAAGATCAAAAATTTCAAAGGTCCGCCATTTTGTTTTTTGTTATTGCATGTAAATAGTTTTACTTTAGATGATTCAAATGATTCAAAATTGAGATTTTTGCCAAATTCAAGCAGGGTTAACTTCAGGCGGTCATACCAGCAAGATTTCCATTAAAAAATATTCAAAAATTGTCTGTATTACCTTAAAACGTACTCTTTTATGTATTAAAAGTTTGAAATTAATAAATCAAAATTTTATTATGAGAAAAAGCTTCATGCAAAAGTCACCGAGAAGGCAGATATCGAATTTATGGCATTAGGAAGGATTGTGCTCAATTAAAAGTATTCAATTTTGAATGAATTGCTATGATTCTGCGGCGTTGCTGAAACCAATTTGCGATTATGTTTATAACATCGTCAGAGAAGCTCAAAGTATTCCAAAATAATTTCAGCTCCAAATGCCTTTAATCCAGGCGTTGAACTTGGAATATTTCACTGTGCCCCACATCAAATATGTTAATTAACAGGGAAAACAGTAGAATTTAAATTGGTATTTGTAAAAGGGATTAGGTGCTTAATCCAAATTGATTTCGAGCGTTGAATAGTATCGTGCGTTGCCGAATGTTTTCCGTCTAGTTTCAATATTTAGATAAAAGCCCCTTGATCCTCATCACACATGTTTCCCCGGTACTTTATTTTTACGAATATACAAACGCAGTGAAAATCGAACGGAGTTATCTGTTCCCAATATCCCTGAGAGGTAGGGAGAGTTCCCCGGGGATGTCTTGCGGCGGCCCTCCGCCCCTTCGGCCATATTCCTGCTACAACGTTGGGCCGAGGTAGAACCTTCACGGTTCATAATCTCTTTTGATGAGGCCATTCCTCGGGTTAATAATGGAAGGACACGCAGAAAGAGGCGATCTTAGTAGTTTTATGGCTTACGTTCCCTGTTTCTGCTATCCAGCAAAAATGCGGGGATAAAAAATGATATTATCCAGCGAAAATAATACTGGGATGTGGATCCCCAATATGCCCGTGTAATCACAGAGTATGGCGGCACACACGAACGTATCATGTCATATTCATACACCACGAAAATATGTCACGGTCTTTTATTACCTTTTTTATTTATATATTTTGTTAGAAAATCTGTGATATAAATCCTATGGACGTTCATCAATTTTACTGTATCCTATGATATTCCTACACTGGCAAGATACAAGAAATACTTGTTCAAAGTATATATAAATATATGACTCATTGTGCTTTCATACAATTTTTGTTGTATATTATGTATTTATATATAGGAATGACAAAGTATAGCTATTTTTTTATTAAGACGTATATAGCCTTATTTAGGTTGGCAGACACCGGTGGCTGCCATGGCGTGTGTTAATAATTAACGCACAGATTACAATCAATCCTATCCTATGAAATAAATGTATTTCTAATCAAGGGTGTAGTAAAAAATAATATACTCCATTTGTATTTTTATATATCACTAACAAATTTGTACAGAAAAATTCCGGATTATATTTGAATTCCCCTCGTATATTTAAAATAAAATATTCAGGAGTACATTTTACGAAGAACACCGTAGAAGACATATTTCATGTTAAAATTCCATTAACACTTGGGGATCTTTTCTTCAAGTCAATCATTAATGGCTGCCATGGCGCATTGGTGACAATCAATGGCAATCACTTGTGAGTGCCAAGGTATGGTATGTGTTAAAGATTAGCTTGATGCAAATTTAAAGGCGTAAACATATTTTTATGTAATGTTTAACTTGGGGATGTCTTATTGCTTTCTACACATGTTTAAATTGGGATAAGATTATTTGAATGGGACTTAAAATCCTACGAACTTATTGAATGATGTATTATATTATATATGTCTCTTCTTTATATAACTCTATAAAATTTATAACGACCAAATTTTTTTAGATACTTTTCGAAATTGAGTTGACCATGTATCATTATTTTATAATGGGCTCTGGTTTTGTTGAAAATTTATACTTTAATATAAATATGAATGCGAATTTTTTTAACGAAAATCCAGCAACTAAGCCACTGTAACAAGGCTTGGTAGTTTCATTATAATAAATTTTGCTTGAGGCATGTTTGATAGTCATATGAATATTTTGCAACCCATTTTAAAAATTCTATGATTAAAACATGAGACATGGCTTTCAGTTATAAAAATTGTCGATCATCTGATCAATACGTATATGTATAAAAATTCATAATTTGAAAAGTTGAGCTTTATTTAAATTTGCATGAAGCTGATTCTCATCTTCACATTCTTCCTTATTGTCTCAAAGATGGGGTCTTTACACTGTAGATTGAAAACGTCTTCATCATTAAAGCTAATATCATTAGATGGTGCTTGATGTCGTTTTACAACGTGCTTTGTCTTCCCTACATGTTGGATGTAAACAAGTTGTAATGCTTTCGAGCGATAAGATTTTATTATATCAAATTTACATTTTGATTATGGCAATTTGAAATTGGGTCAAGTTTGATGGAATCTCCGTTAAAACGTATCAAATGTTGCAAAAAGTCAAAGCTTAAACCAAAACACGAAATAAATCCATTTTTCAGTGCAATATTCATATTTAAAACCTTTCCATTTTATCATTTGGTCATAGTTATGGCATATAAACCCTTTCCACACGAGTGTCGGCTTTATGTCGCCAAAATATTAAACCCGTGTGTATATCGCGTATTATGTTCTATTAATTATTTTTGCTATTTATTATATTATATATATACTATAATATTATACATAGAAAAAAATCAAGCGTTTATTTGTGGGTGCTCAATAAGATTGATCCAGCTGCGAGACTCCAATGACGAACCTAATCAATTTAAGTACGGCATAAAGAAGTCATTATCATTTTACTTTGACTTATTTTGCTCTTAAAAAAAATCTAATAATCATAATATATAGCACAAAATAATATTTAAGACATTCTATTCGTAAATTTTAAGAAATTATAGATTTAAATCCATTTGTATATAAATAAATAGAAAACAAGCTTTCACAATAAATGCAGCTATATTGGTAATCTTAAATCTCTTCAAGGACAATTCTTTCAAATAAACCTCAACTGAGAAGCATTTTATACCCTTCGCTGAGTAGCTATTCTTGCAACATAAAACATGTTTGTCAGATCGACTACAATAAGGCAAATAATTTGACGTTTATCGGGATCATGAAACGTGTATACTTTACCTTGCATAAAAACTACTATATTTCTTTATATAGGCTTAAAGAAAATTACTTTTGTGCTTTTAAAGTCACATAAAATGTGCAGACAAATGAGAAATATCAACTTCTAAATTCGCTGAACAAAAAAATAATAACTATTTTGAACTGCGTTTTGTTCTAAAAAAGTTTTTTAAATTATACCCTTTCCAATGATATGCTACATGTCATACAAATCATTCAATAAGTCGTTAAACTTGAAGAGGAACCAGTTTGCCAGGGTCAGGGTTGAAAAATACTTTTTATGCTTAGCATATTTTTATTAAATTTATTTCCAAAATTTGTTCAAATTTGGCCATCTCTGCTTTGTATGCACGCATTGAAGTAGCATTTTTGCAAAGGCGGATTCCTTCAATTAAGATATCTTTTGTGGGCACCTCTGTATTGTAAATTATTTTTTGGCAGCCTTATTCCGGGGCTCACACGGTTTCCAGATCTGACTCCAATGGATTTATTCATCTGGCGATGTGCACTATTCCGTGGCTCGCATGGTCTTCAGATCTGACACCAGTGGATTTCTTTGTACAGGGACGTAGCATAATATTTTTTAGGTATTTAAAAAAATATTTTTTTACCAAAAACATAGTGACTCACCGGTGAGTCGCTGGCAGTAAAGTCAAAGTAAATAATTCTAATAATGATAATGTATTGGATTTTCTTCGTTCTTAGGGATACCATAAAGAATAGCTTTCCCGTTAATTTGATCCTAGTTGTAACGCAAGCGTGTCCGGTTTTAATCAAGCACGTTCCAAACTTTTATTTTCCCCAGGATTAATATCCAATTTCGAAAATTTAAATAAAATAATAGACCTCCATCCACAATCTCGGCTTCGAAATCATCATTCTAATGGTTTTCCCTTGTAGCGAATTTACAAAAACGAATTCGGGATACGAGAAAAATTAAACCGGCGGGAATCTTCTTCCGCCACCGCAAACTTTGCGCCACTGCATTAAGCGTCGATCCCCGAAAAGTGAATACTTAATTCGGCACAACTCGACGCGAATCCCCAAAATCCCTCAAATATAAATTAAATCTTCAGAATTAGACTAATTCCCCCGTTCGCAATTCACGCGAACGCCCGCGTGCTAAAAAATTGTTTGCCCCGTCGATTTAATTTTTCTCCCCCAATGGCGCCTTCAATAAAGGATGAAAATCGGGTCATTGTGCAAAATGTGGGATAAAGCCCCATATTTATCTTTATTTTTTGCGATCTTTCTTTCGATTTGAATCCCAATAAAAATCAATCTGCGGGCCCAAATACTTGAGCACACCGGGCGCGGAAATTCAGCGGGTCATCAAATTTGACCTTTAATAATGCCCGATTCGATCGTTTTTCTTTGCGCAAGATTAATGAAAGCCCGGCGATGAAATTGATTTCATGCGAAATATTTATAAAGATTTTTTCCACAATCAAAAATTCCGCCGCGATGAATCTCATATAAATTCTAATTGATTGCTTTCAATCTCCAATCTTCCGTCAAAATTTCGATTAATCTCAACTTCCATTCTCTCCACCCGATCATCATATATCATTTCCACTTTAACTTCGCCCGGAGTAGCTTTAAAGGCCGAAACCTTTTTTTAAGTTCTAAATTTTGCGGTTCAATCGTTCCCTCGAATTTATCCAAAGGGACAGTTATAATCAAGTTCGCCGAGGAAAGTCGAAGTTTTAGATGGGCGAAAAAGGGTGAGTGCCTCTCCGTAAGCTAAAAGGTTTATATCATTTTATCTCAGGGGTGGCATTTAATAGATCCCCTCGTTGCCTACTTCCGTTATATAAAACGTTTTTGAAAAGCGATTTTCGCGACGCCGAGTGGACTGGATAAGTTTTAAAAAGCCGGAATCGTTTGTGTGACTGAAATTTGACTTCCAAGCCCGGACGAGGAAAATCGAAGAAAATTCGAGTTATAAAATAGACGTTCATAGAGCGTTTTATTAGGAAATTTCATCTGAAAGGCGACTTGTTGAGACGTATTGTGTCATACGATCAATATATTCAGTATATAGCAATTATTATAACAGTATAGTTATAAACATTAATAACGTTTATCTTGAATTTATTTTTGGGTAGTGGTAGCGTCCGGATCATATTTAATTTCGCGCGTTTTTCAGGTTTCATACTAGAAATTTAAAATTAAAATAAAACGTTTATTATCATTTTTTTGTTCGACAGAAAATTTACACAAGGTACATAAGGCACTTATTTAGTATTTCACAAATCATATAGCCGCAAAAAGAAAGTTGCGTTTTAGAAAAGTTTTAATTTGAGTATATAAATTTCAAAGACATCGCTTTAAAACTCACTAAAAATATTACAAAGTGATTTTTTATTTGTTGGAATACGATTATCATTAACATAGTTGTGTTTTTTGATGTCGACTAAATTTAAATCATTTTCTATGAAAACGGAAAAATCTTATTCGGAAAATGATGAAATGTTCAGTCCATTTTCATAGTGTAATACATTTTTAGGTAAAATAAATATATAAAGGCACAAATATCTATGCTTCTATATTAAAATAATATGTATAGTTTATATATAAATTTATTAGGTGTATTGAAAAGTCCTTGCCGATTATTTAACAATGAAATAATCAATCTATTCTTTTCATTACTATTTCCTACAGGTTTTCGAAGTTTTCAATATTTTTTTTGATTTTTTCTTCTTCTGATTTTGAGTCGAAATATGTACAAATATGATTTTCGATAACAGTTACGTTTTGAAACTGTTAATTCTTTAAATAATATGCCAAAGGTTGAAAAAAGATGATAATTCATCGAAGCCAGATCTATTGAATATGAAGTGTGTGGAAGGTCTTCACATTTAATTCCCAGATTTTCCTCAGTTTTACGTCGCAGACTTATATTATCATAGCGATGTTGTTGATGATGTTGCTAGACGAATAGATGGGCGTTGAATAGAAAGACTCCCTTCTATAAATACCGGTTTATTCCACACGAGAGAAAGATAGAGAGAGAGATCTGGCTGCTGGAAGGACGACTTCCCGCAACCAAGGTTAACCAACGACTCCCGCTTTTGTGCGTTACTCCTCCCCAACCGGCAACGGTGTACGCGCAAGAATCGATCGGTCAGTATGCAAGTGCAATGTCTCCGCAGGGCCACAAGAGATGGCGCTGTTAAAATAACACATTGCATCTGAAGAGAGACGGAAAATGTCGCTATTAATCTGTCACTCTAATTTGTAATCCTTTTTATATTTTGAAAACCAAAATCGACATGTAATATATTATATGATTATTTTTTTCCTTTGGAGCAATATAAGCCAAAGCCTAAAGACAAAAACTCTTCTTTCTGCCAAACTCAAGTAGGTTAGGTTCGTCATTGGAGTCTCGCAGCTGGGTCACTCTTTTTAAGCACTCAAACAAAGTAGCATTTTTATGACCTGAGTCTGATATTTGAACCAAATACTTATACTAACCTGATATAAAGCGATCGTTGAACTAGAAAGACTAATTTTGAAGGAGGGCGAAATTGGAGTGATTAAGTGCATTTAAAACTGCATAGTTGTCATGTATGTATTTTATTTATTTTTTATTGCAAAAATATAAACATTGTTCGTTTTTACAATTAAAATCAGACGGCTGAGGCATTAAAAGCATGAATAATAAATTCACCCCCGACCCTTAAAAACATCAAAATAAATAATTTACGCCATACAAACACAATAGTACTGTCTCGTTCAGCAAATAAAATTGTGATTAGCTTTAAAGAGTGAATAATGGCGTGCACAAGCCATTTGCTTGCTTATTCTGTAAACCTTGCACAAAAACCCGAAATCGGATAATACAGAAAATACCTGCCGTTCATTTCCATTAAATTTGGGCTTTTATTTTCATTTTTAGCGACCCAAGCGTTTCACGGGGCGTTAAACAAAAACCCCTTATGTAAGTGTCACACGTAAACATACACGCTTTATTCGTATGTTATAGCATTCCCGACTTACACACACGCCACTCGTTCAACACGAAATACACCCCTGCTCTAGGGGTTCTTTTGTAGTGAAATTCTTGAGACTGGCGCAAACACTTTTTGTAAATTCTATTTCGTGTTAAAAGTTTAAAAGCTGAAATCGCCGTGTTTGCTGGAAGCCTTTGAAGGCGCTCGGCAAACGTTCAGCGAAAATTATGATTTTACAATATATGCTTGCATAATTTATTGGTCGACAATCTGCAGAATTAGCTTATATTAAATAACTAGAAATTTTTAAAAATCTGTAATATTATTTAAATTTTTATTCGGCATATTTGACAAGAAATTTCTTTTATCAAAATTTAATTTTTAGAAAAATGGCATTTTAATGTATTTAATTAAAAAATGCGTCATCATTATCAAGATCGTATTATCCAGGGATTATAATTGAATTCGCAGAATTATTTCTTTAAATGTTAAATTATTCAAGGGGAATGAGAGGGCTTATGAAAGCTCAACTTTTTTGACATTTAATTCTTATCTGCTATGAGGTTTCTAAGAAATTATTTAATATGCGATCTTTGTCTGATCCCAAATCTAATAATATGTTTCATGATGAATAAAAATTTAAGATTCAAAACAATTATTAAACTTATAATAGATTCAGTAGCTGAAAAGTAATTAATCAATTGGATATTTACGCATTTTTTAAAAGAGGGTATTTCAACAAAAACGCTTTAACTTTGTTAGATAATAACGGCCATATTATTAAAAAAATATAAATAAAATTAATTGAAAATTATTTAATAATATATGGCAAATTATTATAAAAGATTATAGTGTTATATAATGTGTGAAAAATATTAAATTTTATTTTCAGAAACATTGCACCGTTCGAGAAACATTCCGTGCATTCTATGATTTTTTGTTGTTGTTCAGATTGCTACAGATCGATGATAAGCTACTTCTTGTGGTCTAAATGATATGAATACCGATAATATGTGGCTCTAACAAGATGTCCCTACACCACAGCGCATGCCACGATGGACATTCAGCACGAGCGATTTAAGTGTATGGTTATTTCGCATGAACTGGCAACCGACAACGTGCAATTTAATGCCTTTGGACTTCTTATTTTAGGAATATATTGAATTGCAGATTTATGTGTATAAACTGCAAACAATTGATGCCATCAAAGTCAACATAACGAACGCTATCCAGAAAATGAAGCCAAATTTATGAGACAAAGTCATTGAAAATTGTACCTTCCGAATATGTACCACCAAACAAAGTTTTGGCAAATATTAGAACAATATTTTAATTCATAATTATTGCCATTAATTTATCATTGCTATAAAATAAAAATTATGTAAAAATCTTACATATAATTTGTATTATTAATTTTTTAAAATTGAGCGTTCTTATTGAAAAACCTTATGGTTCTGGACCTTTCTGAACTAAATTATAAAAGTAGGAATTTACATTTATATTTTAGTAAAACATCCCCATATTAAAGAAATTAAGGGGATATTCTAGTCAAGAAGCACAAATTTTGGGGTTTTTTTTCGAACTCGATAAAAAAGAAACATTTTTTTTGCCAGATATTTATTGACATATTCGGAGTGTAAGGGCTAAAAAAGGCGTGTCCTGAGTGATAAGATTTCAACCCTTCTAGTCATCTAAAATTAAAAAATATTTTTAATTTGAAAATATGTCACTTTTTCTTCCAAAAAGTAAATATTGAGATGATTATTAAATATTGGGCAGGGCCAAATATGAACGACTCATATACCTACCAAGCATACTGAATATAATTTAAGAATATTCTGAGCATATGTCTCATGGGTATTTTAAAATTTTAATTGCAATGAAATGTGCTTCCATTTAAAGTTTAATTGTTCGGTGAATAAAATGTTTCCATCCAAGTCGTACCTTGAATAAATATTTCCAAGCGGAAAGTTTCTCTTTCTGGAGAAATATACAAGTTGACAGCTGTAACGATCAAAGTCATTTATCGTAATAAGCTCTTTATATGTAAAATCCCAGAAAGAAATTTACACGTGTATGAAATCGGCAAAAGCTCTAAGCTGTAAAAATAAAACGACCTTAGTAATCATGTCTATGTCGTAAAAACACGTGTTAGAACACACACCGAAATGGATATACGGAATATTTATAAACGGAAACGGAAAAACACAGAAAATGCTAATAAACGCGCGCGCATTTTCGTATTTTTGCAGAAACAACCATAAAAAACCCTAAAACCTAATTAAACTCTTCACGGTGGACTTATCGCGCATGTTTTCAACCACTCCGGTTTTTTTTTTGAGTTTTATCTTCTTTTGACCAGATGTTCAGGTTGTATCCACAAAAGAAAGCCGGAAACAGCAACGCGAATTTTTGAACATCGGTCCTTTTTTAATGAAAGCCCTTTTGGCCTGCTGCCCTCGAGGTATTACACGTTATTTGGAAATATGAGCGCGTTATAGGGACACCGCTCCGAACAGGTTTTCATTGCGCCTTTCCAAAACCTGAAACGGGAGGCGATTATTAATTTCGGGAAATTGAAAAGTCTTATCGGCAAAATGCCCGTTCGCAGAAGCGGCGGGATTTTGTTTTTCCCGTGTAAAAATCCGAATCAAATGTGCGGTCAAATTCTTTTACATCCATTTCAATGCGCGGCTGAATTTTTAATCATCGTTAAATGTGGCTTACATGGAAACAAAATTACGCTGAAAGCACTTTAGCTTTCATGGCGATGTATAATTGCTTTTTTTAAAAGTGTAATTACAAATAATATTATGTGAGAATAGGACAAGCCTATGCTTTTAAAAGCTATTTATACCAATTTGAGACCTAGCGCTAAAATGTCACATAGACTGAGAGCCCTTAGGGATGGTTAGCTCTTTATGAAAAAAATAACTGATTTGTTGGACAGATATTTACTGTTGATTTCAGACATAGAATGATCCCAACAGCGAGACTTTCCGATGACGGGACCCTTTAACACTTGGCAAGAATTGCCAAATTTAAAATCGTTGAGTACTTGAGTATTTGACAACCATAAATACATTAAGCATTAAATAGCATATTTGTAACAGAGAAATTGTATGTCATGTTTCGAGGGTAGTCCCAAAAGTACCCGATCTGAACGGATCCATCACTTCACTGGGATATACACTAGGGTGTAGAGATCACAGAATATTCCGGGTACGCATTTTTCGCTAGCAATGTCGCAAAAAGCTCTAAAAGTGGCTAAAAGGCTTATGTGCCCAACCGGTCCGCCTTTCAGATCGCTGACACGATAAATGACGCCTCGCAAATATATTTAGCAAATATATAAGCGCAGTATTTCCATCTGCAGACAATTCCAAGGGCAAATTTAATGCACTTGTATTATTTTATTTTTTCATACATTAAAAAATGCCTTGGTGCTAAAAGATTTGGTAACAATGAAAATGTGTACTTGGCGGTTGATAGGCTATTTTGAGGAGCTCAACGGTTCTTACTATAAACAGACTATGTTGAGAAATAAATATATTTTTTCTGAACTGAAGACTGAAGTACGGTCATCAAATATAATGGTATGTGAATTTAAAAAAATGTCAATACAGATAATGCAATTTAATGACGGAAACCATGATACATATGTAGTGCCATCAGCATTATAATGTTCGACTATGCTATGGTACACATGCTGTATCATCGGGTTTTATTAATATTAAGGCGTTTATTTTTAGCGAAAACTATTGATACTTTCAATAAAATAATAATGAATACAAATTTAAATATCTATCACCTGTTTAACTGTGGTTTATACATATCCGGTATTATATATAATATTTGTATGTGATTTTGTACAATGGGAGAACTTTTAAGCATAGTTAACAAACTATTTCAACGAGCTTTGGAGCACGGTATCAAGTTTAAATTTAATCGTATTCCGTCAGTGATTTTCGGATTACTTTTACTTAATATTTTATATGGAATGATATAAATCGAATTTTTGAGCACTTTCTGATCATCATTTGTGAATCGATTAGGACAAAATTAAAATTGCTTCGATTCAATGCTTTAACATTAATGATGTTTACTAAATTGTTAATAAAATACGCTGTCAGTCAATCAATCAATTTTTAATGATGCAAATAAGGGAGCTTTTATGAAAACGACCCAAGCAAAATATATCTATATTAATTAGATATACATTTTTATTCTTGTTTTATTGTATTTTTGCGTGGAATTTGGTTTAATAGCACATTTAATAACGAAATCGCGGAGTTAAACCAATTTATTAAAGCTCTTATTTAAACAAAATGAGGAGGTATTAGGCCTTTGGTGCCATGACGAGCACCGAGAGCGAAACACAATTAATTCGATTATAGTTAACGTGGATTAACAATTTGTTTTCCTCAACAAATCACAAATAAGGTTTGGTAAGCAAATTTTCCTCAACACCGTTGTCACTCAAAAGGATTGTAAAGTAAACGAAAATCCAATTATGAAACGCCATTAAAGCGAGACAGACACTTCGTTACTTGCAGGTTTTATTGTCGCTGAAAATGGATGATAAATCCACTATGTGAGCTTCTATTTCATTTTGCACACACACAATATATATTCAAATTTGTCTCCTCGATATTTGCAAAATAGCTTGGCGAACAACATGTGGAATTTGTGTCGAGCTTGTATGAAAACCACGTCCTTGATACATATTTTTCGGCAATCAAATGAGCGATACATGTACGGCTTTTTTGATATTAATCGCTCGCAAATTCACATGTATTCAAGGCTTTTGGAATTATTGTGAACTTTTGAACAATGGACGCACAAGCGAGCTTTCATCACGTGAAAAAAATCATCGATTCGACGACTTTCACACGAATATTTCGTTTAAGCATACATAGAATGCTGTTGTAACGTAAATAACACACAATTTGAATAGCGATTGCCACGAAGGAAATATTTTAATTCGCGGTCTAATTTCGGTCGAAAGCATATTTTTAAACTTGTTATGTAGCAGCAAAAAGCTCTCATGTAAAGCTTATATAAAGCGAATACGGTGAACTTACATTCATTTGCTGGCAAGCTTCCCAGATTGCATTTTAATCAGTTTTGAGCAAAATGTATGGTTATCTGCAAAAATCTGGTTTTGTTTAATAACAAATCATTTAAAATATACGGAAAAGATTTATTTTAAAGTCCTCAAGTGCCTTAAGCAACAGGTTTAACACATTCAAATCATTGTACAATATCACAAATATTTGGTTTTTGGTTACAACATTTATGTAGGCTCGAAATCCTTGTGTTTAATTGAAATTTACAGAATACTTTACACATATATTAAACTATTTTCAACGTAATCGTGGTCGAGATCGAGACATTTCTAAACATCTTTTTCCATACCTCGTCACAATAGAGTCCAGAAAATTCCCTTTTTTTTCCCATTTCTGTCCAAAGCGACGGTGAGAGCGCATAATGACCTTTCCATCGGAAGAATTTACTGTGACTGAATAAAATGGTCGACAAAAGTTATTTTTATTGCTGACATAATCTTTATTTTACGAATTTCAAAGTAAATTGGAATTTTAAAAAAATCATTCATGGTCTTTTATCACAACAAAACACATCATTTAATAAGGTCTTATGGTGACAAAATATTTTAGTTCGATCAAAAAAAAGTGTTTTCTTCATTTTACAACAATATTTGTCCATGAGAAAGCTTTGTTCGAAGTGAGTACCGTTTTTACTCACGAGTCAATCAAAAACAAAAATACATGGGAAAATTCTTCTGCTTTTTAGAGCTGTTTAAGCGCAATAAAAAGGATTTTTTCATGCGATTTGTGACAATAAATAAAACATAAATTCATTAATATATTCTAAAGTTAAATTGGCAGTCAGCTGAAAGGCCAGCAAATGGTGAAAGTCGCCCAAGGTGACCAAAAAGGCAATATTTAGCGAACAAAGTTTTGGTATTTTATCAATTCATTACCTTAATAAATAAAGTAAATATTATACGGCATGATTGGTGTATTTAATGGAAGAAATTGGGAAAAAATGACCCCAAATGGAGAAGAAAAAGTTTAAAGTGAAAAAAAATCCTACGAACTTATTGAGTGTAGTGTTTTATTTTATAACAGAAAATCTTCCCTCATCATAAAGAAAATTTGTATTATAACATTTATATTAACATCCATTATGCACATTTGAAATTTGATCATCAGATCATTTTAAAATCTTCACAAAGCCTTAAATTCATAGCTAATTTCTTTGAAAATGAAGATGGGAATTTAACTACTAAAACCCTGCTGATATTATTTGTTTATGGTTGGATGCTATGCATATTAACATTATTTATTTAATAATCATTGATGAAAAGGATCACATTTATATCTTCAATTTGTGAACGTTCACCCAGCGAGTCACCGAAGAGAAGAAGAGAGTAAAGTTTCTTATAGTATTTTAAAGTCATCATTTATGAATGTCTTCGTTCCAATTATGTAAAATATTTTTAGCCCTCCCCGCATTAAAAATTCGCACACATGAATTTTTGACCATTGCTTCATTAACATCGGCCAGAATTTGCATGTCGGGTATTACTTGCCAAAGTAAAATATTTTTTTTACGATCGGCACACAAAAAAATGATGTTCATTTTTGCGACATACGCTTTTGTGTCGGCCATTTCGCAAGTCGTGAAAGATAATTTTTCGCAATGATGAATAAATATTCCGAGAGAAATGTCAACTTTCCGCGATCTATCTACCCACCGCGAGTTAAAAATTCCACCCCCAGCCGACTCCCACCCTTGACACTTTCGGGCGCCTCTTTTAGAAAACGGGATGGGAGTTTCGCCACAGCCTTTTGTTAAGAGACAAACTGAGAACAGCAAACGTTTAAGCCCATGAATACAAATCAGGAGGGGAGGCGCCTTAAATAACCGAGTATTTATTAGATTTAATGATGAATTAATTACGCATTAAATTCTGCAAAATATTTAAATCTTGACATTTTAATTAAAAATTGTAATTTTTCACCTGAGAAGAAAATTTATTCATAGGAAATAATTTATTTTTACACGTCGCCAACACCGCGCTTCTTTTGCGTGCGGCGATGAAAAACGTCGGGGGGAAAGCAGGATTTAGAATGTTTTAACTAAAAAACTGTGGAGGTGGGTGGGTTATCCTGGATGTATGGGTGTGTTGTTTTTCATCAGGGGCCATGACTGGGTTTAATCCGGCCCTGGTCTGTGCATGGCGGATAATTTGTTCGTATCGGAAAACACTTCAAATACAGCAGCCAAATTTCAAATATTACTTTCCCATCTTTCTTGCACGCCCGACTGATCAGAACCCTTGATATGCGCGGCTGAGCGAAGCCTTATTGCTGTTATGCACTCAGCTGCAAAAGACAAAATCTGAAGACCCACCCCTTGCAACAATGCACAACTTAAATATATCATCTCTGCTCGAGACAGTTGAATTCAAAGTTTTATTCAAGACGGTAGGAGGGTACGTCTCCGGGAATAATACATAAAGTCTATCGATGAAATATTATGGCTTGATAAAATGTCACAGACAAATTTATTTTAAATATTTTCTATGGCGATTTATATTTAAAATATTACCCCATCCTCATAATTAAGGGATTATTCTAATATAGAGGTACAAATCATGTTCGATAAAAAGGAAACAAAAAAAGTTATAGGGTAGTAAAGTGTAAGGGGTAAAAAAAGTGTGTCTTGATTGACTCGATTTTAACATTTTTAGTCATCTATATATATAAAAATCAATGTCTCCCGTCCGGATTCCAAGACTTGCTTACCATTCGCTATTTCTTACATAGTCGACCCTACCTAAAAATATGGAGCATGATGAACCGTATCGGTTCGGAACCAAGATTTTTTTTTCAGGAACAGAACAAGGACAAGAAGAACATCAAAGAGACGGCCTCGAAAGGATGCATATGAGAAACTTCACTTTGCAACGTAAACAAAATTGTCTTCCGTTGACTTCTATATCGTTTTGTAATCGCCGAACTGAGAGGGGCAACCTGAAAAAATGGCGAAACCACTCAGTCTCGAATTCGCTCGGGTAAGTTGTACGGTGACGGGGAGACACCCTCAGTTGGTGTAGGAGCGAATCCGAGATGCACTTAAGCGTCACGTATGTCTTCACCCTACCCCGGCAACGCCCTAGCGAGGAAAGGGGGGACTGGACTCCTTGTACTCCAGAAAGCCCTTTCCAGTAGAGTCAAAAAGGTCGTCTAGAGTAGTTTTCCACCATCTCCCTATGAAAACTACTCAGTCTTAATATATAAAATCAATGTCTCCCGTCCGGATATTTGTTCGTTTGTTTGTTGTCACGATTTTTGTCCGCTCGGCTGCGTTCGGCCGCGCTCGGCGGCAGTCCGTGCTCGGCGGCTCGCCAGTCGCTATACGAAGTGAGGGAGAGCGCACGCATCCTAACCTCTCAGCCCCACAGCAATACATCGCGTAGTTTTCGAACTAAGCGCGTGTTGCTAAGCAACCACACCCAACATATGCCTCTCCAAATCAATAAATAAACAAATCAATCATTCATCAGCGAGTACCCGCCAAGCAAAGCAATCCCCGACCTTGGATGCATTTTCACACATAACAAATCAATCAATAGTTGTGGCATTGCAACGTATGCTGGGTATTCGCTAGTTTAAAATAAAAAATAATCTTAGTTGCTGCTTTAGTTCTTATCTCAAAAGATTAAATATCTAATGCTGTTCAATTCCTTAGTTCATAAACAACAGTGGTCCAAACAAAAATGTCGTCCAATGATTTCATTATTCCAAAATACACACCAAACAGTCTCCAATCCATTTTGAAATGAGCAAAAATTTGCTTGATAAAAATGGATCGTTCTTTCGTTCCTTTGGTTGAATAATGTTAACGCGTTGGGAAGAAACATCTCACATGTTTCTTCCCCTTGGTTAGATATGTTGCTGGGTCACTCCGACTGGACGTCCCAACTCCCCACAGGACAGGGGCGGTTTAGGGCTTCATTGCTAAGGTTTGGGCTTTCACCGACTTAAAAGTATCCGGGCAAGGCGTCCGATCGCGAGGCGCTCTTTTGATGTGTCAGTGGTCCGATATTTGGACCGGTTGAACACGGAAACCTTTTGGCCACCCAATCCAATTTTAATACTTTCTATAAGAGTTTTTGAGGAAAAATATATCTCTGAGACTTTCTACGACTTTCATCGAGTCGTTGACCCCCCTGGCTCCGCGGCCCTGAAACCTGTTTTAGGGTTGCGAGAAAGACACCACCTAATTAATATTGTACCACCTTGTCCTAAAACAAAATGGCTTTTGTATATAGGAATCACACATGGATGACCCTTTAAAAATGTATATTTATATTTTTATTTGTATGAATTTATTTAATCTATATTATGTGTTATATACAATATTTTGATGAAAGCCCAATTAAAAAAAAAACTAATATACATAGCGTTGATTCGAATCTACAATTGTTTTACTTGAAGTACATTTTTCGAAAGAAAAAAAAAATGTATGTCTGTCTGTTCGCTTAGTATTAAATCATTTAGGGTATTAATTTAAAACAAAAATGATAGTGGGCTTTTATAATATATTTTAATACATTTAATTTAATATGTTATAAATTATAATTGAATCAATCGAATCAAACAATGTAACCCTTCCTCATTAAAAATCCTAGACGGCTGCTATTAAAAAAAAATCAAACAGTTGTTCAGTTTAATTTATTTTATGTGTTCTACCGCGTGGAAGAAAATGGGCAAACCTTTCATGGAAATCTTCACGAGGAAATCTACTTTGGCGAAGATTACGATCTCTGGAAACGATGACATAAGAAAGACGGGATAAATTATAATGCATTCAAGAATATTGTTTTTTATCCATGCAATAATCTGTTTTTCAGTATTCACAATTTCATTTTAATAATAAAAATAGCACATCACTCAATAAGTTCGTAAGATTTTTTCGCTGAAATTGCCAAAAGACGACCCCAAATGAAGAAGAAAAAAGTTTAAAGCGAAACTTGATAAGATGTGCAAAAAATATACGTTTATTCAGTCAAACTAAATCGAATGGGTTATATTTGATAATGCAAATGTTCGTCCTTATATTACATCCTGAAATAAACGAAGAAATGAAGATAAAATCGGGAATTCGATTATAATTTACATACTCATCCAATATGGCGCCATCAGAATTGTAGAGAAAAGTTGGGGGGACTACTATTGAAATTTAGGAAAAGTTGCTTGTATAAGGAAATGTAATCATTATGATATGGGCCATTATCATTATTCATTCTGATCTAAAAAACAATTTAGTAATTTATCTCACACTCTTCGCTAAGTAATCAAATTCGCTTTAAACAAAAAAATATTTTTTAGAACGAATATCGATCAGTGGATTCTTACCTCTCCATCGCTGCGGAAACTCATCCATATTCATTAATCCATTATTGAATTTTCTTACAATCTTTTTAACTCATTTTCCTTTTCCCTACCAACACCCCGCTGCGGAAGAACCGTTGGTTTTATTTCCCTTTGTAAAATTTTCTTATTTTTTCCATTACCCACGCGTTTTTTGTGCGATAGTTTTTTTTTACAAGCTCATACATTTTCCAACGGGAGAATTTCAGAATTGCTTTTCCAACTCATTTTTTGGAATGTAATATTTCTCTCGCATATGAAAAACAACGTGTTGCTGAAATTCAACATATCGCTCTGAACGATCGTTTGATTCAATCATTCCGTTTTATATTAAGCTGATTCTGAAAATGTACATCGTCAAAAACATTGTGCGAAAAAGGGGACTACTGTAAAATTTCATCAAGTATGTGTAAATTGGGAAAAATTTGTATCGTTTCATTCATGGCCGGGAGTTTATAAACATATTTATATCCCTGACGGGTTTTTCATATTTAATATAATACATTTTTGAAGGACTTTTTTATTTAATGTACATTATAATATTTATCTATACCCAAGAATTGCTGGTAAAAATGAGACTAATGAAAGAAATTAAGTGGATTTTTTTAATTCATTATAATTATGATGTAGCGTGGGCGATTTAACATTCCCACGCAATAGCGTTGTTGGTCTGAGCAAATTTAATTTTCCAGATTAACAGCGACATCTTCCGTCTCTCTTCAGCTGCAATGTGTTATTTTAACAGCGCCATCTCTTGTGGCAACGTGAAGACATTGCACCTATATATCGACCGATCGCTTCTTGCACGTGCCCCATTGCCGGTTGGGGAGTGACGCGCAGGAGGCGGGAGTCGGAAGAGTCATCGGTTAGCCTTGACAGCGGAAGGTCGTCTCTCCTGCAGCCAGATCTTTCTCTCTCTCTTTCTCATATGGAATAAATCGTTTTTTAGAGAAGGGAGTTTTTCTATCATGGCCCGGTAGAAGAACGGATCTGTGCGCTCCACCACTTCTGACACCAATGTTGCGCGGTGTGTCTGTCCGCAGCGTCGCAGATGTGGCAATCAAATTGACACATTGCATCTAAAGAGAGACGAAAGATGTATCATATGTACTTAAAATGCACTTTAATCAAGTTTCCACGCTAAAAATTTAACCACGTCTATCGAAATCATAGCCACCGTGTATCGAAAGTAAACGACGTTTATTTAACAATGATTAACGTAAGCTACTTGTGGTTAAAAAAGCAACATTGTAGATTTAAATTTAATATCGGTACGTATTAAATTGAATCAGATTTCGATTTTTTTTTCGACATTTCTGTAGCCTACGCGTGCGCAAGCTTGGAATTCAGACGCTCAGAAAATAAAATTACTGATGGTTTATGCCGCGGGAAGGTGTATTCTTACCGCTAGTATTGTTTGTAGTCTCGTAAGTTGTGATCTCTCTTCTAATAAATAATGATCGCCTTTTCATCATCTCATTACTTCTGCTTAGGCTTTCACGCTCTGATAGCAAACGAACCCGCTTGCGCTATTGGCGCTTATCCTTATTAGCGGAAGGGTACTAGCTTTTGTATGCCAGTGTCATAAATCTCCGCTAACAGTTATTTTTGGATTCTCGAGTGTAGTGATACACCTACGTTTCTTTTGTGATTTGAGCTTTCTGGGCACCCATCTTACATACAACTTCTTGTAACCAAGTTTTTCTGACACAATATCACTAAGGAGACTTTAAGAAATATCAGGAAATTATATGCGGAGATCGTTAAGCATCACACTGTGATCATTTCGCATTTTTTTCTTCAATTTTTTTGCACAAGTTCGTTGGAAACTACTGATGATTTTCCACTCCTTCCCTCATCGTGAGTATCAGTAACCTTCTTTGAACAATCTAACCCATTTCATGACATACTATCGACTCATCACATAGCTACCATAAACATCCATAAGTTTTAAGTGGATATTTGCGTTAGTATTGTTTTGCAAAGTCAAAAAATGGATGACCGCGTGGATTTCGCATTGACAAGAGGTGGCGGGAGTGCGCGACGACCTCGCCATCAGAAGAATTTACTGTTACTGAACAAAATGGCCGAAAAACACGCGGAACCAAACAAATTGACCCTTTACACGCCAGGTGAAAAAAATTATAAATAAGTTTTTGGTCGATTAACCATTTTTAGCATGCTGGTTAAACCTTTAATTAGATCATCCCTTCAAACGATTGTAAATACTTTATGCGATATTCATATGGTGGGTATATTAATTAGATGGATTACGCGTATCTT
Source organism: Stenopsyche tienmushanensis (assembly GCA_008973525.1). Lineage (NCBI taxonomy): Eukaryota > Metazoa > Arthropoda > Insecta > Trichoptera > Stenopsychidae > Stenopsyche > Stenopsyche tienmushanensis. Next base: position 123,229 of record WACJ01000234.1, on the reverse strand, counting down.
ATATACAGGCTCAGAAAGCTCGAGAGCTTGGCGATGCTAAAATACACTTGGAAATCTAAATATAGTTCCGCTCGTTTATATTCAAAACAGAACAATTTGCGGATTAAGTCCAACAAAGTTTTCTCGTTCGAACCGTAATGTATGTAATTTTGTGCATAGGTTCCATGCAGGCAATAACAATTTGTCACCATTATGAACCTACTACATAAAAATTATGGAGATCGGAATGTCCTTCTCTCGATGGGGCGAAACTTGCGCTCGAGCGGTTAGATTGTACCCGGATGTACTATATATTTTTTGTCACTATGGACTCTGGAAGATTTTCGATAAGACGATAGCGTATATAATGGGGAGAGCTCTCCGGCGAGCTTTCTTTTTGCACCCTTGTTTGTATAATAAATGCGTGTCGCCTAAGATTCAAATAAGCTCACCTATAAATATATAGCTTTGAACATTTTTATCTTTACTCCATACACCTCACACCACGGACACAATCCTGAAGATTTTAACAAAAACTTCTGCGTAGGATTTACACTTCTCTGCCTTCATTCTCTCTCCCTTTAGGGATGAAAGATAAAACCGATATCTCGAGTCGGGCCAGGCTGAATACTAAGATGCGTGAAGCGATTTGACTTTTGCTATATTTTTTTCACCCCTTATAAGGTGACACGTTACGGACGTAAAACGGTTGAAAAGATTTTTTCCGCCCTTTATTCTGCGGGGTTGTCATCCGAAACCGAGAGTAATATGAATTCGATTTGCATACGAGAATAATAAGCGATCGAAAAATTGCCACATAAGTAGAATTCTAAATTCGACGAGATCGTGAAGGATATACTTAGCGACGTGCCATCCCTTTGTTACAAGGATTAGAGACGAAATCGGGCTTTCCATTTAAACTGTAATTATCATATTTGAAAGTTAAGGGATGTAAATTATGCGCATTAAAAATACATTATCCTTTTATGTAAGATAAAAGAGGGGGCGAATTAAAAAGCTATCCCTTATTTTACATCTATTTTAATTTTAAGCAATCGTCCATATTCGCAGTCTACGGATTGTGCAAGGGATATTCAAATATAAACCGGAATTTTGCAAATGAAGCTGAAGCTTCCTATAACTGGTTTTATCTAATTATTGCATTATTTTAAATTTATATAAATTATTATAAACCATTTCATGAGGAGATGCTTTAAAAAAATATTTTTTATTATAGACCAAGCGTTAATGCTTTAGGGGTAGTATACGTCCATTTTAAATATGAAATATTATTATATTGTTCTTGGACCATGCTATAAAAATTTTAGGGCTCTAATTTTATTTATTCGAGGGTATATTTTAAACAAAACAGGGTAAAAGTTCTGTTAAAAGCTCATACGTTAGCGTTATTATTATGACACTGTCAGCGTGGGCTTCTGCGTCTTGTGCTTTCTATCATATCCTCGACTGTGTGTATGAAGGCATTTTTTATGGATATATCCGAATAATGAGAACGAATTGTTGCAAAATCTCAGAATTTTACGCCAGGCGAAAATATCTGATATAATATTGAAAATGAAATTTATGAAAAAAAATGATTTTGAGGGCTAAATGATCTTGGGGGATGGCGAAAACTTTCGCGAAGATTACAGCAATTCTTTGCTGCGCTTTGAAAAGTTTCCCGGATGATGTGCTATGAGGCTAAAGGACCATTATAAATTCGCAATACAAAGTACGCCGGAGGAGCGTTTATCCCGAACAATATGGAAATTTAGCGAAATTAATGTAAAACGGGAATGATAAACATCTGGAATGGGAGGAAGTTGTAGAGTACGCCGATGTGCTAAATTTTTGTAACTCGGCACAGTGCTAAATAAATCATCGTGAATTTCAACCGAGCAAATTCTTACGTCAGTACGTCTCTGTCGAAAATGTGAAACATGACAATATTTTCCAGGAAAAATTCTTTGAGTGGCTCGGATTCTTTTCGTGTCTAGGAAATGCGAAATTCGAGAGAATCCTTTCTGATATTATTAAAACACACGTCTGAACGCAATGCGAATGATTAATCGACGAAAGCTTACGCTTTTATGTACATTCAAGATGTAAAAATATTCTGAGGAAAATATGAAAACGCTAATTTTCAGCCTTTTCGCTCCGAAATTGGTTCGATCAATCCTTTTTTAACACATCTCAGAGAAATTATTTTTACAGTGTGCGCAACGTTTTTCAGTCGAACGATCATTATATTATATATAAAAATCGAGTATCTTATTTTTCTACACAGTTCCCTTCATTAGAAATACATTTATTCCATCAGAAAGGAAGCTTTTTGATCTCGTCGCTGAAGAGAAAAAGCAAGAAGTAGCATCCTCTGTTGCGCAACGTGAAATTATTAATTTTTATTTAAACAGCCTGCAGCATAGACCGCATTCATTGTTTGTCTGTTATATAGAAAATTAATCAATAGAATACCTTTCGAGTTCCAAAATACCATAGCCATCACTTTTCCAATGGAGTAATTTCTAATGGAGCTATATAAATAATATATTTGTGCAGCAAATTCCGAGCTATATTTGAATTACTCTCTTATAAATATACTCGATAAATTTTGCTTTAAATAGATAGTCCGTATCCAGATTTATTCTACAAAATTAATTTCGTTGAAGAATATTTATATATACAATTTGTATGTCTGTCTGTTTATATTTTATGATTTTATACAATATTTTTAGGTAATTAAAAAATGTTTTAATTATTCAATTGTATCTGAGTCCCGCGGTTAATCGGTTGGATTCGTAACTCAATCATCTTGGGTTCGAATCCTACAGGAAATGTGGCTGGCGACCACATTTTTAAAAACATATATACGCCATGAAAAACCATGTCAAAATGGTTGGCAATGATTCCATAAAAGGGATTGCTTAAAGCCATTTCAAAAGAAGAAAAAAACATTCAATGCAAATTGTTTATTAATTTATAAAAAAATATTGTATGTCTGTCTGTTCTATGTAGATATATTTTTTGCCAAATATTAATCTCCAATACCTTCCACATATGTTTAAATTAGAATAAAGTTATTTTTATGGGAGTTTTAATGAATTAATTTAGTCTAGAATTTTAAAAAATTGATTTGTTGTTGCATATTTTCAAATTTTTTTTTACACGGTTGACACAATATCTCAAATTCTATCCAATTGATTTACTTTAAATTTATGTATATTTTTTAAAAATATAATTCACTATCGTTTCTACTAGATGTATGTAAATATTTTTAAAAAATATTTAAAAAAATCAAAACTGAAAAAATAAAGTAAAAAAATGCCTTTTTTTAAAAACAATCCCTTATAATTTACCAGCCTATACCTTTTTTGTATATTTTGCAGATTTGTATTGTAGCGTGGGCAATTAGCCATCCCATATCTTCCGTCTCTTTTAAGGTGCAATGTGCTATTTTAACAGTGCTGCGGGGACATCGCTGCATCTGCAATTACCGACCGATCGCTTCTTGCGCATGCACTGTTGTCGGTTAAGCGGTAACGCGAGAAGGGGTCGGTTGGCCTTGGCTGCGGAAGGACGTCCTTCTCGCAGTCAGATCTCTCTCTCTCTCGTGCTGAATAAAAAGTTACCTAAAGAAGAGGGCCTTTTTGTTTAACATCCGTCCATCCCAATCCGTCTGTCCGGCTATACATGATACGTGCGTTAGCGTGGCCATTCCGACGAGCCATGAACATCACCAAGCATTAATGTATGTCTGTCTGTTTGTTCAATATATATTTTTATATCGATCTGATATTATGTTATTCTATATAATGTTGAACAAATCAAAGATATTGCCTTCTTTGACTGTGAATGGCTTTTAGCTATGAAACATTTGATATAACTTTTATAAAATGTTGTAATATATTTTCACGTGAAAGCGCATTATATGGTGTGTGTATCTTTATTGGATTTTGTGCACCATGTGCCATTTAATCTTTATCGCTGGCCATTAGTAAGTTGAGCTTGATTTATGAAAGTCCGCGGATAAATGGCCTCTCATCAGTCGTGGAGTGTCAACGACGCCGCTACCGCAGAGAACAGCTTAAATTACAGTGCACAAATTTAAAATGCAACGACTGCGGTGGCGAACAAAACATTGAAATGAATTCAAGGAGAAGGCAAGTGTATCCGGTTAAGGATTGCGCATGGGGGGTTTAATCAAGGGGCGTCTTTGTGTGGCAGCGGTGCAACACAACCCCGAGCGGAGGGAGGCGCACCCCACCGCAGCCCGTCGATTATTTTAAAGATTTCTCCATGCTCGTATTTACTTTTTATCTTGCACGCGTACAAGACGTGTTTGTTTAGCTCTTTCTTATAGTTATGAGTGGCGAGGAAGAGATAAGCAGTAATGGGATGACAGACGCAAAGCGCACGTACCTCGATAAGGTTCCTCCCTAATGTATGGACGGATAAAACGGAGCGTGTTTTCCTCGAGTAATTGGGGCGTGACGCAAATTGACAATTTGCGCGGAGGCTTTTCGGGAGACCATGCCGCCGTTAATCATTTCTGACATTAAGGCAAACTTTTACAAAATCCTGCCAGAATAGGTGCTCTTTGAAGGATCCATTTTGGCTTACTCCGGGGTTTGTCAGGCGAGGATTTAAGCCCCAAAGCCGACCGCCGAGGAAATGTGCCTGAAGATTAACGTTTTTTTTAATGAAAGCCAAAGCATTTAAAGCCAAAACTATTATATACATATATATATTTATATAAACACAAAATATTATATTTATTTTTTTATATTTAACACTAAAAAAATATATTTTCAATCCTTTATGCAAATTTTCATGGTTAATCCGGGCTTCGAGATTAAAAAGCATGAAAATTTTCATGACAGTCAGTATTTTTAATTTTCAATAGAATCTATATTAAAGATAATATTATGAACGCCTTGCCAATATGATATCGTGCATGAGTTTAATATTATGCAAAAAATAAGAGCATTCATGAATGTATTGAAATTTATTCCTTCTTTCTCATAACACCATCCTCGCTGCTTAAGATCGTGATCTTCGCGAGATAAGATTTTCTCGTGAGATAAGTTTTCCATGTAATGTTTACCCATTTTCTTCCGCATGGTTAAACACGTTAAATTAAAAATATCGTAATAATTTTAATTAAATACCGTCCCGAATATTTTTAATGGCGGTCGCCGAAGGCTTTTAAAATAGCGTATGTGGATTATAATTTTGAATTTAAAATTTAGTTTTATTATGTAAAAATATGCACTTTATTTAAAGGCAAACAGACAAACACACTGTTAATTTTAATACATATGAAGACTGGTGATGTCCAGGGCGCAAATTTAATCATTTTTATTATAAGATTCCATAATGAAACTTTATAAAAGCAACTCGTGGAAACACCGAGCAAGAGTAAATTGCGATTTTTCATATTTGCGCTTGAAATTATTTCTCGGAACTGGACTGCTTGTAAACACAAAGTATTTTCCTTCGATTCAACTCCTCAAATGACGTCGAATTGAAGAATTTTCACATGTATATATAATTCATTACCATTAGCAAATTAGCTTAATTTAAAATGTTGGTTATTGGTAAAGGTGTGATTAAACAAATTGGCTTGAACGTCACTAAATACGAAACTCCAACTTAATATCTTCGTATCCATTGTACATATCATAGAGACGCTACGCGTACGCATAGCATAACGTAACCATTGCAATAGTAGCAAATCCATTTTATTATATATTACACAATACATACCATGAGCCGAAAAATTTTACTTCTTCGCATATTTTTATTGACAAATATATACTCGTATTATGATATAAAAAATAGTCAATAGGAATAATTTCAATCAATTTTTTTCAAAATCAATTTCAGCGAATGATTTAAATTATTAAGCACCTGATTATGATACCAGGGTAGTCCAAAAAGTACCCGGCCTAACAAAGAAAAAATAAAAAATTGAGAATTCTTGAGAAATTTCAAAAATAAAACTTTGTTGAATAAACTAAAATTTATACAACTATTTTTGATGAAATTCTGAAATTTCTGCCAAAATGCATTTTGTTTAAAAATTTTGTTACGGTTCTGGATTATGACAAAAAAATGTCTACAAAGTTCTTACTTTCAAACTCGTCTTGTCTTTGTTTAAGAAACAATATACATCCTCAACTTTTTCATTTCACCATAAAAATATCCATGCTTTATCAGAAAGTCAAATACCGAAAACCAATAGTCACCATTCTGGTGCCACCGCTACGCGAGCCTACGTGCTGTCGCCTTCGCCGCTGTCACGGTTGCCAACCGTGACGTGATTTCGGTCTCGAAGACCACACCGCGGGTCGTGTGCAGCACCGGAGCGCTACGCATTAGCCGCAACTCGGGCCTCGGAGACCGATCGACGGCGGACGTGCCCCCATAACAACGGGAGGGGGCGGGTCTTTAATCCTCCGCGACGACAGTCAAGATATGTCGAGTGACGACAAAAGGAGAGCTCCAAGGAAGGATTAGGGATACCAAATTATTGCCTTCTATGCCGCAAACTGGCGACAATCGCGAGGCACGTGGCCTCCATCGGAGGTGGCGATCTGTCACGGGACCAAAATGTACGTCGTCCTTGCCCCAAGACTATTTCTTCACTCTATTATTTTGCCTGCCTTTCGATTCATCCCGGGCGGGTCTTAATCATCAAAAGTGTTGCCAGCTTAAAGCCGACCAAACTGCCGACGACAGAAAATTTTTGGTCCATGCAAAAGTTCATTAAAATTTCTTGAGAAATTTGAGGAGTAAAGTTAAGAATTTTTCATCCCCATTGGTTCTCCAGTCTCCCCACAGCCCTGACTTGGCTCCTCTAGACTTTTTGGTTTCCTCGCTTAAAAGCCGTTCTAAAGGGGACAAATTGGTACACGATTGAAATCATCCCAAGCTCATGTTACATCGGCTCCCCGGTCCCCCATCCCAGAGAAGGTCTTCCTGGGTATCTTTCAAGCCTGGCAACACCACTTTCAGAAGACAGATTTAAGACCAATTGTATAAAAAATATTTAAAAATACATAGAAAAAAATATCTCTTGAGATAGCCTCCTTTCAGCCTGAGATGGAACTGTCTTTGCCTTTTTTGAAACCGATTTTCCCCTTTCAGTCGGTTGTTTTGACTGTTTCTTTGTATCATGTGTGAAGTGATGAACTCATGTTTCATCCAATCGACGTTAACACTCGGCTTGATTGCTATGAAATATCACCAAACACCCGATTGAAACGTCCCCAAGATCCTGTTAATATTGCATTGTGAGTAAACGCGGCACTCATCTTGCGCATAGCTTTCTCATGTGCAAATTTTCAGTCAATATGCAATATATAGCAATTTTTGAAATTCCTACTATATCTGCTAGTTTGCGTACTTACAGTTGATGGTGATCCAATACCATTTTGTGGATTTTAATCACCATTTATGGCAGGTCGACCACTGCGATTTTCGCCTTGGCAGCTCGTACTTTACTATTGTAAACGAAGTAATAAACTACCCCAGAGTAAAATATAGCTCGATTTTGATATTGATTGGACTGAGATCTTTCAAATAAAGGTATTGCATAAAATAACGTAACCCCATGGTCACATTACATTTTGGCTGGAAGACTTCGTAATGTTTTAAAAATAATTTAAATCGAAATTGCATATTATTAAAATCAATATTTTGAATATATGCAATAATCATACATTCTGAATTTGATAGGGGTTTTATTGTAGGTATACTTGTTGACTATGAGTTGAACCATCTGCGTATTAACGACTTGTTTGTGTATAAACATGAAGGCACACATTTGCAGTTTTCGCTGGGAATTTTCGCGCATAAATAGATTTTTCGAATGTAGTATGAGAGCGGTCCTTTTAGTTTTTCTCACATACTCTCATAAACATATCGGAATGAAGGGTAAAGCATTTCCTATGTCGGCCGTTGATTTGTATGGGGAAATATTGGGACTTAAATATTCGCTTTCATAGTCGCACAAGTGGCCGCTCCATCAATCACCCGTTGAAAGTTGAATGCCATTGCCTTCATTTTTGTGTGGAGAGGCTTTTATTTTTATTTAGCCGGATTTTCCTTTTTGCTGTGAAAATATTCACACACACCCCCGCATTTTTTTTGGTTATTACCTTGAATTTTTTCCCCGCAATCGTGCGTACTCGCCCCTTACTTACACGCTACATATTTTTTTATGTTTGTGTAATAGCTCGTACAATTAGGGTGTTTTTGTAAGCGCGCGGAATTTTATTACATTTCCTTTAAAGGAAGATTGATTACGCATGCCGTTATCTTTAATCAAAACCTAATAAAATGTACTGGATATATGGAGCCACTATGTGTATCGGGCCACTTCAAAGTATTTTTTATAAAATTCCCAAAAGAGTTCAAAGCGTAATGGCGAAGCTTAGTTCGAGTGAGATAAGCTGAAAAAAATATTTGGATTTTGACTCGTAATATAACATATTCCTTCGTGTCCTGGAATATCAAGGAGAAGTTTATTTTCAGATTTGTGTTGTTGAATGAGCCTTACTGTTTTTCATTCAGATCATACAGAAAAGGACCTGAGCGGAATATACAATTCTGTGAAGTCATCAGCATTTGACCATTTTCTTAAGGGGTATTCCAGTCTAGAGACAAAGAAATTCCTAAAGTTCTTATTATTTACGGAGTTATAGCTATTTTAATGATGTGGCAACTAAGCCGATTCTACCACAATGAAATCTTTAAACGCGTTTTCAAAACTATTTTTTAAATACGGTGGACAAGATATCTCAAGTTCTAACTTATCAATTTACTACTAAATATAATACAAAATTTCTTTATATAACCTTCTATTGCTTCTACCAGATTTATGTTATTTGCTTTAAAAAAAACTATTTGAATAAAAATTAAAACTAAAAAAACAAGATCAAAAAATGACATTTTTTAAACAGTCGCCATTTTGTTAAATTATTTTTTTTTTCTCTTTCTTTGGTAGGAACTATAGCGACACTATTATTAATTCAGAATCTTTTTCTTTTTATGTTTTAAAAGACTATAATAGTTAGAATCGTGTCAACCATCAGTCAATATTTTTTTAAATTTTTAATTAATTTTTTTTTTGATATATTTTAAAAATATATAAATAATAAATAACTGTTAAAAAAATATGAAAAAATATTTTTAGTTTATTTTTTATCAAATTTGAAAAAATGCCTCTTGACTAGAATACATTAGGCATTAGATTTTTAGAAATGTTATTTGATTGTAGAAATATGGGGCCAAATATTTATTTAAATGCTAATTTTTTTTTCACATAAATTATGTACAATATATTATATTAACCCTTTGATGAGTATGCACTCACACTCGAGCGATCCAGAGAGAGAGTAAGCACGCATATGTGACGTGTTTTATTGTCAATTCTTCTATTTCTAATACAATAGGTATCAAAAGTGATCCTATTTGAGACACTATTATTTGGGTCCCAAATGTATCGATTTCAAGCTTGACCAAATGTCAAGCCATACATATTAAACTGTATTTTGTCATTTACAAAACATTTGCGTTTGCATTTACAAACATTTGCGAGAGTGCCTGTTTCAAACAGTGATTGTTCAGTTTATTTTGATTAGTTTTATCATCTAGACATGTATAATATACGCGATTTGATGGAGACAATTCCAGATCTTTCAAGCAATGGATGAACAAAAGACAACGAGCACAAAATCAGGTTCGAAGTGGGTTGCATCCAATAAAATTGATAAGCGTTTTTTGGAATTTTCAAGGAATCGTTCATTTTGAATTGCTGTCAAATAATGAATTGATTACTTCAGACGTGTATTGTCAACAATTAGAGAGATTGAAGAATAAATTTGATGAAATTCGTCTAGAACTCATCAATAGATTCGAATTTCATCTTGAACCACGACAACGTGAGAATTCAGCGAAAAATACCATTAAGAAAGTAGAGACTTTAAATGGGAGTTACTATTACATATACCTTATTGTTCTAATCTCGCTCCTTTGGGTTTTTATTTGGGAATTTTGAAGATATTACAGCTGTTTTTCTACGCTTTTTTGATGCAGAATAAAAGTGTAAAGAATTTAACTTTTTCACAAAAAAAAATTGCAGAAACAATTACCTTAAGATTGTCGATAAGGAGCTTTATATTATGTTTTATATAAGTCAAAATTCTGTGCTCATATTATATAAATAAAATAAGGTTAGTGTTTCAAACGCCCTGGATGGTCCACAAAGCCTAGAAAAAGTAGAATATTTATGCAAATCAAGCAATAAAATGAAACTCTTCTTCGGCGGTGTATCATCCAGAAATAAAATACAATTCTAATATGAAAGTGTCACGTTTATTCCGCATCAGATAAGAAAGGGGAATATTCCGCAGGAAAGAAGAAAATTTGTCGTCCTACCCCTATAAAATTTACACGTAGAAAACGTTCGGGAATATCTTATGATAGTTGTCTCGCATAACTTCTCATATTTTCCCAATCTAGCGAGCTCTCGAGTCGGGATTCCAGATCTTCCAGATCCCCATTTCGGGATGCGATATACAAAAATGCGCCTTTGTCGGAGCGACCGCACTGAATTTATTCGAAATAATGCTGGAATAGATCGATCGGAACGGTCAAGGTTTGCCCTTTTTCTATCGCAGCATTCGATCTAAATATCCTTATTACGGCCAATAAAGGCCAATCATTGAATTATTTGGGAAAAAATTACAAAAACCCTATTAATAAATATTAATGAAATGTCGCAAAATGTGGCGCCCGCGGCACGGAACGAGGGCTTCGGCCGTTATTCTGAATGGAATAATATCAAGCCCTTAACTAGGACATGGGAACATTTCAATTTTACATCAATTTGGGCCCATATACGCTAATAAACGTTGTTTTGTTTTATAGTTCGGGCATAAAAGAAAATCGCTCGCGAATATCGGTGGAAATTGTTTGGCCTGGAAAGAGGAATGTGGAGCAGATCGTTTATGAAGCGACATTTTTGACAAGCACATCGAAGCTTTCGTTTCATTTTTGGCGTAAAATTGGTTTAAGATTCTTTATGAAAAAGTTTAAGTTATTATATATATCGTAGTTAACTTTAAAAGATAATTATCTAATCTTCCTGTGCACAGCGTACAGTATCCATTTAAATTAACTATTATATCAAAAATGTTTTTATAACGCCAAAAAAACAGTTCCCTGGTGTGTCATCAAAGCTATATAGTTGCTTTAGATTAAGTTAATTAAAAACTTTCCATTTCGTTTATAAAACGTTTATAAAACCGTTTATAAAACGAAAAATGTAAATTAAAGCATATCTTAGCATTGTATGAACAGTCACCCTGTTATATTTAAAATTACGCGCCACGTAGCTTACAACTTAAACTATTTGAGAAATACGTGTTATTTAAAAATATTTTGTTAAAGAAGATGATTATCTATATACAGTAAAATAACTTAATTATATTTTGTGCTACATTATAATGAATAATCCAATTAAATAGTCCTCTGGCAACAGTCCCCGGTATAATTACTTGTTAAATATGGAATAAAGGTATGTGAGCTTAATAAGATCGATTAAGAAGATGGCGAAATCCATGTCACATTTCTAAAGAAACGATAATCAAATCCAAATATTTAAAATCGATCAAGGCAAGTTAGCAAATGTTATTATCTAATCCAAACACATGTTTAAAAGGGAATAGAGTATTTTATACTTTTGATGAATCTATAAATATCTCCTGATATAAAAAACAGTTCCTTGTATAAATTTTCAAGAAAAATTCCTAAAACTAATAGGCTAAATTTTTAGGAATTGTCAAATTAATATTGAAAACTTATGCATCATCCTAATATACAAATTTCATATTATTGATGACATCCTAGTCTATTGAGCTATAAATATGCTAAGGAGCAAAAATTGTTACTGAACTCATATTGCAATATTTTATTATCACAATACAATGAAAAGTTTCATCGTTGTAAAGCGGCAATGAGGGTGGTAGCAAAAGCGATGACAAGGGATGAAGTTTGAATACAAGTTCTTGTTACGGATTAAATACATAATTTGATATTGTTTTTAACAATAAAATATGTAATTAAATTTAAATAAATATACAATAGTGTTATTGAAAGCCTAAAAAATTTAAGCTTATGACTTCGAAATGTAATGAATAAATTATGCCGATTTAATTAATACATTTCACAGTGAAATCGCTAGAAATAAGGACGTTTAATTATTAAACAATTGCTCTAATTTGTAAAAATTTGCATACAATTATGTTTGGGGTTGCTTTAAATATTAATGGCATGAATAAAAATTAATTTAAATTTTATAGTTTAAGAGTAATTAAATATATTGCAATATTTGATTACTTTACTGTCTTTGTTCTACAATGGGTTCTAATTAAATTTCTGGATAACCCTTCTTGTATTGACAATAATATATTAATTTTATAAAGTCGAGAATATGTCAATAAAACTACAAACTACGCTTATAAATAATTAATAAAGTTTCATCGACATTGTCACAGAATTATATCTACTTTGTTGAAATAATTTTATTTAATCATGCTCTTTATATTAAAATTTTAAGCTGTGAAATTTAATGAAATCTTAGAAACCGCAGTGCTCTATTTATTTTATTATATATACATATTTTTAATAAAATTTCATAATAAATGACACAATTTAAAATAAATGAGAGCGCCTTCATAGACATTTAAAATGCGTTGGATCACGTTAGGCATGTTTATCTAATTAAAATATTTTTTTAATCAAATAGAAAGCTCAAATGTATCAAATTTTAAATAGAATTTGCAAATAAATGTCTTTAGTTTCAGGCAAGAGTTAATATAACACAGTATTTTACCTTGTCAATGATTTTATATGGATATGAGTCCCGGACTTTAAAAACGATTGGAAGCTTTCAAGATATGGCTTTATAAGCATTTGCTCACAGTTTTATGGAAAACTTTAAGCAAATGGATTCTGTTCATAATGACACAACAGTGAAAGCTTCTTTTAAGCATTACAAGAAGGAAATGGAATAACTCTAATACACACGTGATCCAAGACCCAAAAACAACTTTTCATTGAGGGTAATATGCATTATTTGGAATATATTGGGAATTGTATGCTGCTTTTTTGGTTTGGTTTAGAATAACAAAAATGCCAGTAAAACACTAAAAAATGCTTACACTGAACAGTTTGCAAATGTCCAGGTTCCAGAAATTTAAATTGGCCAATTAAGGGATGAACCAAGAACTAAATGAAACGCTAAAATCTAATTTGTCAGATCCACGACAAATAATATATGAGTTATTGCAAAGATTCAGTTCTTTATAGATCATTGTGCAAACATATTTAAAATTCATCAACAAAACGAATAGGATGAGGGTTATGGGTTAGGATGAGTTTTTGTATATCATTGTAACTAGTAATGAGAAATGGCTCATTTTTGATAATATAAGATAATACATCAATGGCCTTCTCTAAAAAACATAACTCAATTCCATCGCCATAATAACTAAAATAGGTTATTTTGTGCATATGATAGGGTATGCCTAGAATAATTAATGCGCATCATCATAAAGCAAAATTGACAGTGGATAAAATACGGGGATCAATCTGGAAAGTGTTGGTGAATTGTTATTTTAGCTGCCCTATTCCCTATAACGGTCTATAGATCTGACACCATTGGAATTCTTTGTTTGGGAATGTATTGGAATTCTTTGTCTGGGGATGTATGTAGTATTACTTAGTGCCCCCTCCCCCAGAAATCAAATTTATTTAAGAGTTAACTAATATTATTATAAATGAAATATATCAAATATTATTATAATGTATGTTTTAAAATTATATACAAAGATAGTACCAAAAGTACCTGACCTAAGCTGTTATTGTTGTAAAAAAATATTATGATAGAGTGTCCAGAAGCTACGTTATTTCCGTGATCGTACAGATCATAGAATATGCCGCAAAAGGCCCTAAAAGAGGACGGAATGGCCATAATATATGTATGCTCAATCGGTCCGCTTTTCGGACCGCTGATATGACGAATGAGCGGCTCGCGATCGGATGCATATCTGAACATAACGATAACGAAGAAAAGAGGGATTGGATAGCTAAGTATGTATTATAAAAACAGACAGAGTCAATCGGTATTGGTTCATGTAAAGTATTGTAGAATGGTTGAGTAAAAAAAAACCATGTGCAACCGAGTCGGTATTCTGCATTTTGCGCTCCAAGCCCAGTTGCGCCCATGGCGGGCGCCTGATTTGGCACGCCCTTGTTACGACCCTGTCTCCAAACCTGACACCACTGGATTGATTGGTCTGGGAACGCGCAAGAGTTAATTTACACGACAGAGGTAATTTCAATAATAATCGTCGCTTTTGCAAAAATGAAAAATAAATGCTACTTCAAATCACTATACGAAATAGAGGAGGCCAATTTGAATAATTTAAAAAAAAAATCAATAAAAACATCTTTAAAACAACCCTGATATTTAGGAGGTAGGGCTTACATTTGAAACGTAGCAAAAGACCTCCATAACCTTTTAAAAAAATTCCATATGCAAAAAAGTCTTAGCTTAAGATATCATGGCTTGGTATTATAAATATAGTGTGGTTTATCCTTTACATTACGAAGTGATAGTCACAAGTGTTACAATATGTTTTTTATACTTCAATAGAACAATGCGTGATGGCACGTCTTAATCGTGTTAGAAGCTCCTTCAAATACCGATGAATTTAACAGGTTGGATGTGTTTTCGTAGCATGTTCCTTAAACGGCACACAAGGCCTCAACTGTAATGGAATCCTCGCCATCCTTATGTGACGAAACCTTTGTCTAATAGGGTTGTATTTAATAATAACAAGCGGCACATACCACATCAATTTAGTGTCTGTTATGAAATCAGGAAGGGAGGCGTAATGATGGCTGCGATGTGGAAGTATTTGTTGGTATCATTAGCACAGCAATATCGACATATTAGGCGCGCACATGGAGAACAGTTTATCCCGCATAAATAAATAGACAAGGATGAGTATGATATCGTAATCCTGGCGAGGGTGCCGGTGTTTTAACAGGAGCGGCGGCCCACCTCAGGTGCGCACGTGCGCGCGCACGTGCCCATCCAAAGGATAACAATCACACGGACGGGAGAAGGAGACACGATTTTTTCTTTTCACCTCTTTTGTGATTATATTTCTTTGCGGTGGCCGTAAGCACCACTGCGGAGGGATAATCTGTATATTCCAGCGCGAGGATTAAATGATCCCGGAATTCATGCGTTTGCGGCAAACGACCGAGGGCGTTATCTAATGCTGGAAAATACTCTTTATGAATTGGCCAATAAACGCGGATGCGAAAAAGTCCCAAAAAGGGCTTTAAATTCATCCGTTTGTAACTCCGCCGCGACTAACATAATGTTTGCATTATACTTTTGTATCCCCAAAACGATATAACAAATTTATTTGTTATATTGCTATATCCATTATTGGATGTAGACAATTTCCATATGAGATTTTCCCACGGATATCGATGAATATCCGTGAATATTGAATATAGGTGATCTACAGGAAATATTAATTTTCGGCCAAGAACCAATATCGGAAGTTTTCATACTTTCAATCGATTGTCTTAATTCAGACTTAACTTGATTTCAACTTGACGATTAACCCTAAGCCTAGCGTTCTAAGTCAAAATAGCTGGTTTTTAAAAAATGATGTCGTTTTTATAATTTTCAGTTAAAGTAAAAAAAATCTTCAAACATTTGACTGGTTAACCTCTCATTTATTTTTCCACCCTAAAAAAATATTTTTTTCAATTTTCTAAAATAATATTTAGGGGTCGCTACCAAGGTTTGAATTTTCATTAAAAAATTTAAACACTGTTTTAATCACTAACTTAACGTATTTATTAGGGTGTCCCATAAGTTTTTTTCGCTTTCATATTAAGAAAAAAATAAACAATAATTTGTATTACATCAAAATTTATTGAATAATATATGATCCATTCTATTCTATTATCTTTCTCCATCTCTCCGAAAGCCTCACGATGCCTTCTTGCCAAAATGTCCCAGGTTTGTTGGCAAAATATTGATCAAGGTATGTTTTTATGTCATTTTTTGAATTAAAATTTTTACCACGTAAAGAATTTTTCAATGAAAGAAATAAATAATAATCTGAAAGAGCAATGTCCTGGGAGTATGGAGGACGAGGTGAAACATCCCAGTCAAATGATAATAATTTATTTCTGACGAGCAAAGACACATTTTTTGGATGTAGGCCAGGTTTAGCTACAATTAAAGCTTCTGTACCCTTGGTCCAAGACCGTTTACGTTGGATATTTTCATAGAGTATCCAACTTTCATCTCCAGTGATAAGTATCTTCAAAAAAGGTTGGCTATTATGTCGCTGGAGAAGAAGATCGTATGTTAAAATACGCTGAAGTTTATTCGAGTCAGTCAATTCATGAGGAAGCCACACATCTGAACGAATAATGTAGCCCAATTTTGTCAGATAATTATGGACGGATGTTCGTGGAATTTCTATCTTGTTAGCTATTTCGCTAACAGTATATAGCGGGTTTTCTTCAACCATGGCTATGATTAGATCTGTGTTCATTTGCGAAAGACACTTATGGGACAACTTAATATTTTACGACTGTGAAAAGACAAATATCTTTCACTGCTTTCATTTCCTTTTTCATCAGTTTAAAATGATGTTTAATTTTTTTTTCAAGTAACACATAGCTTTAACCATCTATTTAGCACACTGAAGGCCAGGAGACCTCCTAAATGAATCTCCTTTTTCAGGAATTCCTCCCAAGTAAATGATGGAAAGATTCAGTAACTCTTTATAGTCAGCTGGAGGTTGATTCACTTAAAGTTGTTTTTGAGCAAAATAAATCCTGTTTGCAGTAACATTTTCTATGATTTTTGAGGACGTGATATCATAAATTAATATATTATAATCACTTTGATCAATTTTGTTGCAGTTCTTCTTAAACCTTTTAATAAAATGGATATGGGGAGCATTGACTCATTACAGCTTCTAATATAATTACCATTTTATGATGGCGACAAGCTAGGCAAAGCATATCTTTTTCCATTTTCTGTTCCAGAAGAACATTAACTCCATTTTTCAAGACGGTGCTTACAGCTTGTTTTTGTTGATGGATTTGGTACATTTTCATTTTTCCATGAGTCTTAAGATGCAGCACCAAGTCATATAGATAATTGGAATAAACATTCCAGTCTTGAAATATTTCCTCCTATTGTTTCTTAATATAAAATCCAGATGTTTATTCCAGTTAGATCCAGAATATTGAAAAATATCTGGAGGGGCTACCTACAAGATTTCGATTTGAAACTATATTTTTTTACCGTATGGTTCAACATGTCTACAACAAATTCTGTAATATGTATTTGTACTCTGTCACTTTTTTTAAAATTAGCTTTTATGTAGTTGGTTCTAACAATAGTAGTCCTTATCATAAGTAGTTTGTTGTTAACTTTCTTCTGCATCCTGTCAATTGTTCATCAACTTCAGAACAACAAACTACTGTATAGTTCTAGTAGCAATAACACGCCCCTAATAAAATAAATCGGTGTCTATCCAGGCTTGGAACCTTTGTCTATTACTTCTCTAACTATTCTATCAGAAGCACTTTCGACATGTTGATTCTCCACATCATTCTAATTCTATAATAATCTTGTTTTTTTGTTTTGCCCTCGATGCTTATTTACAATATTGTTATGTTCATTATCGCTTTCCAAGAACATTAATTCATCTATTGTGTGCAGTACTTCATATCCTCTTTGATTATTGTTTTCAGTTTCAAGAAGTTCATTTTCATCATGAATTCTTAATATTTTCTGTTACCGTTGTTTTTAAAAACCGCATAACTTCAAATCAATGTGATGAAATGTACCAAAAATCGATTTAATATTTATCTAAAATTAACTGATACACATATATTAATTAATATATAAATTGTTGTGCCACTCAAACACATTTATAGTGAATTGGTAACAATCTGTAGATGCCAATATTAGTTACAGAAATTTAAATCGAATAACAGAAGCCTAAAGGATGAACCAAAAACGGCAGAATGTAGACCACTATGTAGATACATTTAATCGAAAACTCATCGGAAAAAACGAATAGGATGGAGTTATGGGATAGGATGGGTATCGCACGCCTTGAGTGAATACAAAAAATAGCCCCTTTTCGAATAGCATTATAACTGGTGAAGGGAAACGATTCATATGCGATAATGTAAGACAAAAAATAAATTTATACTGCACAAGTTTATAGTCAAAATTAGAAGTTAAGCATCAAAAATTAAAAGAGAAACGTTTGAATTTATTTAACGTAAAGAAGAAGATATGACATTCATTATAAAACAATATTGACGCTGGAAATACGGGAATTAATCTGGGAAGTGTCACCGCATTCTTTTTATTTACTGGACCTCGGCCTGATGGATATCAAACTTTTTAAGGTTTATAAAGCACAGCCTGAGAGAAAAACGTTTTTAAAATGCAATATTAAATTCCATAATAGCCTTGTAAATTTGATTTTATTGAAAGACAAGTTACCACTTGCTATCGATTTTTTTTTTAAAAATAAGTGCGTTTTATATTTATTTAGTAAAATGTATTCAAAACGCAAAACTCGTTAATTGCTGGCGAGCTTTCTTAAAATTTTTCATATTTCCATCGAGCAAAAACAGGGGATTGACAAGATGATTTGTGGCCTTAAACAAAGAGGGTGAAAATAAATTGAAGATCGCTGCGTGTCTGTGTTTTGATTCGTAATCGTTTTTCGGCGTTATTAATGAAAACGGGTTTTAAAACTTTCATATTTAATGAAGATAAATGAGTCCGGCTACGAATAGCTTCTTTTGAGCGATCATTATTTTTATAATGGACTCAAAATGATTATTTTTGTTTCGAATCGGACGATTGCGAACAATGCGCTTTCCGCGAACGACGTCGCATGGTACGCTTTTTAAACCTTTCTTATACGCTTTGTTTGTTGTTCTCCGTCCTGTTCTATAGGAATGCACGTAGAGGAATGGCTGGATGCTTTGTATGGGAGAGACGTAAACTGCAGGGCGAAGTACCGTGAAGAAGGCATAGAAAAAGAAAGGAGTAAAGGGATGATATCAAAGCAGGAAAAGGGGAGGTCAGCCCCTGAGAGGAAAGGAACGGGCGGAACGATGACAAAAAACACACACCCAACGCGGAAGGGATAGAAACGGGTGAGGATCTACATAATGTTGATCATACCAGCAATTTGAGGATAGGAAGAAGAGGAAATGCTCTTTGTCAATGGTATACTGTCAGCATAGTAATGGTGGTCTGGTGTGATGACTTCCGTTTGGGTTAAATTTTATATTTTCATAACGAAATTGTTATAACCCGATGAAAATTTCAGTCATCCTTTTGTTACATAAGGGATGTTTTTGTCGGCTGTATACAACACCGATGTATACGAGGCCCTAGAAAAAATGTTTCTTATAAATGTGCAAAATCAAAACCACCTTATTTAAATAGCTTTAGATAAATCTCTTTCGGGAGAAGCTTTCTGCAAAAAATAATACAGAAATAAGAACAAAACGTAATCCGTTTGTCTTGTAAGGATTGAATTATGGGCACAGCCCGTAATGTCTCCATGCGGCCCGCGAGTAGATTAAGATATAGTATTAGAAGAGGAGCATTTTTCCCGGCGATTCCCTGCTGTCACAGTCACACTGTGCGACCACCCAATCCCTAATCATGACAATAAATTCTGACAGGGCCGACGTAAACGTGTCTTCTGCCGGTGGCACTTTTTGAGGGGCGCGTCTTTTACATGTCGTCATAAAAGCGCTTCGCGCTTATACGCCCGCGAACGAGACACGCCAAAATGAATGACGATAAAAAAGACTCCTCGGCGAGATAGAGATCTCTGGATAGATTTGTCCCCTTTTTCATCGGCTGCCAGGAATTTGCGAAAAAACATACTCTCACAATGCGACAAAGGAATGCCTCCTTTGTGCGGAGGGTAGAAGGTTATCTTTAAACAATCTCGGGCAAATCAGCCAAGTATTTTAATACGCAATACTCTGATTTTTCGGAAGAAAATCTTTATTGAGCTCCCGAAATATCCCATCAAAGGTTAAGTCTATAAATGGAATTAAAAAGGTCCGGCATTGACAACGGAGCTAAGAATATCTTCAAATATCTCGCTCGAGCTATGGCGAAGATCAACAAGAATCGTTCAATATCCAGGTCCAAAGTCAAATGATTCAAATTTAATTATTTTAATGCGCAAATATTTAATTTAGGAATTAATAAAAATGCTTCAAAAGCAGATAATTAAAATATCATATTTTTCAATTGTAATTCAATCATCTTGGGTTCAAATTTACAGGAAACGTGGCAGACGATCACATTTTTAAAAACATAAATACATTATAAAGGGGAAAAAATATCATTGACCCGTTGATGAGTAATCACGCATATATGCGTTTGGACTCGAGTGATTCAGAAAGAGCAAAGAGAAAAACGGATATGGGTCTCATTATATACTCATACATCGATGGAAAGGTCTTGCTGCAAAGATATCCCTATACAGTCTAAATATTCTCAAATATTGCGAAGAGCAATCCACGGCGTTTCATTTGATTTAGCGTCAACAAAAGTGATTCCATTTGAAACACTATTATGAGACTTCAAACAATATCAATTGTGTTAAGGTTCATTTATTGATATACGAGCTTTATTCACGCTGCGCAGTCCCGAGAGAAAATCTCTTTAAGGAGAAGGCTCTTAGCTGTAACCTCTTTCCTCATAAATAAAATATAATAGTTAAAGTGAGAGAGTTTCCATTAGCATCCGACTATGGCACGTAAAAAATAGTATTTAATTAATCAAAAAAAAAAATACATAATGCGGTTCTATATACATAGAACGAACAGACAGACATACATTAGATTTTATATAAATTCGTCGTTTATGTGTCAAATTTGATTATAATATTATATTATATGGAATTTAGAATACTAATGATGCTTTAAGATAAATAGAAAATTCCTCATTATTTTTCATGTTTAAAAAAATCTGTATGATAACACACACATTTGATAACGGATATGGCATAATGATAAGAATTTGAGCTTAAAGCTGCTTGTGAAAATATGCACGCGGAGCGATTAGTTGATATGGGCAACGGCAGATGTTTTAACTAACATGTATGTTTTTATTTTAATATGGATCTTTGAATTAAATTCTATTTGTTTCGCTACAAATTTGGCTCGACTTCGGCTTAAAATTGTCTTTCGGATTAGACTTTATTGGGCTTAAAGAAAGTTCGCTTTAAAGCTCTGTACGGCAACTTTAAACAATAAAACAACATTTCGTAATATTTTAAATCGCTATCAAGTCAACCGCCACCGACTAATTTAATAAGAAAATTTTAACTATTACAGTTGAAAAGTAACTTTCCCCCAAAGGCAAGGATTACTAAAGAGAGTGAATATTTTGGTCACGTATAATTCCCTCCCCTTATTTTGATTTCCCACCCAATGAAACGCTGAATTTTCTTGCGAAAAGTCAACGCTTTTATTTACATCTTTTTTATTTACATGATGCTAATAAAAAAGGCTTTTATTAAGAGCGCCCCCGGCATTTAAAAATATTACTTCGGGGTAAATTATGTAAGTCAAAGCTCTTCAAACTGGGCAAAATAATTCGATTAAATTTGCTCAGTTTTTTTTGTTGTCTTGGATTGTATTTTTAACATGTAAATCTTCTTAAATGATGTAATTTATAAATGAAAAATAAATTTGATTTTGTAGAATTATAAGTTTTTCGATTCTTTAGCACAAAAAGTGACAAAGTTGTGAGCTTAAAGCTCTTTCAAAAGATTCAATCACGCTTCAATAAAGATCCGTTGCCAAGGAATATTAAGCAAAGAATAAAGTCGCTGGATCATACTTGATCCTTTAGATTTCTCCCCTCGAGTGATTTTCGCATAAAAGATATATGTTGACAATCCGTAATCTGGTGTTAGAATCCCCGTATCAACGTTGGATCACTCTTTTTTATTTCGGTAAGAACTGTTTTGCATTGTAATGCCATCACCTGGAAGAGTATATGTGTAGTCTTCCATCCCTTTGGCCTCAACCCCAATAATAGAAAATAAAAAAAAGCAAATTCAGCGGACAAACGGGTCCTAAATTGAATTAAATGAACGAAATTCGAGGAAAGACCCTTTCTACGTAGTCGGAATTACTGATTTCTCGTGCTTTATTTTTAAAAACACTCAAGCGTGCACGAGTTAATGCCCATAAATATGTATTTATCATGTTTAAAATATTCCCCATGATCTTTAGGGAAAACTTGCAATTCATCGAAAATAACGGATTATACCAAATATGATCCGAAAAGACAATATTTTTTCACCATCCGCTGTACGATATAAGGCGAAATAATGCGAGTTTTCCACGATATGTGAGAATAAATTCGGATATATCTTAAGGGCGAACCATTCATAAATCAAAATTTAATAGACATTCAGAAGAGGCCTGTCGTAGCTTAGGTTCTTATAATCACCAGGCTCTATTTTATACAGAAAGCGAAAAATTTACGTTTTGCCGGCAAAATAAAATATCAAGTTGACTTTTACAGCGTAAATAATAAGGAAAAGACTTAAAACAATAGTGTATATATGTAATAACATACTTTTTGCACGCAAAGCTTTAAAAAATGATTATAGGCTATATGACTTTCTTTAATGGAGTATTCTAGTCTAGAATTTTGTAAAAATTGATTTGATTTTATTTTGCATATTTTTAAAAATACATCTTCCAAAGAAGAAATATTCCAGAAAAAAATATTTTATAGGTCATCAAATAACCTTATCAACAATAAATTAATCAGACCAAATAAATGTTTTTGAACGTTTCCACAGAAACACAAATATCAAGCAATAAATGATATTTTATTGATGACTAGTGATTACCCGGCATGCGTTGCAATGCCAAACTGCGTACATAAATAATATTTTTACTATGCCTATGTTATTTCTGCAAGTATAAACAATAAATTGACAAAGTTTCATTGCAATCGGATGAACGGTATGGCAGCGCATTAAATACGGACAAACAAACATTGATTTTTGCATATTGGACTATGCCTATGCTACCCGTGGAATTCTTAGCAATAAATGGATGAAGTTTTATTGCAATCCGATGAACGGTATGGTATCGCATTTCGTACGAACAAACAAGAACTCATTTTTATATATAAGAAGATTATACATATTAAAGGATCGGAAAATATTCAATATTTTGAAACAATGTCTTTAAAATTGATTTGTATCAATTTTTGATTGAATGAGACACGGTTCATGCAACACATATTTTTATTTTTAGTATAAATAGAACGATGTGAATTTATTATTATGGTGGAATTTTTAATCATAGGGATAAACTAAATGAACAATGAATTTGGATTTTCCATTAATTGTGGCTAATCACTTTAGTATAATACCCAAACCCCAAAATACTCTTCTTTGGTTAAAATAAGAGCTCATAAATAAAATAATTTTCTAGAGAAATCATTTTCCAGGTATTGCATTTTCATTATTACCATGTAACCATCACTCAATAAGTTGATAGGATTTCACTTTAGAATTTCTTCTTCTTAGGTTACAATAATATTATTTGAATAAGAGTCTTTTTAGTCCATTCAGCAATTATTACGCATAAGCAGCAAAATTATCATCATTAGAAAAAGAAAGCTTCTTAATCTCATCACTGAAGAAAAAAGACAAGAAGTAGCATCATCTGTTGCGCAACGCGTAATTATTCGTTTTCTCATAAACGAAGGCGTGAAATCAAATGAAATTTTGAGGAGAATTGGGGCATAGTTTGATGATATTACTCTAAGTAAGACTTAAGACTCGAATGACATTTTATTGATTTATTTGTTTGATTTATAAAAATTAGCCAAAGGTTCGATTATGGTTAATTGCTGAAAACTGTTTAAAATATGCTCTAAATGCTTTTAAGATGAGTAATAAATAATTTTAAACTGTCTTTATCAATTTGTTAACAGAAATTCTTAAACAAAATATTATGTTATGTTTGTGTAATATATAATAAAATTGGCACGCTATTGCTCTAGTGGTTGCTTTATGTTATGCTTATACACAAACACGAACTATCTTTTCAAAAAGAACAAAAAAATATCAAATGCTTTGACTTTACCTAATCATCTTACATCTGTATGTAAGACAAAGTTAGCTTGGAACTTTGTTAATTATTTGGACAAAAATATTCATAATATATTGCATGTACTAGGTACATATCAATTACTCAAAATTAGGAGTCGTGTAAGATAATGGCTTCAGATAAATATAACATGGACCTCAACTATTTGGAGGGTGATTTGTTTTTTATGATCTTTTGTTCTTTATAAGTGCAACCATTGCCGAGAAAATATATATTTCTGCACAGAATAAAACATACGTAATAAATAAGAGTTATAGCGAGAGTTCCGTAATTGCAAGCGTTCGTTGCTATGTCTGGAGCGTAAATCACGCATAGGAGTGGCGGTAGATCGCGTTGTGTCAAGAAGTTGCAAGGGTTGGACCAGAATTAAGATTGGTCTGGGTTCTGGAAGAGGGAGAGCGCCAGGAAAACCCCAGTAAGACGTCCAAAAAGAGGGGGAAGATAAAGAGGCCGTAACTCGCTGAGCACCCCCGCGGGGTTTGTGATCCGACAGCCGCTCTGAGAGACACTGACTTATACGACAGATTCATCTTGCACCGTTAACAGACTCCAAAGAGTATAATTAATATTTTCACTATAAACCTTCGCGTTATTATTCTCAACAGCCCCGACAGGGGGTCCTGAAAGGGTGAATAGAGGCGTGACATCAATTTCGGGTCAATATTTTTATAAGCTTGTTAAACGAGACGCCCGCCTACTGTCAAATTAAATTCTCGATACAATTAGTCAAAGTCGAGACGCAAACGGGCGAATTCATTACTTGACACAAAAGTTAAAATTATTCTTCAGCCGAGTCAATTTTAATTTCAAGCACAGTGCCCATTATTAAAAGTGCGCGTATTCTGCTCTAATGCAGCTTTTATAAAGGCGTTTCGCAAAGCTCTTATGGGAGAAGCTTTTTCAATCGCGAACAAACACGACCCAGTCTGACATAGAAAAATGGTAGCCATCAAAGAAATGAGGCAACAGTGCGATTCCCACAATTTAAGAGTGAAACAATTTTGCATTAAAACATCGCCTTCAACAAGTCGATTGAACAATCGAAATATAATACTTAAATGGGCCCTTTGGGCGATCGACCAGTTTAATTCTATTTATGAATTTCGGTATGAAATAAAATCGGGTGGCTCTATTATTTTTACTCGTGTAAGAGTTCCGCTATTTATGAACACAAGTGGTACTTTGCTGTTCTAATGGTTATGGAGTCTTTGTTCGTTGTTCTTGTGGAATCGCTGTATTTCTTCGACAACGTTTTTCACTCGAAGAATTCCGGACCACTCCGTATATTTTCCTGTTTAATTTTACCCTTTAATTAATATTCCAATATATCCCTTCTAATCTTGACTTAATATCATGCCTTAAGAATATGCCTTTGTTCGCATGTAGCTTTGTTTTATGATTAATGAATACATGCAGACTGTTGGGTTCGTCAGTTGTCAAATTGACACATATCGATTATGGCTTCATTTATGCGATACTATCTTTATTATTCTAATAAATTTATTATATGTTTATAAAATTTTTAGCGAATATTTTCGAAATCATAATATTTGCATATTAAATACGAATAAAGATCAAAAAACTATGTAAATCGCATATTATCGCAATTAAACAAAAATAACATCGTAAAGATTTTTCAATCGAGTGGATGTTTCCATGATCTTATATATCATAGAAGGTCCCAGTACGTATATACTTCTGAAAATACCGCAAAAAATATCCTAAAAGAGGTAAAAATGACCACAAAGTTAGTGTACCCAAACGGTCCGCCTTTCGGACCACTGATACGACAAAAGAGCGCTTTCAAAGATGACTAAAATGGTATTATATTTTTTAATGCGTGTGAGATAATTTTGATTGATTTTACACAATTTTTATGGTTCTTTGTTAGGTCGGGTACTTTTGGGACTAGCTTATATTTTTTATATTACCGATTGATATCGATTCGTATTAAGTTTAAATCATTAAAATTTGCTCATCGATAACTTAGACAATGATCTGACCTATTGTATGCATTTAATAGGCCCGTCGCGAATTGAAAGGGTTAATAAATAAATGCATTTGTTATCAATGAACGAATCGTATCTGTAATGTTGGAAATATTACATGTGACCTATTTCCCTCAGGAGATGTGAAGCCTTTGAGGATCAAACATCGTATAATAAGCCATGAAATATATCGCTTGTCAGATATAAAATGGAATAATAGGGAGAAAAATCTTGATTACAAAATATATCAAATGTGAATAATCATGATGGATGATCAAACATCATACTTTGTTAGTAGCGTGTGTTATTTTTCCACAAAGCTTTTGAGGATTTAAATATTAAATAATTTTAATAAGCTTCACTGGAAACCCAATTTATATTAATTTCTTAAAATACATTTTCATAGATTTTATGAAATTCGAAGCTCTAATATTTATATTATATCTTTGTATAAATCTGTGTTTTAAACTTTATTGGTAAAAGCTTATTATTACAGTGTTCTACAAAGAGATTTTAAGTTCATGGGCTTTTATCGCAGACATCATTAATTTTAATAAAACAAGACTTTGGATATTTAAAAGGTTTTTGATTGAGCTTTTTTTTAAAAATAATCGGCTTTCTTTCATCAACAAAAAAAGCTTTAAGCTTTATGAATTTTCTGTGGTTTAAAAATATTCAAATTATGAAAAACTTGCAATACAAAAGGATATATTATACAAAATATAAAATTCTTTGATGGACAGAAAAAAAGGAATGCTATTTAATACTTATGGCGATGTGCAGATTATTTAATTTTTTTACGTGTTCCTACAGAAACATGAACAACGTAATCGATGTATTTATAAGTCCTTGCAGATTTTGATAGATGTTTGTTTGAGCTCAGTTTGTGTCCAGATACGATGATGACAGCATCTTCGTAAACTCATGCAAACATTCTGACGTGTCGATTTTGGTTATCAAAATTTAAATCAGGTAACCGATGTTTAAAAGACACTCATAAAACTGGAAAATCTTTAAATTTTAATGACAACATATTTGAAAGTCAAAGTGGAAACAGATCCTTGGCTAAGTATTTAAACTGGGCAACATAAAACATGTGGAAAATAGTAGGTAGTACTGAAGAAAATTATGTTTTGTAAGATTTCATAGATAAAAATGAAAAAATCAAATTAATTCTTTCATTGTTAAGCAATCGGAAAAGTCTTTTCGAAACATATAATAATTTTCATAGATGTCCCAACAAATTCATATAAACATTAAATACAATTTAATACATTGTATATACAAGTCTATTTTTTAATAAGATACAGTCTATCGAATCGAAGGCTCATTCGGGCGTCTGTACGTATTCTTAATTCGTCTTTTCAGCATACGTAGCGGAGGATAGAATAAATTACTCTTCTTATTCAGTTAAGTCGGCGAGTTATAATTCGACTCCGCGAAGAGTGTATCTTAAGTACAATTGGCTTCCTGCACATTTCCCAGGGGAGCTTCGGGAGTTTTGCGCCACTTTAGCGGCAATTGTAGAGCGCCAAGCCAGATTCGGTTCAACTCCAGCATGGCCCCAAACTATGTTCAAAGTCGCATTAAGTTAAATGTTAATGTGTCGCATGGTTCCGGGCTCGCGGCGGGCGGGGGCCCCCCGGGGGTCGTAACTCTTGCCACACCAGGCCATATCAAGCCACCCCCGCCCACCCTCACAGGCCGTGTAATCCCGGTACCTTCGACCCCATCAAACCCTCCCAATCTTATCATTCCACGGTTCAACGCACGACAGCATCTATTGTTTGATACCCTACTGGTAAACGCTGATTTGATTTTGTTTTTAGCACGTGTCCATGGGGAGGGTGCATTCTTGATATAACATGAATTTTCTATCCACGCTATCTCACATTTTTTCCCCATTTGTCTATGAATAATCGAATACAAATTATGATTAAAATATAAAAAGCATAAGTAAATCAGAAAGCGATTTACGCACTATTTCTATCAGGGAGATCCAAATGTATTTGTATATTTTGAGACTTGAGATGTTTGAAGTTCCGGAATATGCTGTTGAGCTCGTCAACAACAACTTCAGACACCGATGTAGCCATCATAATGAGACTAACACGACGAAGAAATTGGAGATGAGTATTCCGCAGGGATCAGTGATGGGGCCCACACTATGGAACGTCCTCTACAACAGTCTGCTGGAGTTGAAAATGCCAGAAGGAGCAGAACTCATTGTCTTCGCGGACGATGTTGCACTGCTGGTGACAGTTCGGCATTTATGGGAAATTGAGGCGACGGGCAACAAAGCCCTCGCCAGAATCAACGCATGGATGCGGGAATTGTTTGAAGCTGGTGGCATAGAAAACGGAGGCAATGGTCTGCAGTAGAAGAAGAAGACCGAGGGTCTAACAGTTTGTTGTCAACGGTCACGAGGTTGAATACAGCAAAACGCTGAGATACCTCGGGATTCTCATGGACAGCAAGCTGACCTTTAGTAAAAACATTAAAAGAACTGTGCAGAAGGTAGCCAGCGAGCTCGGACAGCTCATGTCCAACATCGAAGGGCCAAAGCCGTGTAGAAGAAAGACCATAAACGAGGTTGCTCGCGGTGCTCCTGATCGCTGAAATCCCCCTGCTGGACCTCCAAGCAAAGAAGAGGGCCTTGGACTTCGACGATTCCAAAAACCACAACGATCATGACTATAAACGAAAGGAAGCCTGGCATTAGAGATAAGTCCAGAAAGGGAAGATGGACTCACCGACTTATCCCAGTTGTAAACCGGTGGAAGGCCTGAAAACGCGGTGAAATGACCTACTACTTGACTCAGGTGCTCACTGTTGCAGCATGATGACAAGCAAGAAGACCTGGGACCTTTGGTGCGATTACATTGAAGAAATTCTGAGCGCCAAAGAGGGCAGTGAAAGAGAGAGAAGCGGAGAGCGGCTCTCCGACACTAGAATAGGGCAAACAACTTAAGGCCAGACTACATGTCTTCCTAAAGCAATGTTGAAAACAATAGCAGAGGGGCAGAGAAGAACAAAGGAGGGGCTTAGTCAGTAAGAATTTGACACTACCCTGGGATCAAACCCAGAGTGTCTTATGCAAGATTTCCCACAGGAAAAAAAAGAACCTATTGGCAAAATGAATAGGATGATTGTTACGAGGCAAAATGGAGTAGGATGGGTATCGTACACCTTGCCAGGAGGCAACAAAATCACTCTATTATATCTATCTTTTCAGGATCATGGCCTGAAAGAAAAAGGATTAAAAAAACAGTTGAAGTGGAAATTCACTTTTTTAAACACAATTTGAATTTTTAAACTATTGAATTGCTATATTTAATTCATTTATGGCGCTGATAATTACTGATGTCTTACTGAGTAGAAGGTATTTTCATGGTCAATGACTATTGTTTTGCCTAAAAAAGGCATTTCCGCTGGATTATTTTAAAGATAGCAATCAGAAAGTTCTAGATTGTACGAGGAAAAATAATATCTAATCATCCATGGACGTCATGACCATATACTCCTGCTCTTCTTCGTGTTGAGCTTTCAGCTGAATTAATGTATGCATAAATGGGGTGTAATAGTACCACAGTTTTTGAATACTAACACTTACTCGTATCATTAGTACGGGGAAAATCCTGCATTTGCAGAACCCATTATTTAAAGGTGACGTGGGAAAAAACCTGGAACCGTTATGCTTGACTCACGGATTTGCTGTAAAAGGATTTTTTACATCCAGAAAATGCACCGGCATGTGCATTACGAAAGTGATGTGTTTCAACAAGTGATTTTTTTTAGATTCAAAGCAACACAAAATGCCTTGATCTTTTTTGTTGTAAGCAAAATGGATTTTGAATCTAAAAGAGCTTTTTAGCACTGTGAGATTTCCATGAAGAGCTTTGAACCCTTGCTTCCCGTTAGTTTCATTAAGTAATCTGCGATAGATTTTAGCAAAAATATATTTAATCGAACACTATTTCGTCGATCATTTTTCATCATAAAAAACTAAATGTATTGCATGAACATATTCTGGTAATGTTTTTAACACAACCCCAGACAAAATAATGGCATTTTGTAATACAAAAATGATATCTGCTTTATTTATGCTCTAAACGGCCGCCCATATAATCCTTTTATCTGTTCAAATGAACTCGGGACATTTGAACAGAGCGACCCCACAAAAAATACGTATCAGCATCATTACGACCACCGTAAATTTTAGCATATACGAAGGCTAATTGTGTTGTGGCTATAAAAACACGGCGGTCATAATAGCAGTAGAAGTTGTAATTGATTGCTCGTGACTTATTAAGGGGGTTGTAAAATAATGGTGGAGACGCATGAAACCCTCGAATATAATCTCTGCCAAGAAATAGACCGATCGAATCGATCTGGAAGTGTTTATTAAAAAATATGGATGCTCGGTTTAAATTGCACATTTCAGGGATGAGATCGCAAGGAGTCTAATAAACGAAAGTAAAGTCAGGTGCTGATTTATTTACTCCGCAGGTTAACATCTTAAATCTTGCAGCAGACACGCTCTGCAATTTATGGCTGTAAAGTACGATAGGAAATTCTGTCGTAATGATTTTTCAAAGGCTCCATGAAGCATTGAAGACGTTCATATTGAAATTTTCTAGAATATAAATCCGTGAAATAAATTATGATAATATCAGTAAAGTGTATTTTAGCCCTAATAAATATTTGAATATCTTTATATTATTACACCACGTACACGCTCTAAAACATGAGACAATGTAATGACAACTTAATGTAATAAATAATTCTTATGTTGCTTCATATTTCGCATATTTAATGTGTAATTTATATTGCAATTTATGAAAACTCATGATAAATTTGAAGTCAATATTATCGATAACCCAAAAATGTTCTTATATACTGAATTAATCATTTATGAGTGCTCTATAATATTTAATAATTATGAAGGACATGTTGAAATTTCTCGAATTATTGAAGAATATGTTGTATGGTCTCATTATGACTGGGGAATATAATCCCGGGATCCCGGACAGTTTTAGATGCTCATAAATCCCGGGGCTAGTAAACGTAATCCCGAGAAATTTTTATCTAACAGAATTCGTACACCTCACCAGTATGATGAAGGCTACAAAATCGAGACATTCTCGCCGAAATCTGGACGCTTGGAAACAGTGGCGTAAATACTAATTGGCGACCCCTAGGGGGAGTAACTATCTAATCTATGTATACATATATGTCTTTCAAATTTTTATATTAATTTTTTCCTACCGGTGATGTATTTACTACACCTCAACTCTAATAATGGGAATATCCATATGAAATATAATAGATACGGGGTTCAGATTTATTATATTCCTCCGTAATATAATTACGAATCACATCAAAGTATTATAGTATATAAGTATTCATCTGCAAGTTACGGAAATAAATAATTTGTCGGGAAATCGGGAATTTTGTGAATTTGAGAATTTTGTGAACACGACAAAGAGTGTAAAATTGTGAAAAAGAAGAGCGATACACAGCAGGGCTTCGAACCGTTATATTTTTATTTCGGTTTTGATTTCAGTTACGTTCATTTTATTTATATCGTTTCAGTTCCAGTTACTAACAAACGAACATATAAAATTCGACAAGATGTGCTTTGTGGTTGATTTAAATAAACGGTTCCACCAAAGAGGAGTTTTCAACCTTCACTTGAATTGAGTCTTTATGCATCCCGATGCCGCGTAAAAGTCAAGTTAAAATACAATGACTGCAAAAAAGTAAAAATATTAATTAAAAGTACTCAAAACTTGCGTTGAAGAATAATATCTTTGTTGCAGTTGAAAGTTTTCCTTTGGTGTATTTGAAAATGAATTTTACTGTCACGTGCTTCAAACATTCTTCTCATATTCGGGGAGGCCAAAGTTCATTTTTGTTTAAATCAAACACAAATTTAATATGATTTTTTCGCAGAAGGCCATACATAAAAATGACGAAACTGAATTAACGGCAAGAAGAAAAGAAATTCTCGTCCTTAATCTGAAGCCCAAGAGCAAACAAACACACAAGATTCAATCCTCAGTTGAGCAAAATAAATGTTTGATTACCTTCAGGTACCGGCTGCCTCGGCTTGTAGGTCATGTCTGCAAAAGAAAAACAAAAGATTGTTAAACTTGACATGGTGGTTTGACATTTAGTTTTTATATGTGAAAAGTTTCACCCCGGCAGTCCGCCGCTGGGGAAACTTTTAATTAAAGGAACTTTAATCTTTCTAATGTCTACAGGGACTTTCGGGGAAAATTCGAGGAAAGTAAATATTTCGTTCTTTCGCAAAGCCACAATACTCCGAATTACTCATGCTTTCTACGGCTTACTTTATTAGGGGATCACGTATGCTTACACGGGCAGATTAGATTACTTATATTATTAACAAGTGTGCAAGGCTTCATAATATAATCACTCGTTATTGTATAGGGAGTTGAACACACACATTTCTCAGGATAATAATGAACCAACATTAACGCGCATAACTTTTAATCATAATAAAACTGGGTTCCAAACGAAAGAAAGTAGGATTTTTAAATTCATAGATGAATTTGATTTAAAATTAGACAAGGTTGGATATAGATGAATAGATTTCAATGGAGTTCGAAAACTGAATAAAAAAAATCAAGCCTTTCGTTATTGTAAGATGTCCGAGTTTCATTTTGATATTAATATTCATTTTATCAATAAATACAATGCAAGTGACTTATATTAATTTGAGATTTTGTAATTATTATATAAAAAGACCAGAAAGTGATCCATTGTATACAAAAATAAATTAACCCGTTGATGAGTAATCCCGCATATACTGTGAACGGGCTCGAGTAATAAAAAAAGAGTACTTTCGCAGTGAATTAGTGGAGATTAGTGAATCGGAGACAAGGACCGGTGTCATGCGTCTCATCATACACTCGTATATCGATGACAATGTCGTGCTGTAAAGGTACCCCTACACGTCTAGATATTCTCAAATATTGCGAAAAGCGTTTCATAGCGTTTCATTTTCAATGTCGTGCATCCAAGTTTTACGAATACAAATAATCATATGTATTTCCATTAAAGAATGGTTTTGTTTTCATAGAGCATAAAATTGGGAGTTATCACATCAAGAATTAATAGATGATGACAAATAAAGCATTGAAGTTATAATGCAATTTGTTCTTATTCCGTTGAAAACCATCAGTTTGAGGATATTTTTTGATCGTTGGTGTCCTTTTTTTAAATTATAATAAATACTTTAAAACAATTATATATTACAAAACTCAGCCTGGTACCAAAAGTAATTCTATTTGAAACACTATTATGACGTCCAACAATATCAAATGTGTTAAGGTTAATTTATTGATATACAAGATTTATTCACGCTGCGCGATCTTAAGAGAAATTATTGTAGCGATATCGATAATTACATTGTACAGTCAATCGAAATTTTATCCAGATTTCACATCTGAGAAAGATACATACATAATTCATCGCTGCCCTACTGTGGTTAATGAAAATTCAGGGGGAGACGACAGACATCAGACAGCGACTGACTGGATTGGGGGTTCATTAATATTCGAACCCATTTTCTACGCTGCTGTATGGTTTTTTCCTGGTTACCTCGGACTAGCCACACGAAGAGTGTCTTCCAATGATCATTTAGACCCACAAGAAACGGTGCCAGCTTCAGACCACGTGCACCCGAAGGTGCGGTGGTTGAAGAAAGACTAAGGTTAAGCTAAATTCAAGGGATTTAATACCACGGATTCACTGTCACCACGAGTCCAACCTCAGTCGATGTTCGAACAACCTAAAACCGTTCTCCCTTATTTGCCTAGGCCTAGGCTATTGAGAATAGTGGTGAGTACTTTGACACAGTCTCTACTAACTACTGTAGTCGGCTGTTCCGCACATCCCTTTATGGGTGACCTGCAGCACTCAACTCATCTTAGCTGGACTACTGCAGCAGCGTTTGATGATCAAACCGACAAGGCTACTTTCGCACACCTCTACTCCACATCATTACTTCAGGGGTTCAACCGTTGCCCACAGGCGCAGGGTTGGCTCCGCCTTGAGGTTTTATGAGTGGGCATCGTGGGGTCTAACACCCATCCTAGAAAAATCAGGGGAAGCCTAAAATTCCTTATGTTGCGTTGACCAAATATCTTTTCGTTAATACTTTAGGTAATTAAGCTCGCTGTAATTTATTATAAATACTCTACGTTGGCCGGAAGATTTAATTGAATCGATATCGCCTTAAAAAGACGAATCACCATAGAGGTTCAAAATCCGCACCTGCTTTAAAAGGGGTCACCCTTTGTTAATTAACATCGAAATTATTGCGAGTGTCACGCGCTCTGAGTGACCGACCAATGCGGTCTCCGCGGCCGAACAACGGAGATTGTCGTAGCGACGAAGGCAACACAAGTCTTAAGAAGTCTGATAGAGGTCTTTAATACGCTTATTATTAACGGCCTTTTCTTATAGATCTGCTCTTCTTAATCATCGAAAATTTACAACCAAATTAAGTTTAAATATATATAATTTTCTAATGATTTGATTTTTTTAAAATCTCTACTTGAATAATAAGAGCATACAATGCTGCAAATAGTCGTCATCGATTGTTGATCTAAAGGTTAATTAAAAAAATCTCATTTCTACCTTTAACCTCTCACATAAACTAGGTTTTTTGATATGAAATAAATGAGAAATATCAAATATCACCACATTAGAATTATTATCTAGTCTTCCAGTCTTTCAAAGAACAAGTCACTCAATAAGTTCGTAGGATTTATTTTCATCTTAAGTTTTTATTCTTCATTTGGAGTCGTGTCTTCGAAATTTCGTTAAGAAAATCCTATGGATTTATTGAGGATGTGTTATTTAAATCAATTTTTGTTTGGTTTATATTAAGGAAACACCCGTCTGCAATTAAATATTCTTTTAATACTTTGACCGAGGCAACGTCCCAATTAATTGTGAGTCGTAGTAAGATATATTTTAAAAAAGAGACTGGAGTTAAGTTGGAGAGCATTCGTCCTATTTAAAAATAATATTTCAAAGGCGTTTCATCAATTGTTGAGAGTTTTAAGCAAAAAAATGAGCATCAAAGCGCGATTTCTTTGAAAAAGCAGCTTTGTTAGTATTCAACAGTTAGTCTTGGAAAGTTTTGCATTCCCGGAGGCATTTTAAAAAGGCGTTCATCAAATGCATCGCCAGTCGAGCGACAAAAAGTGACACGGGCACGGAAAAATGAATAATGACCGAGACGGGTCTACTTTCTTCGTCCATTGTTGTCGTGAAAGGATCTGAAATCGCTTTCGGCTTAATGGTTTCTTTTTATCGCAGCGGAGTGGGCTGATTTTCGCGAGGAGGAAAACTGTCGTTCCTTCGCGGGAAAATTCGCGTTAACTCACTTTTTTCGGACATTAATTATCCGGAAATATCAGTGCGCTCGGAATGAATTTTTAAGGGATGATATTCGAGATTGCGATTGCGCTGTAAATTATTACACTTTCAAAAGGCGATCCAATTTATCTATGGAAATTTTTGCATAATTCTCTTAATCTTTTGCTTATACTAGGTGTATCTAAAAGTCTTTGCCGATTGTTTAAAAATGAAGTAATTGATTTAATTAATTTTTATTTATAAAATCGTACAAAACATATTTTTTTTCTATTTTTAACGGTATCTTTCAAACATCGGTTACCTGATTTAATTTTTTAAACCAAAATCGACATGTCGTAATGGTAACATTCCACCGTAAATTTCATATTTTGGCTTTTGTTATATTGGTGGTGTTTAAGCCTTGATCGGAATAACAGCAGCATAATGCAGAGTATGATTTTGGGCTTAAAAATATGCTGTATTCATCGTGTATGGACACAAACTGAGCTCAAACTGCCTTCTATCAAAATCGGCAACGACTTATCGATACACCCAATATGTGTTAGATAAGTTGAATATTAATATTTTTCGCATTTATTTTGGTAAAAAAGACTGTAATAATTCGCTCCGCATAAATTTGTATGACCGTTATCAAATAATTTCCACAGCGTAAGAGTCAAACGAAAATTGCGGTTATAAATTATTTTGACGTGCGAAAACGTGTCGCTGGAAACAAAAGGATTACGTTTTTTTGTTGGTCGAAATTAACAAATTGTTCTGTTCTTCTGTCGGGCGTAATTGTAATGGATATTTTTATCGCCAGGGATTTGGGGATTCGACAGAGAAGACAAGAGAGCGTGATGAATGTAAATCGGCCCAGCTTCTCCGGATGGACCTCTTTGTATGCGAGTGTGATGGCCCAGGCTGTGACGGAAGTCGGTAATGAATAATTTTATGTGCCTGCAACTTTATTTATCGCCACCTGCCTGCCAGTAGAAGATCGCCACCTGGGGTGTCGTTAAATGTGTCAAAAGTTAATTTAGCCCCCCCCTGCTGAATGCCGGAGAAGAAGGGTTGAACCGTTTATTTCCGGCGGATCTGTTTTCCTGCTTGTCTTCGAGGAGATCAATGGCGAGCCTAAATTATGCAGGAGGATTTTAAATGCGATGCTGAGAATCTGTCCGTAGCTTGGAAAATATATTTAAGCCCTCTTTCTTTATTTTCATTAAAGATGAACAGGGGTTGGTGGATAATGGTGAAGGCATTATTGTAACGAGACGTTGAACTGTCTTTCAATGAGACATCTGATATCTCTTGAAGAGTTTAGATTAAACGAACAATCAACAAGATGTTAAATAAATATAATCTATTGGTATTTTATATACATATAAATAGTATATCATTATAAGATAAATAATCATCCAAATATAACGCCTAGATAATATCACTATATACCGTTTATATTTGACATTTTTACTAATTATAACACCATTTTATTTTTGTAAAAGATTGTACAATTTAATCCAGGTCAAGTATATATTGCAATACTGCTTTTACATTATACAAACTTATTTTGAAAATGGGCGTACAAATTGCTCTGCGTAAAAATTAACCGACAATATCAATCAAGAATTGGGCATATATTTTAGCTCTTTATGGAAGATTTTGCATAAAAATTTGCATTTATATGCCTACAAAACTCAATTAATCTAGGATTTCTTTAATGTGTATTTTTACAAAATGCAAATTTTAATTGGTCTCCAAAGTCACATGATCTATTACAATTGTATTATTTTGTGAGGTTTTTCGGAAATTCAAATGTATACAAATAAGTCACAAGCATTTATAGATCAAGAAAACATCATTTAATTCACAATTCGTGAAATAGCTTCAAAAACATGTCGAAAAATCGTTGAATATTTCGATATACGAATTGATGCCTGTAGATGCAGTTGAGATGAATAATTGGATTATATTATATTTAATATATAATTGTAATTAGATATAATTTTAATAAAAAATAACAATTAAAAAAAATAATAAATAATTTGTGTTTTATTAAAAAAACAAGTTTAAGCATTACATATGGATGATCTATTAAATGAAATATTTCCTTTTATTACAAATGATTGCTGCAAATCTAGTTATTTATACATGTCCTTAAATCACTTCATTAATTGAAGAAACGAATATTATGTGCTATCAACAGTGTTAAGATTTGTTGATATACAAGATTGATACACGCTGCGCGGTCCTAAGAAAAAAATGGATTGTTGTGGACGATAAGTGATGCATATACCAACATAGCATTTAAAATTAACTTATGGATTTGATGAAGATCTGGATTCTGGATTTTTCGACTTAATTTGTAATTGCTTAACAATACATCATACAATGCTATGTACTATTTACATGAACATTGTACATACACAGCCTCAATTAATTTTCAACATGAGTCTTCAAATGAGATTCGATATAATAAATACGTATTTTTCAAGAAACATACAATTTTATTAGGATGATAAGAATTTTACGAGCAACAAGGCATCCAATCAGTTGTGAAATAATTCCATTTTATTGTATAAACATCGAAGAAAGAATTTTCTCATGGGGAGCTTATAAAAGCTCTGGCAAAGGGGATTAAGGCTGATATAAATAGGATTTTAATGGCAACCATTAACGACAAGGAATGATATTTTATTGCAACAACAAATTGAGTTTGTGTATAAATATTTCAATTTAAAAAAAATTTAAACGTATTTAAAAAAAAAATAAATGCATAAGGGTATGTATTTTATTAAAAAGGGTTGGGAGAGAAAAATGGTTTTAAAATCAAGATTAAATAGGAGAGAAATTGAATTTTTTGCATTTGTGTTCATTTTGTGTTTGAATATATTTTTTATTAATTGTTTATGTAAGAAACGAAATTAAAATTAAATCAACATTGTGTATACTTTAAAAGTTCGCCCTTTTCTAATATTTCGGGTATGGTTAGTGTTTTTTCTCGAGAATATCTCGAGGAATATGCAAAATCGAAACTTCTCATTTCTCGAGAATTTGTATAATTTCTCGAGATATTTTTTCATTTCATTCTGCCAATTCAATTATTGTAATTTTTAGTATCCCTCTGAGATTTTTATTTCTAGCCAACCAAATAATAATTATTACCAATACTGTCTTAATATATTTTCATATATAATTAAAAATCATTATTTAATTAAAATAAAGGATCAACCTTAATATTTACTTTCATCTTCCTAATATTAAAATTTAATATTTTTCCAGGACCATGTTCATATTTTTTTACAAGAACAAGACATCTCTCAATAAATTTAACTTTATGACTCCTTCTTTGAATTAGATTTATACAATATTATGTGAATGAATAATTAAAATTTATCATATATATAAACATTTACTATGAAATAATATCCCAACACAGATAATACCTTTAATGGTACACTCAAACCTTTTTTTGTGCGATTTCGAAGTTATGCGGTTTTTTAAAAGCAATTTCTTTTTTTCATAAGAGTACGTATCGAGATATTTTAGATAAAAAAAGAAAATAAATCATCAACACTTGACTGATTTTTGAATGACTTGACAATGGCTTTTTTGTGCGATTTTCTGTGGAAAGCATCCACCGCACAAAAAAAGGTTTAAGCGTACCAATTTAAACTATTAAACATTTAATAACACAACCACCAATAACACTAACAGTATTACTTACTATTAATATAATTGCAGGCCATCAACATAAATATTGGAGTTTGATATTTATGTTGATGAAATGTGATCAAAAGCTACTATTTTAACGTGATTAGTGTTATAATGACGATCAGAACTATGAAGAGTCATAGAGGTAATAACAGCTAACATCATATTACAAGAGCTCATTATTAATAGAAAAGCGAGAGACTAGAATAGAAAACATCAAACCGATTCGATATTAACGAATCATATGATACGATGAGATAAAAACACGCATACAGCCACCGAAGACGGCTGAAATTAGCACCAGGATATGGAGGGAGAATCGTCTGGGATTTCCTGGAAGGATGGGGGACTTAAAGTTGGAGAGGCTATCCTGGAGGTGGAAATGAAGACGAAAGTGAGCGTCGTCAGTTTATTCGGCAGAGTTTATTCAGACAGTGACAAGTGTTTGCCGAGCGGGCTTGTTATCGCTGTCTGCCGCTCGGCTAACATCAATCAAACAACCCCCGCGGAAATGCGAGGGTGTGTAAAACGAAACGTATTTGATGGAAATCTGCGTACGCTGTTTTATCAATTTTTTGCTTTAGTTTTTTTTTGTTTCGGAATACAACAAAATAACATATCAGCCGGATCGGGAAGGAAAACGCTCTTCAAAATGATATCCTGTCCATTTTTTGCGATGGGAGCTGAAAAGGTCTTTGTTCCTTTTTTTCGATTCGTATAAAGAGATTTGTAATATGTTTGATATCGGTAAACAAAGCACATCGTCAAAAGATTTATTTGTATCGTGTGGCGTAAAAGTGATCTGCATGAAAGGATCCCGTTTTATTATCTCGCTTTTTTCCTCGGAAAAGAATTCGCTTAGCCGAGTGTAAAAAGGAGCAAAAATCATAATGGATTAAAAATGAAATCGCTGTAAAGTTTAATTAATTAAAAAAAAACTACAAAATCTTGCATATACGTGGTGATTTATATTTTTTTGGCATGAGCGCAGCCCAAAAGCAGAACAAACTGGCATAGGAGCGCGGTCATTATAAGAGTACACGTGGGAGCAAGTAGCGTTTCGGAGACTGCTCCTAGAGCGCTTATGCTTCACGTTACAATGGTGTCAGAAGCGCGAGTCGTTACGA
Organism: Stenopsyche tienmushanensis; assembly: GCA_008973525.1. Classification (NCBI taxonomy): domain Eukaryota; kingdom Metazoa; phylum Arthropoda; class Insecta; order Trichoptera; family Stenopsychidae; genus Stenopsyche; species Stenopsyche tienmushanensis. The sequence continues at coordinate 82,698 of WACJ01000234.1, read as the reverse complement.
TGCTAAGCCGTCCTGGATGGAGTGTAAAATATACGCTGAAACAGTTTATCGGGTTCGACGCACGCCCACCCATGAATTGCGAAGAAGTTTGGGAGACCAAATATCTATCTACCGGCATCCAATCTAGAATATCGGACGATGACAATCTTCTTGGAAGATTTTCCTGGAATTTTCAGGTATCCGTGTCCAATCGGTCCGAATTTCGGACCACTGCCATCGAAAGAGCGCCTTGCGATACGACACCATACCTGAACATATCCATAGAATATGGTCTTTGTCCACGAACGGGGCTTCGCATGGACACTTCGAAGTCGACGAAAGCCCAATCCTAACTGTTTGCAGTCTTATGTCGAGTCAGGCTCGACATTTTGTTTCTACATTTTTTCCCCACTCAGATTTAAAATCATGTAATTTTATTTTGCGTATCGCATTTAGGACAGTATTTGGAAAGGAATATTGGTATTTATGATCCTTCATAGTGTTTCGCCTACCTGCTAGGGATACAAAGAAAAGGGGCTGTTGCCCGGATAAAGTCCTAAACACAGGCAGCGACTCTTAACGCGCGCTTTCGTGAACATCTCTGATTATACTTGCAATATTTTTATTACGAAATCATATAATATTCATAATATTTTTGTTCGAAACTAACGAATATATAAAATAACATGGTCTCCATTTAAGCCAATATTTTGATATCTAATTATAAACTATAAAATATAATGCCTCTGTATAATATATTAGTAAAATATACAACTTCAGTAAAAAAAATAATAGTATTTTATCAAATAACTAGCGAATACCAGACATGTGATGCATTGCCACACCTATTGATTGATTTGTTATGTGTGAAGATGCATCCAAGGTCGGGCATTGCTTTGCTTGGCGGGTACTCGCTGATGAATGATTGATTTGTTTATTTATTGATTTGTAGAGGCATATGTTGGATGTGATTGCCTTGCAACACTTAGAAAGAAAGCTACGCGATGTTTTGCTGTGGAACTGAGAGGTTAGGATGCGTGCGCTCTCCCTCACTTCGTATAGCGACTGGCGAGCCGCCGAGCATGGCCGAACGCGGCCGAACGCCGCCGAGCGGACATAAATCGCGACAACAAACAAACGAACAAATATCCGGACGCGAAACGTTGATTTTTATATAAATAGATAACTTAAAATTGAAAAAAAAAATGTTTTATCTTAAAAATGTCTAAAATATTTAGGGACACAGATACTCCCAGTGAATTAAGCTGCAGTATACTATCTGAAAATAAATGTTAAAGGTTTATTCATTAAGATTTTTCAATAGCTGGTCTAATACTGATGATAGAATTGTATAGTAATCATTTAAACAGATTGAATGTGCACACAGCGTTATTCTGCAGCACGACATCGTTATACGTCTGCCCGCATATCGTTAAATTGAGTCGTGAAAACGCTAACAATCTAGGCTGCAAATTTAAAGCTCCTTTATATATTAGATATAGATCCATTTAAGAGCATAACATTGAAGCAGCAGCACTGCGGAACGTTTTCTAAATGAGCAAAAATTAAATTCTCTTGGACAAATAATATGAGCATTTATAGACATTTTTTTAAATATACAGTTTATAAAAAAATAATTTAAAGATGATGTTGGCGAAAACAATTAAAATTTATCATTAATAGCATTAAATTGTTCAAAATTCTTATTGAAATTATATTTAAAAAAAACGACAATACTTCTGCACACTCCTATTATTAAAGTATAATAACATTGGCTAATTGCTATTAATGATAAATAATTTTAATTAAATAATAATTTATGTGGAAATATAAATATTTTGAACGTTTTATGGAATACAACCCCATAACCTGTATGAATCGCAACCCTTGTATAACGCGGTATATACGTATGCAGTGTTTTTATTGGAATGAAATAGCTTTGTTATATGAAACTCATATCTCTGCAATTAAATTTTATGATGTTTTCAATGGATTCGCTTCAAAAAATGCTTTAAGATCGACGAGGTTTTTCATATTACCTTAATTAATGCGATTTAAAATTAATACGATCCGAAGAATTCAGATTGTTTATATGCCATAAATTACTCTCAATTTAAAGCCTACATCCTCCATTAAAAATACGTAATTAAATTAATTAGAGTTCCACCCTTAAGTAGGAAAACGCCATAAAAAATGTTGAATTTCCGAGCCTCTTTATACATATCACGTTTATGCCGCTAGGTTTATTTTGCGATGATACTCGGGAAAGAACTAAGCGCGTTCAACTTTTAAAAAAAGGGGTAGCACAAGCGAAAGCTGCTGTAAATTTAAAACTACCTTGAAAGTAAATGAAAACCGTGTAAACAACTTTAAAATAAATTTATGTACGGAGGAAAAATTTTATATTGTCCCATGGCGGCGAAAAAAGAAAGTAACGTGCAATCACTAAATGGTTATGGAAAAAGGGTGGTTTGCTTGAAAATAATATTTTATAGCCTGATTTTATGTTTTGGATCTAAAGAAGTATTTCGAAAAATATATAATATTATTATAAAAGATACGGAAATAGTCCATTATTTAGAAATTTTACATGAGTTCAGTATGTGATCATAGATTACTTTATTTTTCATGTTAAGATCAAAAATTAGCCCTTTGATGAGTATAAACGTACATGTTGCGTGCGAAATTGAGTGATCCAGAAAGAGTATGCCCGCCCGCGCTGCGTGTGATTTTAATTTCTCGAGAAATGAAAATCTCTCAGTTTTCATTGGTCATAATTCCATATTTGAAATAAATTATTAAATTGAAAAAAAATATTGTAAAAGTATGAATTTTGTAAAAAAATTTTGGTCATATTTAAAACATTTTAAACGGAATGCATTTTGGCAGAAACCCAATCATATGCAGCGCAGGGTTTTAAAAATGGAAGCTATATTTATATCAAAAATATTTGTAAAAATTTTCTTTTAAAAAATTTCTCGAGAAACTCTTTAATTTAGGATTTTTTTTGAAAAGAAACACTATCTACAATAAATCATTCAATAATTTAATAGGATTTTTTTTTACTTATTGGGGGTCGTATTTTTACAATTTATTTTAAAAATATCTACGAAATTATTAAGTGATGTATGATTTTTTTTAAATTTAAGTTATAACAAAAACAGTTTTATCTCATTGAAATTACATGGAGAAAGTAACGAGAAATTACCACTTTATCCCACTAATGAGTAATCCCGCATATGCTGCGAACAGACTTCAGTGATGCAAGAAGATTTTTACTGCACATTGAGTGCAGAGATTAGTGAATCGAAGTCAGAAATGAAGAGTGTCTTGCGTCTCATCATACACTCACACATCAATGATAACATTGTGCTGTAAAGTTACCCCTACACGTCTAAATATTCTCAAATATTGCGAAAAGCGACCCATAGTTCTAGATTTTCAGTGCTTAATAATAAGCATTGATATTAGAGTGCAACAGAAATTATTTTCATAAAAAAATAATCTGATTAAATAGACCGAATCAAAAGGTGATAGTTAAATATCCAAGTGTAATAAATAAATAGGGGATGATTCTGTACCATAATAATGTATTTCTGAGAAATTCAATTTCACACTACTTAATTATTTGGATTATTATCCGTCCAGATCTTAATATGTTGTTATATAAAGTGGTTAAATAATAATACACAATAGTGATAGATTAATGATGGTCCTGTTGTATACAATTTTACGGGTATGTGATAAACGACATTAAAAAGGACATATATATAGTGCCATCAAAATGTCACAGTCTCCGTCTCATAATCTCAATTAAAATGGAGGATTCCCTCTATATAATTCATTATGGCACACATCGACCATAAAGTGTTAAAATATTATCTGCGAAAATACAATGTTTCGTGTGGTTGTGATTTATGGGCACTAAAGGTTTTGATGTTGTGGGATTTGAACATATATCCTTCATAACGTAAACATTATGTGATCATTGTGCTCATATGAGACGGGAGCTTATGTTGTGCAATCCGCAGGCTTATGATTGCTTTAATGTTGGGCAACGGTTTCTGATGTCATAAATTTACATGAGAATATGCGATACAGAGACGCCCCTACACACTAGAACATACAAAGTTGTTAATTAGTTGAGGTTAAAAATTTTGTGCTTAAATCTGATGTGTTTTGTTACCTTTATGAGAGCGATGTGAACCGCCGCGTGGTATTGGCACATCCGAATAATCTGCAAAATTATAAACAGAATCTGTTGCTTATACGTGCTATATGTACAAAACACATGTAATTATATTTGCCTCGTATTAAATAGCCTTATAATATCATAAAACAACCGTTACACAGTGATTTTCAAACAAACAGTATAATATTACAATTTTGCCAACCCTTTGTTATTGAGCTATTTCTGGAAATTAGCATAAAATACAGCCGGGGTTGAATAAATGAAATTTACGGGGAAGATCATATTTGGAAGTTGTGATTTTTAAGAAGTTATTGGATAAATCTCAACCTCAAATTTTCGAAGAAAGGGGTGACAAATCGTTCATTATTATTAGGAAAAAAATCAGAATGAAAGCTTTTCAAAGTACCAAGAAACAAATACTACTAGAAGATATCACAAGGAAAGTGCAGATAGTCAAAGTAATTAATAGATAAGACCTCAGACTAAAAAATAGACAACAAGAATCATTTGTGTTCAAAGAATATTTATATATATATAATATATAAAGAATTAAATGTATCAAAAGTCAGTTTTTTTGGTTCCCCGTGTTTGTCGGCCATTTTGTTCAGTCACAGTAAATTCTTCCGACGGAACTGTAAGGATGTCTGATGAACCTATGCAAAGAATTGAATAACAAGTAAAAAATGATGCTTAACGAACTTCACGAAGAATTTCTTGATATATCTTGAAGTCTTTGGTGATTCGGAAAAATATTGGTTACAAAAAATTGTATACCAAATAGAAACCCAAACTGCTTACACTTGAGAACCGTCAAAATCGCTGTTTTTCTGGACTCTAGCATGTTGGGCGATGAGACGTGGGTGTATCGTTATATTATCAATGATCAGAAGATCTGAGAAGCTGTGAATAATTTGACTAAAAAAGGTGGTGGTAGCACGCGACGACTTCTCTAATTGGAAGAATTTACTATGACTGAACAAAATGGCCGACAAAGGCGCGATATTAAACAAACTAGCTTTTAGAATCCATTCTACATGTCAAATGTGCCGACTTTGAAATAAAAAAACTACCGTCGGTCTCAAGTACCTTATTTTTTTAGATGACCCTTGCATGAATTATTATATTTGAAGAAGTTCAATTATTTTCCATTTTTTTATCATACTATTTTTATGAAAATATTAAATAATCTTATTAAAGTTTTAATTCCGTCACTTAAAAATAATAGTCTTACACGTTAATTTTGGAGAGAGACAGAGACGGCGAGAGGATCATGCGTATGTCATACGATTGTATAGATTGATAACCCAAATTTATCAACTAATGATGATAACCCAAATTAATCGATTTCAAGTGTATTGTTTATGTTTACGCTAAGAAATGAACGAATATTGTGTGCTATCGACATTGTTTATTTATTTATATACAAGCTTCATATATGCTGCGCGCGCTTGACATATAAGTTGGTTTGTATGGACGATAAGTGACGGACATACGAATATAGCATCTAAGTTAATGATAATTTAAAATTAGCTCACTACTTAAAGGGCTAATAGACATAAACTTTACAAATGCTCATTTTTGATACCTTCTTGAAATTAAATAGTTAAATAAACTGATATTTTGTGAGCGAATATGCTTCAGTTAAATATTTTTGCGCATATTTTTTGGAAGGAGCAACCCAATTGCGAGACTTCAATGACGAACCTTTTATTCAAACATGACCACCTAAATCTTGATGAATAAGAAAAGAAGATGACCCAAATAACTGTCTTGATTTACTCTTTTATTTGAAAAAATATCACTGCATTTTATTCTCTCCGCCCTAAAGTTGATGAAAAAAATTTAATGGAATTCGAGTTTGTATCAGACAAATCATGCCAATGCTTAGCTGCTAATATATAGCATTCAGAATTAAAGTTCCCCCATGTTGAATAATGTTATGAAGATGTTTCGAGATGCCTTAAAAAGATTAAATTTAACGTACCCTTAATTTAATGTATTAAGGGATTTTTCGATACATTAATAAATTTGCTACGCACAACGCTACGAATCAAAGTTTTTGCTCATTTCGTTAATGGCGCTCAATCCTTTGTCAGGATTCGGTAAATTCGAAGATCCACAAGCTCTTCAACAAAAGCTTACTTCGCAGAGCCCCGGCGCAACGTACAATATGACCGGCCCTGGTGAGGCGCCCTCGCCCACATCCTCACCCTCCACGGCGTCCTTTGATGGAAGACGAATATACATGAAAACCTTTTAAATTCATCCCCGTCCTATCCTATGTCAGATTTACTATGCGACAGGAACACTCGGACAATACCATCCGAATGTATAACTGCCCAGCGGATGACGAATTGATTTGAATATTACCAGCGAGAAATTTATTTTGTGGTCCTCTTATTTATTCCATGGGGATTTTTATTCATTTATGGAGGATTTTCAGTTTTCGCGCCAATATTATGTATCGAAATTATTTTCGCAAACGAAATCGCTTATCGATTGTGTCTCAGAATGATATGCATCTTTTTGTATTGATATTTCAGACATTTGTGATATGTTTGATTTCCTTATATAGTCCTGAATTAGAAAAGGATGTGCATTGCGGATATTCATGAAAAATTGAATATATTTAAATAAAGTGCAATATATTTTTTTTTTAAAAAAAGGGTGGAAAACTATCAAGAAAACTTGAAACTGTTAAGATGAAAATTTGAAATATTTTTTCAACTTTTGATGACAAATGAAAAAACTTAGGTCTTTCATGGAAATCTTAAGTTGAAAAACTTTCTGGAATTGTTTTTGGTTATGTTATAGGACTTTTGCTGTTTAAATTTATGCCATAGAAAGCCTTTATAACAGAAAATATTCATTTTATTTTGAGGGTTATTTATGTGAAAATTTGATAAAAGTTCTTAAAAAAACTAAATTAAATCAAATCAATAAGTGTTAAACCAAAATTCAGAGTGATATTATACCTGTCCATATTTGAAATTGTACTACTTTCTACTAAAACAAAATGGTTTATGTAATTAAAAAAAACGTCACGTGTAGACATTATACAGTGTTGATACCTAGGCGTTACATTTGGATGATCTTATATGATCTAAATATTTTTACCTCTATTATTTCCCATTTTACCGTTTTAAAAGTCCCTAAAATAGATTTTTGAACTTAACAGGAAGTGAAAAAGAAATTGTGATTTGGTTTGGGAAATAACTAAAAAAAATGTTTCCAAGCAATCCCAATTGGGGTGGATAATTATAGACTCATAGTCATTGGGAGTGAGAGAATGTGTTATGACATTATTATTTCTGAACTTTGTCCACCTTGCGGCGTTTTTTCTCTAATCTGATGATAAGTAGACTTGGTGAATTATGACAATAATAGTAGATTATCGTGATAAAAAACAACCACAAGTGTCTCACACCCTTAGGATTTTCATAGGGTCGAATAACTTTTGATTAAAAATCAATAACGTATCAATAAGGGATGACAATTATCACACAGGGGGTACCCAAATAAAAATGAATAATTGACACAACGCCAAACTATTCAATCCCTTTCGGTTTGCTCATGAAAAGATAAATAAAAAGCTTATCGGGAGGTTTTTCGGGCATCGAATCGAATTGAAACGGGCTTATCCGGCTTTGCATCAAAAATTAAATGCTCACCCATTCAGTTGACGCATTTACGAATAAAAAAGATAATGGATGAAGTTGGAAAGCGGAAAAGGGGTAGCCCGACGAAAATACCTTTACGACGTATTAAAGGAAGAGGGACGGTGGCCAAAAGCACATTAATCAAAAAGAGTGATGAAAATATTTTTCAATTTTTCGTACATTACTACAGTAGGACTGACATGTGAGATGGGATATGAAATAATAATTTTTCGGGCCCGCCGTTGTGTGTAATATTAATTCCTGCGAAAAGGGACTGCGAATAAATGTTGTTTTTGTGTTTTTATCCCGCCTTCGAATTTTACGTACCGTTAAAATGCATTTTTAATACGCGAGGACGTTGATATCAAATCCGTCATGTTTAATTAACGCCCAGAATACGGCGGAAGGGGAGGATTTTTTGCGGGGTGAAATTAGAATTTATTTTGAAAAATAAAGGGAATATGTATACAAATGCTGATCCCAGTCCCATTGCGTTCATATATGCTCCAGAGTAGAACAATAATATATATTTACTCTGGAGATGAACATTCGATGAAAGTTCTTATTTTCAACTATCCAAAAAAGTCTATTAACATTGATGAAGATAAATTAATTTATTTTAATTATAAAAGTCAGTAATATTTTGTTATTGTCATATACATTAAACATTAACCTCTACATGCGCTTCATATAAAAGATTATTAAGATCCATTTTAAGATAAATCTTACACGTGCCGACTACCGGATGATGGTTCCAAAATAATCGAAGCGTCTTAAAATCGAAACAGATGAATCAAACGATCTTAGCTTTACATCAGAGTTCATTTAAAGCTTCGAAAACATCCAAAAAAATAAGAAGCGAGGTCTACTATAAAAGCGGAGAGAAGAGCTAGTGAACTAATAAAGTCTTTAGATTCGACCACCCGTCTTGGGCGTGGGAAGATCTAATATTCCCTCGTAACTATGATCTTTATTTAGGTAGAGTATTATGTCTTGGAGCCAATAGTCATGATTTCTTTTCTGCTCTTGCACTTCTATGTGGACCCTTTCTATGAACCAACACTGAAAGGACTCTTGAGCCCCAGCTTGGGGTACGGTTGCGGGGCTGCGCCCGGTGCCTCCTCATACTAACTACATAACCTAAGAATTGTATTTCTAAATATTTACCCAGCAGGACACATATATAATTCCTATTCAGATTTAAAAAAAAACATCGTGAAAAATTATTATAATAATGTATCACAATAAAGCCAATAAGTTATTATCTACTCTAAGATCATGTTATTATATTAATGTCGAGCTTGATAAATTTAATCGCTTTATGTGCGCTTAAATACGAACTTTAGTAGGTTCTAGTACTATCATAGCCACTCGCTGTTCCAAATTTTCGGGATACTTCTGTTTTAATTAAACATGGCCCTCATTTATTCTGCATGTTCTTGTATGTATTTCAATAGATTTGCTGTTTCAATTCGCAAATAATTCTTATTGGTTTTTGTTGTACAGAAAGTAAAGTCCATGTAAAGGAATTGATATTTTCAGAATAATGGGCAGGATTTATTTTTTTATATTGTTTTTAGTGATGATGCCAATTTAACTTAGCTGCGACTTGTCATGTGCCACTTGAAATTATAACTTTACTCTTTGCGGTCCTATGTCGAGTCTGGCTCGACATTTTGTTTCTACATTTTTTTCCTCAATCAGATTTAAAATCATGTGATTTTATTTTGCGTATCGTGTTTAAGACAGTATTTGGAAAGGAATATTGGTTTTTATGATCCTTCATAGTGTTTCGTCTACCTGCTAGAGATACAAAGGAAAGGAGCTGTTGCCCAGATAAAATCCTAAACACAGGCAGTGACTCTTAACGTGCGCTTTCGTGAAGATCTCCGATTATAGTTAAGATATTTTTATGTTATCATATAATAGTCATAATATTTTGGTCCGAAACTAACGAATATACAAAATAAAATTTAAAAAAACCTTGTCTCCGTTTAGGCCAATGTTTTGAGAGATACCATACATTATCTAATTATAAACTATAAATATATTGTAAAAAATTATAGTCTTTTATTAAATAATAACTTTAAAATTGAAAAAAAAAAAACGTTTTATCTGAAAAATATCTAAAATATTTAGGGGTTGCAAAAGGTTAATCTTGAAGTTTGAGTTATTTTTGAATTAAAACAGAATATATTAAAGGATTTTTACACAATATAATATTTAACGAATATAATTGGTAGCACTTGATCTGGTGAATTCCGTCAATTAAAATATATACTTATATGTACAATACTGTAAGTGTTTTTTCTCGAGAATTTCTCGAAAAATTGAAAAATCTCATTTCTTGAGAAAATTTTGAAATTAATTTTTATCGTATAAAATAAAATTTAAACAAATGTCTAATATATAAAAATCAATGTGTGTCTGTCCAAAATTTGCTAAGGTAAACAAAGCCCTTTGTCGACTATGCCGAGAGGCGATAATGCTATCAATCTAATGTGTGTCTGTCCAAGTGCTCGACTGCGTCAGCCGTCGTGAGAAGTGAGGGAGAGCGCACGCATCCTAACTTCTCAGCCCCACAACAATACATCACGTAGCTTTCGAACAAAGCGAACAACCACATCCAACATATGCCTCTCAAAATCAATAAATAAAGAAATCAATAATTCATCCGCGAACCCGCCAAACAAAGCAATGCTTAATCTTGAATGCATCTTCACACATAAAAAATCAATCAATAGGTGTGGCATTGCAACGCATGCCGGGTATTTGCTAGTTTTTGATAAAAATACAACCACTTTCATGTTTAAAGCATTGCATATGAATGAGTTTTCATCAAAATGCATTATGTTTAAAGGTTTTATTAGGGTTTTAAATATGACAAAAAATATTTACAAATTTCAAACTCGTCTTATTGTTTAAGAAATAAAGGATACGTCCTGAACATATTTGTTCCACCATAAAAATATCCTTGCTTTCTCGGGAAGTCGAAAGATCGCAGTTATGTGTTTTTAAAGAATTATTTTAAAAATAATTAGATAATGTAATTAATTAAATTGTAATGTGATTAAATTTTAAATGTTTTAAAATTTTAAACATTTTAGAAACGAAATCGAAAAATTTTAGAAATGAAATTGAGAATTCTCATTTCTCGAGAAATCAGAAATTATAATCCCTATACTCGTAAATTCCAAAGAAATCGTAAAGTAAACTATTTTTTATGTGGCTTGTGGATTTAACTGGACTTTAAGGCATCCTGCAAAACTCGACGTTTATATGCAGAAATACCATATTGAAATAAATTCTCGGCAATCCATTGTAAAATATGGAATCCATGTTACATGATATAAGAATACCTAAAATGCATTAATAAAGCAAGAAGAATGAAAATTTGAACAATGCATAAATCATCTCCATTTAACAAGGGCGAAAAGCTAAATTCTTTATTTTATATTTTTTTACATTAAAAAGTAAGGGTTACACTCTTCCCAATCACCAGACACGTTAATATTATCTTATTAGATCTATGCAATACTCCTTAAGGGTTGAATAATGAGTACTATCTATTTATGATTCAAATAATCAGTAATAAATAAGAATAAATGTTTCACTTATATCGACAATCAAAGTCGATTTTATCACACCACAAATATTCATTTTAATGAAAATTACGACATTATTTCATAGCCCGAATTGTGTATCCACTTAAATAACTTCAAAAATAAACACACTTACGCAAAGGGCTATAGCAGCCGAGCACATACTTAGCATATTGAATCGATACTGATGTAATTATGTGGCGGTCAAATATTTACCAAAGATATCAAATACGACAACATAATGTGGTCCATTTGCCATTAGCAATTTGTGGTTAGTGTGCATTTAGTTATGCGTATCAATTTTATGTATGCATAGTGGTTACCGTACTTTTGTGCCGTTGCGTTGTACGCGATATCAATTAATACATTATGGTTCTTGTGGTTATCGTAGATTGATATTATTTTTTAATTAATTCGCAGATGGAAGAATTTATATATACTTATTATAAGAATATAGTTCATTTTTGATCATTGATGAAAATTGATTTATTAGCGTCTTTTAACTCTTACGCGATGGAGCGAATCCGTAAACAAATACAAAAAAGGTTTACGTCCATTGAAATGCTATAATTTATAAACTAGCAAGTATATTTCTAAATGACTTGGGAAAAACATGTAAAATAGTTTACTACATAATATTTTCTTAATTTTACTTGAGAATTCTTAGTGGTTCTTAATATTTTGCACATTTTAACATAAAAAATAATAATTCCGCTGTAAATGTCATGTTTTGCATGTTGATGGTTTCAAGAAAATTTTTGTACATACATTCAAATATAACCCGGAATTTTGCTGTACAGATTTATTAATTTTTGATATATAAAAATAAATCTCTATTTGTTCGTATGTAGTGCCCTGCCATACCGTTCATTAGATTGCAATAAAACCTTGTTCACTTATTGCTGAAGATTGCGCGAAGTAACATAAGCATAGTCCAATATATAAAAATAATGTTTGTTTGTCCGTATTTAATGTGCTGATATTCCGTTCATCCGATTTCGATAAAACTTTGTCAAATTATTGTTTATTCTTGCGAGAATAACATAGGCATAGTAAAAATATTGTTTGTGTACACAGTTTGTTATGCGAGATGTGGCATTACAGCGTATGCCAGGTAATCACTAATGATATATAAAAATACAAATGGAGTATCTAATATTTCTACATAGTTCCCTTCATTTGATAAAAATTATATCAAAAAAGAAGCTTTTTGATCCTGCTACTGAAGAAAGAAAGCGAGAAGTAGCATCCTCTGTTGCGCACCGCGTAATTATTCTTTTTCTCGTAAACGAAGGAGAGAAATCAAGTAAAATTTTAATGAGATTTAAGGCACAATTTGTTGATGCTACTCGAAGTGAGTGGTTCCAAGAACAGGAGAAAGTTTAGAGAAGAGGCACGTTGTTATCGGAGTCTCGTAGTAGGGTATTCTTTCTGTCTTGCGGGTAGGCGTTTTGCTTTACGGTACCCACCAATAAAACCCCGAAAAAGGGGAGGGGTAAAACTACACCTGATGGTAACAGTCCAACCATAATGATGTAGAATAGCGGGTGCGTGGTTTACTCTGTGTCACGCATCCGTAAAGTGGAATATAGAACTGCCCAATACAGGAGGAGAAGTAGGAATCTGTGTAAAAGGCAATACCATTATCTTCAACAGTCTAGTGTATAAATGGGAGAATGGCTACTAGAGGCGAGGTACTACAAATAACCGAACCAATACGAGTACCAAGGAAAATCAGAAAACATTTAGATGGGTAAATCATCTTGGAAAATCCTCGACAAAATTCCGGAAAAACAACCGGAAAATTCATCGGGAAATTTAAGGCTCCCATAAAGGAAAGAAAAGAAAGTCTATCGGTAAGTCCCAAGAATTCCGAGTTCAACGAGTACCTGCACTCCACACTACAAGTAGTCCCTGATCCAGCAGCAGCAAGCAAAGGTCACCGAGCTGGCTCCAATTTCTTGGACTCTTCAGCACAGGGCGTAGCGCCTACTGGGTCGGAGCACTGAGGACGTCACTTCAATGGCACTTGGAGCAAGACACACGCGTACTTCAGCTCACTGCGACGAGTTTATGCCTCGCACTGCAGTGTGGGGCATAAACTCTGTTTAAATAGGGACCAAACACCACTATACTGCTGTCTGTCTAATCTTAGCGTGCCTTTCTTCTCTCAAATTCACTCAATTATACTGGGAAACTTTTGAACACCCATCTTATAATTCAGACTTGGCCCCATGTGACTACCATATGTTTAGTCTATTGACAGTGGTATTAGGAGGGCAATGATTTCAAGACAACTAACAATAAATGTATTTTTATGTAGAAAAATAAACTCATTGAAAATCAGATTATCAAAAGACCCATCTGTTAAGTTCCAGTCGCGGAAGAGTTAAGCGCTAATATACATTTCTAGATACAAATTGCTTTGTTTAAAATTCAATTTTTGTTCTGAAAGATATATGTTACAGGTACTTAGGCTTTATTGCAGTGCTTCTGATAATACTCCGGTTGTCTTTCTTCAGCAGAGAGCATATACAGGATAGCTGGTTAACTAGGCCAATTTGCCTTTAATCCATATTTGATTATGCTATAACGCACTGGGTTTTCCCAACACAAAACGCGGCCTCTACCCACAAGTGCAGAGGTTGTATGAGTGCCTGTATATCCTGGAAGGCTGTATAGCCCGCATATGTGGAGGTCATTTCCTCTATGCATAATTAAATAAGGAATTGCGCCGACTTTTGCGGGTGATTATCCTTCGGTAACGCGTGTGGATATGGGAGAATTTGTCGGGTTGAGAATTTACGGCCACCGAAATAAAACAACAGGATTTTCACGTTGAAATATGCGCAATGGATGTTTTCGCAACCCTTGGCGAATTCTGCCCAGGCCCTCGGCATTAAATATTTTTTCGAAAAATAAAAAATCTGCGAATAACAAAATATACAATGAGCTTATGTAAATTATTAATTTTGAGCTTGAATAAAAAGAGCGCTGTACGTGGAGTTATTGAATAATGTAGGCTTGCATTTGGAGCGGAAGGCTTAGCTAAACGCCCCCGTTCAGCGGAACGTGCCGTCGTGAGATTTATTAGAAAAGGCTTCATGCCTAAAGTGGACGTAAAGCTTTCATCATTAATGGGAGATATTAATATTAGACGGAGAGCGAGTTTGTAAGATAACTCTTTTAGATGAAAGTGGAGTGGATGAGTGTGTGTAAAAGCTGAGTGTGTCAGGTGGGCCAGGTACGTCAGCAAGGCACTCCAGCGACAAAGGGCGTCTTCAGCACACAGCAAATGACAAATGGTAATCCTACTAAGATATTCACAAAGCCACGTGTTACACGTTGGTTCCTATGTATATTGTATAAAGGATGACTAGCTGAGCAGTGCCTTTTCGAAGCGGCAAACGCGCCAGGATATTCCCTTCATCGACCAGGAGCAAGAAAGAATCGGGTATCGATGCCAAAGGACACGGGAGAGATATCGACGATATTATTCATGAGTAGCAGCATTGAAGCGGCGTTTTAAAAGTAAACGAAGACCCAATAACGATATATTTTCAGTTTGGAATATATTCTTTCATCTGTGTTCCTCAAATATTTCAGAAAAACTAACACAAAAATCCATCTGTATACACATTGGATTAGTTCTGTTCGTTGTTAAATACCTCTCTTAATAATATCAATGTAATATTTTATGACTTTCAAACCTATAGGTGGTCCCGCGTTTAAGTATGATAATCATCTTGGGTTCGAATCCTACAGGAGGTTTGGCTGGCGATAACATTTAAAAAAAAATACTACGTCATGAAATCCATGGCAAAATGGTTGGCAAAGGTCTCATAAAAGGGATTGTTAAAATCTGAAGGTCTGATGGTCTAATTTTTTTTGTAATCAATATTAAAGTATGATCAGATAAACTACATAACATTCAAATATAACGCGGAATATTGCGCTTTTTAATCATAAATCGATATGAAACATTATCATATACGTTCAGTACAGCCATACACGAGCGAGAAGTAGCATTCCTGTGTTGCGCAACGTGTAATTATTCCTTTTCTCATAAACGAAGGTGTGAAATCAAGTGAATTTTGAGGAGATTTGAAGGACAATTTGATGATGCCACTCTAAGTAAGATCCACGTGTTTGATTTGAATCTGCTGGAAAAGTTATGGCTATGGTATTTTGGGAATCAAAAGGTATTTTATTGATTGATTTTCTACATGACTGACATACGGATGATAAGGACTGATTAAATAAAAAAAACGAATAATTACGCGTTGCGCAACAGAGGATGCTACTTTCGCCTTCTTTCTGCAGTAACGGGATTAAGAAGCTATCTATTTTTTTTAAATATACTGAAGTAAAAAAGTTTTATTCATTTTATTTTTTTTACAGATTTTATGCTCAAATCTCAGTTATTGTATTATATTAATCAATTGAAATGATTGAGAATTTTTTGAATCTCCAATCGATCCTCCAAATCATTGGAATAATCCTCACATTTCCTCACTCATCATGGAATTATCGCCAATTATAGAATATCTAGCGATGATTGTATTAAATACTGCTTGAGAAAAAATATCAAGGTTTTTTTTTTTGTTGAACTTTAAGAATTAAACATACTTCAACAAGAATATGATAATTTGTAGACATATAACGTTACAAGATAGTTGTTGTATTTATATATATCATATACTTGAGACGTTTACATTGTAAGTGTATACGATCTAACAGAATCATGTTACTGAAATTATAACAATGCTTATGAATAAGATGAATATTACATGTTATGAATAACCCCTTAATTAGAGTTTCTTCTCGAGAACTATTTCTTTAAAAATATGCAAATTCGAAAATATTCTCGAGAAATTTTAGAAATCAATTTTTATTGTTAAATACAAAATTTGTACCTTTTTTTAAAAAACAAGCACAACCGATTGCATTTTAAAAACGCTGCACCGCATATGATTGTGTTTCTGACAAAAATGCATTGTGCAACGTGCATCTGTTTGAAAGGTTTTAATAGAGTTCTAGATATGTCAAAAAAATGTTTACAAATTTCAAACAGACATACTTTCTCGGAAAGTCGAAAGATTTTAATAGCGACGATAGCAATTTTAGCAAATTATACCTAAATTTTATAATGGTTGATAGATTGTTTGAATAGAAATAATAATGTGTACAATACATTAACGTTTTACATACATTTTTTATTTATAAAAAAATCTCGAGAATTCTTAAGAAGTTTGAGAGATGAAATCGAGAATTCTCGAGAAATAAAAATTATTGATTATTATAATTTGTATATCATTTTTATCTTCTAATATTTTTGAAATTAAGACCGTTTAGATTGATTAAATCGTAGGAAAAAGAAAACTGGTAATTTAATGGTAATAAACGGAGAAAGATGATATTCTGGAATAAATCTGATAAGCTATGTGTATATTTACAATGAAAATTCCAGCGGTCTTTGATAATCATCGTGCATTTTTAAAAGACACGTTTTATTGTATGATTCAATAGAGACCATTAACAAAATGGAGATTATCTTGGAAACGAGGATACCGTGAAATTTACCACGATTATTCGTATGGAATATAATTAAACGAGCAACAGATCGCCAATTAAGAGTAAACAAGATATTCTAAGGGGATTATTTTTAGCGTAAAAATATATTTTTATTAATTCCATCCAGGAGAAATAAGTATAAATTGATATCGGATGTTTTAAGGGGAGAAAATTATCACGTAATAAAAATTGCCGTTTAAAATGATACTTTTTAACCCGTTGATGAGTAATTGCGCATATGTGCGTTCGGACTCAAATGAATCAGAAAGCGTATTCACGCACATTGATTGCGGAGATTAATGAGTCGAAGACAGAGACGGGTGTCTTGCATCTCATTATACATGTATGGACGATAATTGGTAAACATGCGAATATAGCATCTATATCAAAGCCTTAACTCCAATTCATGACTATTTTTCATTATAAAGTATGTTTATGAGAAAATGTATTGGAAACCCTTTTTGTATCAAAGTCAGCATTAAAAGTCGTAAAAGTGTGTAGTCCGGGTATGAATTATAACATAATTTTGTGGCCTTTTATGGCCATACTGCATTTTTATCCCGCACGGGATTCGTTCGGCGCAGGGAAAGGATCCTAAAAATGCAATTTTAACGACCCTTATATTGAAGGGTGAGTAGCACGTGAGTCGCTGTATGAAAATGGGAGTTTGTCATGGTGATGTGAATATATCGACGAAATAAAAATGTTTTACAATGTGTATAAATTTGAATATACGGCATACACGTGCTAATCTATAAAAGACCATAATAATCGAAATGAAATATTTTTATAATGTTGAACGTATACTTCAATGCAATTCAATTATGCGATTAAAATAAAAATAATAAGCATTTTTTTTTTCGAGAATTTCGGGAATAGGATTAATCGAGAAAATGGGTAGTTTTAAATAGGCTTTTTGAAAGAAAAATGTCAGACCAGAAAACATGGTTATTCAAAGTTTCTATATCATTATATAATAAAAGCGCGCACAGAGGTAAAAGTTTTATGGGATATTTTCCCAAATTTTATGTTAAATATCTTCCATTATGCGATTTTTTTAGGACAGCTTCGTAGAATTTGCCGAAAAATATTATATATTAATGTCATGGAGAAAATAGACTCTCTACGTTATGAAAGCTGCTGACGAAATAGTTGATACCAGTGTTGAAATTTGGGTTCGTCGAAAAGAGCGAAAAGCTCATGCACGCTTTCAAATTAATTAATTAAAAAAAAAACTAACCGAACCGAGCCCGCTCAATTTACTGATTTCAACATTTTATTTAAAACTAGTGAGTACCCGGCATGCATTGCAATGCCACACAAAAATAGTGTTTTATTTCTGTTGAAGTGCTTTTATATATTATTATTTGCGTTAAAAAACGGCTATACGATCGCGTTTAGTAATTATTTGATACATTAAAAATTCAAATCTACCCTTTTATGATATTTCGAATCTCCTGTCGGAATCATGGACACGAAATGACTGCCGTCGCCTTGGTTTTTAATACTTACAACGAGCAATGTTGGGCCATTGATTGAATTAATTTGACAGCGAAGTATTACACTTAGCTATAACTTTGAATACTAATATGCGTGTACAACTATAGCATGCATCCGCGAAACGTCTCGCAAAACAAATTACGTACACAAACAATAATCATACTAATTTAAAAACCTTTACATATATACATGCAATAATTCAACAAAGTTTTATTGCAATCGGATGAATAATATAGGAACGTATACGAAATAAACAAACACACATTAATTTTAATACATATAAATTGTACGCTTTTAAATTTTATTTCGTTAATATTATATATCAAAAGTCTAAAGATTATCTGAATATTCGGTTATTCATTTTTTTTGGTACTTCAATCCATCATCAGTTGTTATGTTAACTATTTTTATCTGTATATTATATTTTTCAAAATTATGATCTCAGCTCTGGACCTCAAGCACGTATTCATTGCATTTCTATATGAATGATATGCTAAATGCTTAAATGATTTCATTATTTCATGTGAATGAAATTCAAAATGGGTCAAATTGAAGGAGAGAACAGACCCAACTGCGAGACTTTAATGACCGACCACTTTTACAAGCCTACCCAAACTCATTGGGAGCTCAAACTTCATTATCTAGTTATTTGGGACGTTGAATCAAAAGCATCCCTCTCTCAGTTTTTTAGATACAAAAAAGTCTTTACATCAACCCTTCTATAGCGTCGATATAGGAACCAAGCTATAACAAACAAAACGCTATAGAAAGTAAGGCATCCGTATAAAATTTGTACATGATTGGTTTGTTAACAAGCAGAAGTTACTAAGACGCGCGATGAGGCATTGATCGTTCATATGTTGTCGCAAGCTTTATAGAAGTGGATGCTATAAGAGTGTTGACTATATGAACAACTATATATATAAAAATCAATGTTTCGCGTCCGGATATTTGTTCGTTTGTTTATCGCAAATTTTGTTCGTTCGGCTGCGTACGGCCGCGCTCGACGGCGGCCGGCTCGGCGGCAAGCCGTGCTCGGTGGCTCGCCAGTCGCTATACGAAGTGAGGGAGAGCGCACGCATCCTAACCTCTCAGTCCCGCAGCAATACATCGCGTAGCTTTCGAACTAAGCGCGTGCTACTAAGCAGACACATCCGACATATGCCTCTCCAAATAAATAAATAAACAAATCAATCATTCATCAGCGAGTGCCCGCCAAGCAAAGCAATGCCCGACCTTGGATCCATCTTCATACATAACAAATCAATCAATAGGTGTGGCATTGCAACGCATGCCGGGTATTCGCTAGTATTTTATAAATACTTTTGTTGTCTGAAATTATTTTTAAACGAAATATTTAAAAAAAACGCAGTTTTTCATTAGAATTCAACTAGAAGAGATTTAATAAAACATTTTTAAGGATATTATTATGTAAGCTAAATAAAGGGGGAAAATATAACATTGAGGTTTCCGAGGAAGAAGTCTAAAAAAGAGCTACAGTGTAGAATACTTAAACATGAAACATGAAATGCCTCAAGGAAGCGGAAAAGTTTTTCAAATCTGTGTGTTTTTTGTTGCTTAGAAAATATTTTCTTGACCCATTTTATAGAAATCACAATGGAAATATCCTATATATAGGCTTTATGTCAGTTGTCTCAACAACACATCCGGTTCATTTGGGTGTAAACAACATATTCAATTCAGTGGTCCTGGAAAATGTACAGTTCCGTGTCGAAAAGGCAATTTGAAAATCACACCCGTATCTTAGGAGGAGAGTCCTGGAGAGTGACGCCGGCCGTAATGCACACCCTCGAAGGACATACATCTGGGGATTTTCCGAGCGGGGTGGGCACATATGAATTTTTTGATATTTCCTTTATGACCCCATATGTTCGGTATGATTCCTGTTTGAAGCTATACGTGCCGTATAAAAAACAAGTACAAGCCGTAAAGAGTATCATTTTAACAAAAAGAGTCCTTTGTGCGCAAAAAGGCTTAGGTTATTGCCAGGTCGGCAGCGAAGGGCTGATTCGGAAGGCAAACGAATTTAAAATGCCATAAGTATACACATATAAAAATGTATGCAAAGGGATATAAAAGTGTGTATGTGTATTTATGTGTCCCGAAGGATGCTGGATATTTTGGCGTAGCTCTTGATGTGCGCGTAGCATTCGACTCGAAGATTTCGCTTCCTATCTTTGCTTAGATTATGGCAGAGCTGTGATAAAAATACATTTATAAGATTGAAATGGATTTCTTGCGCCATTTGTATGTCATTTTTCCAATTTTCCATGATCACAAGACTGGATCGGTTGGACTTTTGAGCCTTCATCGGTACGTTTTATTACAATACGGTAACTAATATCCAACATTCAATGCTTTATTTATATTGATCTTTTGAAAAGTAAGATCATTTATATGTTAAATTCATACATCCACCACATATTACACACACAAACCTATATTTCTCCCAGGACCGGGCGACGCGAGTGAAACTTGTATATCAATAAATAAATTTTAGCACTGTCTTCGATTTTTTGATCTCTGCAATTAAAGCGTGAGAATCTGAACGCACATATGCGTGGATACTCTTCAACGGGATAAAAAGATGATTTGATCATAAGCTACGTATATATTATTATTAGCGGCATTTTAATAGTTGATAATTTTCTCCCCTAAAAATAACCGATTGCAATTTATATTTATTTCCTGTAAACAATAAATAAAAATATTTTTTTATGCTAAACACAATCCTCTTACTTGAGCTTTGAAATCGATACAGAAGTATTTAGGACGCCATATCTAATGGTTTTCAAACGGATACGGACACATTCCATCAATATTTTAATGCTTATTTTGTCGTCATAAGTTGATGTAATGTTTGAAATAAAGAATAGTATTATATTAGAAATAGAAGCACGGCATTCATAACTGAAGCGCTTAAGATCACTTTTTGTAATATTTGAAAATATTTAAACGTGTAGGGGTACCTTACAGCATAACCTATGCCAGCATTGTCATCTATACAAGTGTACGTGGATGAGACGCAGAACATTCTCTCCGTCCCCTGTTTTCCGATTTACTAATCTCCGCACTCAATGTGCGAATATGCTCTTCATGTAACATTCGAGTCCTAACGCACATATGCGTGATTACTCATTAACTGGTTAATTCAAGAAATGTTTTAATTTATTAATAAAAATATGCTCATCCTCGAGAATGCGAGTAATTTAAATGCATCAGGATATCAGTGCTTAATCGTTTTAGTGAGTTAACTAAAAATATATCGTAGCAATCAGTGTTATATGTCTATATTTTAGTCGATTAATTTTGATTCCATTTTACTTTATTAGATTTTCATATTATATTTGTAACTATCGAATGAATGGGGTGTGAATTAATTAATTGAGTTGATAGGATATATGATTACCGGAATGGATCATTTTTAGGGGACGTTAATTCACCCCTTGAGCTTGCTTATGATATAGTATTTCATAGTAAAAATGTTGCCTCGGATATAATTTCTCAGCGGATTGACATCACAGAAAAGGCTATCATGTTTTCATATAATTTCTCTATTATGTGGTCTTTGACGAGGGCCTACGGGTTTTTCGTCTCTCGCTAATCTACCCTATTGCCTACGTTGTCCAGTGTATCGAAACCACTATCGTGTACCTGTGGGAGGGTGTGTTAGATAAAAAACGATCGGGAGTGCAACCCACCGGATGAGATAACAACGCTTAAGTAATTGAAAACTCAATTGTTTGAACAGTGTTCAGCAGAAATGGAAAATGTTAGACAGGCATAAAGTCAATATGGCCGGTAAAAATGAAACTGAGAGAGACGAACGGACACTATTGTGGTCAAAAGTGCAGATAATTGAAGTAAAAATACACTCTCATTGCAAACAATGCATGGCAGCACCGGCGAAGCCTTCGTATAAAACTCAACCACAATGTGTCTGTAGACTCAATATTTAGCTAATTTTACTCGTTCATATAATCGATTTTTTTCACATTGAAAGCTCGTGCAATATTACTGTTTGGGCAGACCAAATGCACATAAAATTCCTATGTGCACTCGTTTATATGAGCATACTTTTCATATTCAAATGCATGTTTGTCGCTCAGATAGAGACTTGTTTAAGCCTCGGATATGAACCCATGGGTATTTATTGCAAATTGAAAACGTGCATCTCTTGAAGGCATCCAATAATAGTGGCGTTAGTTTTATGGAAACTGCACTTTCGCGATGTTCATTTTACATTGAAAGCGTCAAAACGGTGAAAGCCATCTAGATGCTTTTCAATACTGGAAAGTCAATAATCGCTTTTCCCGTCGCCGGATAAAGATAAAAACATCTTTTGAAAACAGTTCTCGTATTTTAAAAATAACCCTTTAAACAGTATTCCGCGAGGGAATGGACTGGATTTCGTTAAATGTATATCATCAATAAATATGGCGATAAAATATGATGAGTTTTTATATAGCATTTTATGTTAGGAGTATCAAAAAGTCTGTGCGCAAGATTGGAGCTGGATACTTTCATGATTTTACAGATCATAAAAGGCCCCGGGTACGCATTTATCACCGAAAACGTTGCAAAAATACATAAAAGAATGATGGAGTGGCCACAATATCTGTGTGCCCAATCGGTCCGTCTTTCGGACCGCTGAAACAATGAATGAGCACCTAGTGATCGGACGCCACGCCCGAACATGTCCACAGAACATGGTCTGCCTGCATAAATGGACTCTAGACAGTTTCATCTACAGACAAGGTTATGGGACCAGTTTTTTGAGATGCGCATGGGATAATTTTAATTGATTAATTTGAAAAAGGTAAAACAATCAATGACTGGTAAAAAGTATTATTTCATCAAGATTTTATTATGATAATATATAGCTTCATATCACAAGAAAGATCAAAATTAGCTAATGGTGATGAATTTGGATATTTTAGCACGACCTTCGTATTCATTCAAAACATAATGTAGATATTCTGTGCGTTCCCACAGATATATAAAATCATAAGGAACAATAACAGATTTTAACTTAAGACCAAAGATTTCTAAACGGAGATATTAAATTAATATGAAACTTTTTGTTAGTATTAATACAAATCATAATTTTATAGTGAAACGAGCTCTAAAGTTTACAAACAAAATATATATTGAGGTTTCATATAATAGCTCAGAACTAATGCCGATCAACCGAGCGCCTTACAAATTTGACGCCACTTGAAATCACTATAATATTACAAATGAAATATTCTCATCTCTAGGTCTACAATAATAAGACATAATAAGATAGTAAAGCCACCAGCTCAGAAGGAATTAACCTGATTCCGTGGCTAATTCCACAGACCGTTCGTTATATGTCTAAAATTTATGCCCCATATGATATTCCCTAATTGGAACAAGCCATAGCTTAATTCAAACTGAACATTGATTGGCCTACAAGTTTGTAGAAAATCTACATAAATTAACCTTCCAGACTAAAAGTTCAACTTGTGAAGGAAAATTCAATTGTGGCAACCGACCTTAAGGTAGGTCAGTAAAGCATAATATGTTTATTTTAATTAAAAATATGCAGCAACCATTTCACATTGAGTAATTAAATTTGAAATAAAATAACAATAGTTTTGATTAAGTATTTTGATCAATGGATAATCATTTCATGTTTATTATTTATATTTGTCACCCCTTCTTAAATATTACCTGAATTTATAGCAAATGGCACAAATAATAAATCAACATATATCTAAGTTAGTTATCAATTCTATACTATTATAGTAAATTGCTTATTGATATTAGTAACATACAGTAATCATGCAAATAGGGCCCTTTATCAGGATCAAAATAGAAGACATTAGGAAAATTTGATGTAGATCAAATTGTTTTATTATTTACCTTTTTGATTTTTTATGATCTGCCCAAATATAGGTCGATATTTATGTATACAATATGACGTTTAGAGAATTATTTTATATGATAGCAATGAGTAGGGAACTTTAAGCTATTGATGGACATTGGTGACGAAACCTTTGAATAATATAATTGAGAGATTCTGAAAGGTTGTTTTAATTGAACTTACTTAAACTAAGTTTGTTATCATAAAAAGCATTTATTTTAATATTTCGCAACTTATTTAAGTATTTAAAATTTCATCCTATTGAAAAATGTGTGCAAAAAACATTTTCGATATCTAGGTCATTGTATTTATCACAATAGAAGGGTTACAATTTGATTGTAAGCGTTGGAAATTAATTAAAAATATAACGGAAGATTAAAACAGTAAAGTCAAAATGAATAATAAATAACACTTTTTGGTTATGTTTTGTCGAGTTGTTTCTGAAACATGAGAAAGATAACAATATAGCAAATATATTTGTATTTTTTTTAATTGTTTGTCTATTAAAATGTGTTTTTAAAAGTATGATCCCATATTCTCCTGTAGATTTGAAGTCAAAACTATCGACAGACGTTAAATGTTTGAATGTAATATTAACTTTAATTTATTGGATTGAGAAATAAAATTCAAGATTGTATTGTAGTATGACTTAATAATGGAAGGGTAGGATCTTTATTCCCAGCAGATATCGAAATCCTATTGTGGATGGTTGGTTTTAGACACGATTCTTTCAGAAGCGGAAGAATAAGCCGTAAGCGTTGACTTTATGGAATAAGTCTTCTTTTCAACGTCATCGATTTAATATTTGTTATATTTGAGCTTATCATATTAAACCTTCTTTGGGCTTGTATTTAAGACTAACAAATAAATATTCTAAGTAGATTAGCTAACTTTTGTGTGCATTTTATCTGACCTTTCGCCACCTCTTCACTGACCTGATTTTGATTATGTTGTTGAAAGTGTTAGGGGGAGGGGATTCTTAGTAAATTTGGAGTAATAATTATCGTTACAAAATTCAATATTTATAGTAGGGCTTCGAACATGAATCGAAAACCGATAACCGGCTAAATCGTTATTTTACTGAAATAAAAACCGAAAATGAAGCGATTTTATTGATTCAATACACATCTTACGCGAAAAAGAGTACGATTTCGAAGTTATGCGGTTTTTTTATAGCAATGGGAAATAAACCATCAACAATAACCGAAATTTGAAAAAATATAATTTGGTAGTGTGTAAATCATATTATTGCATCTGTTATCGCTGAATTACGAACACGCCCTTTATTCTGATTTAGATTTTTGTAAAAATTGATTTCGTTTTGTTTTTGTATTTTTCTAATGTTTCGACTTTTAAAAATACATTCTCTAAAGGAATTTCTAAAATTCCAACAACTTACAAAGTTATAGCTATTTTAGTGACGCCGCAACTTGACCGGTCCTACCATAATGAAATCTTTTAACGCGTTGTTCTCGAAACTACTTTTTTCAACACGATTGACATCATATCTTGAGATATTATTAATTAATTTACTTTAAACTGGGTACAAATCTTTTCTATATAACCTTCTATAATACTTACTCCAACCAGATTTATGTCAAAATTTATTTTTTACCATTTAAAAAAAAGTTTTACAAAATAATACCAAAAAATGACTTGACTGAATTTTTTTAAGCAGTTATCCATTTTTCGAGTTTTTTTGAGTTGTAGTGAACTATAGTGAAATCTTTACTAACTATGAATTATATTGTTTGAAAGAGAAAATCTACACAGAATAATGATGCATTTCTTCTGAAGAAGAGAGCGATTTTTAATTATATTGAAAATTGCAACGAAAATGATCATACAGCGAAGATAGTTTGTAATTAAAATAATTAGTATTTCTCTAGTGGATGTTACCAAAAATGTTTGTTTTTGATTGCTTTATTGTTTTTCTGTTTTTTTTATTCGATTTTGGATATATTTTATATAGCTGTTTCAAAGTTATGCGGTTTTTAAAATCCATGGAACACATTTTCACTTTTTCTATGTACGTCATAGCTTTTTTTGTGCGATTTATTTTTATGCGATTTATTTTTGTGCAATTTCTTTTTATGCGATTTATTTTTGTGCAATTTCTTTTTATGCGATTTATTTTTGTGCGATTTTCTGAACTATTTATTTTTTCAACACGGTTGACATGAAAAAAAATAATGATTTCTCTTTGAGGTAGAAACTATAGTCAGATCTTTACTCATTAAGATTTTGTTAAATTTTTATATAATAAATGAATAGAAGGGTTAAAAACGTGTCAACCAGGACACACCTTTATTTATACCCCAACTCTTTACCAGCCTTTTTTTCATTTTCAATGTTTTTTGTTTTATTTTTTTTGTATATTCCAAATATATCAATAAACATCCGGTAAAAAATGGATAGCAAAAATATTTCTTGCTTGTTTCTTTTTTATGTAACTTGAAAAAACACCCAAAATGTTTGCCTTTAGACCAGAATCGTTATAATGTTACAGCAATATTTTTAACATGTGAAGAATCAATCAAACTCAAGAAGAATAAAATTTTTTTTTTATCATATCAAGAATCCTAATAAAACCTTACAAACGGAATGAATTTCGACAGAAAACCACTCATATGGAGTGCGCCGTTTTAAAAATGAAACTGGCTGTATTCGTTCAAATTTTATTTTATACAATAAAAAATAATTTTCCCGAGAAATAAGAGTTTTAAGTTTACCGCATTTCTCGAGAAATTCTCAATATCCTAACTCATTTTTATGTATTTTATCTCTTATTATAATAGTTGTTTTGTACCCAGAGTGGGACCTACAAACATCCAGACAATAAATGTCTTTGAACTTGGTTAATGATTTTTTTTATAAATAAGTTGTAAATTCATAACCCCTACGTATAATAGAAATGGAAAATAATATATAATTGATAACCAAAAACCGGAAAAACTGCTAATGTTTGGAACTGAATCGGAATAAAAACTGAAATGAAAAACATGACGGTTCAAAGCCTAGATTTATATGACTTTTACATCACCTGATAACTGTAAAACGGATATTTCATCATCACAAAGCAATGAAACTTT
Organism: Stenopsyche tienmushanensis; assembly: GCA_008973525.1. Taxonomy (NCBI): domain Eukaryota; kingdom Metazoa; phylum Arthropoda; class Insecta; order Trichoptera; family Stenopsychidae; genus Stenopsyche; species Stenopsyche tienmushanensis. The sequence continues at coordinate 55,189 of WACJ01000234.1, read as the reverse complement.
GTGGCAAAACCATCAATATTTTAAATTAAATCCGCCCACACATTTTAAAAGAATGGTTCGCTTTAGAATGTACAGTAACATGGATGGTCGTAAATTCATATTTATATGGTTTCAATTAGTGCGACTAAACGACTGGATAAAAGCAATCGCGCGTAGGCAGTCGTTGCACGAATCGAATTCGCATTAAACGATGCATTTACGATGCAAAATCCGCATGGTCGCGATCATGGGCGATAATGGCACTTTGCAACGTATTTAAGGCGTAATATATAGTTGTAGGAGTGCATTTCGATATTAATCTCGGCGCTTTACAGAGTTTCACGTAAGGACGCGGAGGCTTGACCACGTATACATACAGCTCGAACGAAACGCAAGGGGCAGCACTTTTACAAGGGGCAATATATTATGCAGCACGGTAGGGCTCGGTGTTGTGCCATTCGGAATAAATTTTAATATGCCATTCCGTAAAGATAGCACGAATGCCACCATCTGATATTGCCTCACGAAGAAACATTATGCGGCGATCAGCGGGCCACGCAGCACCCCAAAGGGGCTGAGGAGTGTATTTTACACCCGCCCTGTATAAACTGCCACAATAATCATAAAAATAACACCCGACGTAATAAAAAGCAGATGGTTAATTCAAATTATACATATTTATGAGAATGAGCAGCGAATTGCGCTTAGTTGAATTACGGCCCGCCAAAGTGGGGCGCGAGCGCCTAAAAAAGGCGGACGAGGGTGTGACTGGATGCTTAAATTAAAAATGTTCCACTGTGACATGTCGCATGTGTGGCCCGGGGGTTGAAAAGCCGACGCGACCCCCAAATCATGGCGTCAAATGCCACAAATAATTCCGCGTCGGAACTATGTATTTGTCGACGTGTAATTTTTTAATACTTCATTCCTTTTATGGGCCGCAATGAAAATGTGTTTCGTTCGCTCTTAATGGGATGTTTTAATTTTATGCCTGTCAATCATTTTCGGGGCTGTGATATCATAATAAAATTCGTACGTGTGAACTTTTTCGCTCACGACCTGTGATATGCATGCCACACAATAGACTATTCGCGTCACGCTCGATTCTATTATAATATGGGGGTGAACGAACTACTGAAATTTCAACTGATAAATGGAAATATCGTATTTATGCACGAGCGTAATGAGCGTTTAAAACAGTCATTAAAGTGTTAAATATGTATGGCGAAGGGCGTGCAATTTAAAAAATGGCGCATTTCCTTTTAAATTTTTATGCGCGCGCAACTTGTATTTGTAATACTGGCGAGCGGCCAGTCAGGGTATTCAGTTCGCAGCGTAATAATATTATTATCGTTGATTTGAATTGCATGTCCGACTCTATCATTGGTTAAATGAGCTTGAACCAAACTTTCGCGTATAATATTAATTATTTCAAAGTAATGAAAACAATTCACAATGCATAATATTATAATAATGGCCAAAATGTGCAGATGGAATTCGCCAGATTCAATCTAAACAGCGCCAATCTAAAATAACAACGCCTATCTCTTTTTGCGCGGGAAGATGTCCTTCCCGCAGGTTCAAAGCTATAACTCCTTCGGAAAACATGGGAGCATGAACTTTCCATTACAATATTATGATTATTGTCATTATGATATGATGATCAAATTGTAAACTAATTCAATGTCGTAAATGCAGGCTTAACGCGTATCGTGCCGTGGCACTCACCGGTGACTGTCGATGATTGATTCGAAAAAATGATCTTCAAGTACCATCAATCGCTCGTTAACGGAATTTTAACATGGGATGTAATTACCATGGCGTTTCTGCACCCAGGGTGCACACCAGAATATTTAAAAATGATAATTAAATATACGAGGGAGATTCAAATATAAACCGGAATTTTGCTGCATAAATTTATTATTGATAACCAACAAACTAAGTATTATTTTTTTCATAATGTGTTAACAACTCCAACATAAGTATGATCCTTGTTTATATCACTTTGTAGTCTTATTTCATAAGCTGAGGATCCTTAAGGATAATTAGTTCCTTTGGTCTTTATCCTGACTTAATGTAAGTTTTACATTGAGATAGTGTACGCATTGGGTTCAAATATCAGACTAGAAAAAATACACTGTAGAGCTTGGAAAATGGTCATAACAAAAACTATTTTGTTTTTGAGTGCCTAAGGTCCCAGAGTGACCTAGCTGCGAGACTCCAATGACGAACCTAGCCAACTTAAGAACGGCAACAAACAACAAAACCAAATTAAATTCGATAAAAGCTCAAAAAAAGCTCTAAAATATTTGCATGCAATTAATACCTCTTCATTAACGAAAGCATAAGTCAAAATGTACGATTATTGTTCGTAATCTTTACGAAAAATATTAACACACGCCATGGCAGCCACCGGTGTATGCCAATCTAAACAAGATTTTCTTTTTAATTGAGTCAGAAATTTGTTTAAAAGTTAATCTACGTCGTTGAAATTTTCATCATACTGTATTATATCTTTGAGGATAAGGGTTAAACATTTAAAATTTTGCAAAACCTGTCTGACATTGAAACGCCATTCAATTCTGTACTATAAATACGAAGTTTTAAACACCCACAAGCTTTGTATTGATACTTAGATTCACGTATTTGGCGCGATTCTCTCCAAATTCTTCATTTTGAATGAGCACAGATTTGCGATATCAAATACGTAACGATTTCCGGGAATCATTAATTGCCTTAATATCAAATTAAATACACGATGTATCAAAAGCAACGTGATACATGTAACAGCATGATACGTATTTATTTAATTAAATACAACAATTGTTCTTGAAATGTGTCCGTCTTTTGTGAAGTAAAGATATATGACGTATTATTTCACGGTCTTGGTGCATTTCCACTTCTTTTGATTGCATTTTCCATCTCGGATTGTATTATAATCCGACGTTTCAAGCGTTCTTTTGCTCAGGTATGTTTCGTATTTAAATTCGTCTTAATGTATACCATCCGCAGATTACATTTTTCCTCGATGTTGCTTGGAGTTTTGTCGCCTTTACCGTGATTTTTCATTTTTTCTGTACTCTTAACAGCTTCTATACCTTTCAAAGAAATGTTTTAAAAGTATATATTTTTTGCAAGATGTTTATGGCTAGGATTTGGGCATAATTTGGATACTTTTCAGGTAAAGTCGATTGATTATTTTGAAATAAAAAAGACCTTATTTCAGATGTCATGGGTTTACTATTAGTTTGTATCGAGTCACAGCTCATGACACATATTTATAACCATTAAAAAAATCATATAAAATCAAGAATTCTCAAGTAATTTTCTGATTTCTCGAGAAATTTTATAAATCAGTTTTTATTGTATAAAATAAAATTTGTGCGAATATTTTTGATACAAATACAACTACTTCCATTTTTAAAACGCGATACGCACATATTACGTCCTTGAACATATTCGTTCCACCATAAAAATATCTAGCCTTTTTCAGAAAGTCGAAAAACCCTAATAGCTTATTCGACTAGCAGTTAGCCTTAGCTGCGGAAGGACGTCCTTCCCGCAGCCAGATCTCTCTTTTGTATTTAATAATCAAGCCATCCTGATGAGTATGTAAGAGCAGGGTGCTGCTCGGTGACTCTGCCTCGAGAGCGCTCCCGCTCTTACGCTTTAATGGATTAAAGATTGTTTAAATTACGATTTTTGTTGGATAGGTCGTTTGTCGGCCAACTATTTATAGTTTTATATTGTTTGGAAATATTCTTAGTTTATTGGATTTCTCGAGAAATGAACTCAAGAATTCTGATTTATCGAGAAATCATAATCATTAATTACATACCATTTTTACTAAAAAAAATTATGGAAAAAAACATATACCGAATTTTTTAAAACTTAAAACCAATTTGTTCCAAAAACTATTTTTTAACAGCGAAACTTGATCTAAAGTATTAATTTTTAAACATAAAAAGTAGCTCGAATGTTAGCTAAAAGCGGAACAAATTTTATGAAAATGATTTCATAGAATTTATGTTTTTAAAAAACGTTTCACAAATAGTAAAATAAATATCGCCGTACTCCAAATTTTTCCTCAATTCACGAACTAACTTACTTTATCAACGCTTACATCGCAATATTGTTACCTTAATCTATATATGGGCTGCTGAAGTACGCAATTTTGCGAAATTGGTCTTTTACATATCATAATGATAGCATACAAATTGATTTTTTTTAAAATACATATGAAGTGGTTTATAAATTTTGTTCCAAGCTCAAATACAGCGAGGGGATATAAAATCATAACTTAAATCTAGGCCAGGAAAAAATCGTTATTTTTATATAATGTTCGAAAAATTCTAGAGACATAATAAATCAAATGTACCTGGGAGCATTTTATGTTCAATCGTGTCGGTTTTTTTGTTGTGAAAAATGGCGAATTGTGGGTACAAAGTATTTTGTCTGTGAAGAAATATATGTATTTTGATATCTAAAAATATTATAGCTAGGGCTTCATATTGGTGAATCCAAAAATGTCTTCCCATTATAATATAATAATCAATATAATAAATCTTTTGAAAGAATATATTTCATGACTTTTGGGACACAGCCAGTACAAATTCGCTGGCAATTAAAAATGGAAACATATTTTAATAAAATGCTTTGATTTTTAATATGTAAGATTTTCTTGGGCGAAATTGCATACAAATACAAAATAGTAATAGAAAATATGCTTGAAATCATAACTTCTTTAACGTCTAATCTCAATTTACTTAGAAGCAATTTCATAAGCTTTTATAAGCTCCCGTAGGCGGATGATTTTAAAATGCGATTTCGCTCTTCGAAAATCGAAACGAAAGCATATTATGAAAATTAAAAATAAAAATGCCGATCCTTACGTCAAAAGCAGCTTTCACAGAGTACGCCTATGTTTCGTTATTTTTTCTTCTACTTTTTTGCACCCTTGAAAGTGAAAGTATTACGCTTAAGAGACGTTAACGTTGCGTAAGATCAAACACAACCTTTTATGAAATTGAGGATGGTTATATAAAGTGGCATTAAAGTCAAAATATAAAATATAAGCTATTTTATAAGACGCTTACGGTTACTTTTAAAGGATCGCAGAAGAAAATGTCTTAAATTGAAGTATCGATCGTGGGACTTCGGAAAAATTCATTTGGATGTGATGAATTGTGATTTGGATGGTGATGATTAAAATTAATTTGGATGGTACTTACAGTTGTAGTAGACTAGTAGTCCCGATACGAGAGCAAACACGACTACCATCAAAACGAGTAGAAACAGGAATATTGCCGGTTTGCAACATGTAACCCAGCAGTCTACTTCTTGTCCGTTGGGAGCTGGTGTGGTGCTTCCGCCGTTGAAGATACTACAGCATTTCTGCAATAGGCTTCGTTGTTCAGCATTTTGTACAACGTCTGCTCCTCGAGGAATGACGGAGCTGTTGCCGGCTTCGTTTACTACGACGCCTTGTTGCTGGTTTTGGTATGGATATCCCCTGTTGGTGATTCGGACGAATCCAGCTTGTTCGTCGTCATCGTGTGGGTTTTGATAAACCCCATAAGAAGCTACCATATCGACGGCCGATTGATGGACAGATTTTTGTTGAGTTGTGTCACCATTGACTGTGGTTTCTGGACTGCCAGTTGGCCAACACTCACAGGAGCATCTGTCTTCTTTCCTTCTAAGTCGGGTCGTTGTTCCAGTTCTTCTCGCAACATCATTGGGTGGTTCACCCTCTTGTTTTTTATCGTCTTCTTTGCGTTGTTCTTTGGAAGTCCTAGGGAGTGTTTCATGGTTCCTTATGAAATGATTTTGATTATTTCTATGATTTTCCAGATACCAGTTTCGTTCTTCCGCTCTTAGCGTATTGTCATTGTTTCCTTCATAGAGATCAGGTCTTTGGATAGTGTGACCATTGTAGCTTGTACCATTGTATCTTTGATCTGCAGCATAAACTTCATGTGCCACTTGACCGTAATTTGCGTCAAAATCTTGCGGTCTATTTCCGTTATAATAACTATTTAATGGCGAAGTATACTCATATGGAGGTCTATGCATTTTAATTTATTTTAAACACTAAATTTCATCATTATATATATTTTATTGAATTTACACACTAAAAACTTGCATTTATTACACATTTTATCAAATTTAAGGGTTGCATTTCATACTCAGGTCAAATTATTTGGTTGTCATTTTCGAACAATCCTTTTAGCTCCTGCATAAACAATATTAAATAAGATCCTTAAAAATGTATTTAAGAACGAGAAAATTTGTAGACGCCATTTATATTTATATATTTTGTAGTCTCCGGAAGGACACCCGACTTTTGCGTCATTTAAATTCAGAGCATAATTATTCCCGTACCGTAAAAAAACGTTAAAATAAAATTGAAAAACTTTAAGGTGAACAGAAAATTGAAAACTCGCAGGGAAAATAAAAATTTAATGAAGGCAACTTTTGGTTCCACGGCGAAACAACTGTGTGCTGATATAAAAAATAAAAAAGATAAAACACGATCCTTAAATAAGCAAGAACATCATCACAATATACAGCCAAGAAACTCAAGACAAACAGCGTCAATTTGATTGAAGCGACTACGTTTATATTTAAGATTATGACATCTGATCTGTTATCGATCCAAATTCCATTTTGTGCAAATTTTCCAGCTAAAACACGACTTTCTCTCGGCAAAATTATAATTGCCCGTGTAGTTTCGTTCTAAGGCTACTACGAGTTGCTAAAATAACATAAAGCATTCAGTGGAGCCAGATGTTCCGTAAGTAATAATAAAGTTTTCCTATACACAGGTTACCTTATTGTAATCCAGAGACAGGTGAACCCTCGGGAGGAAATTTATTTAAAATTCGAGTTTAATTTCAAGTTTTTACTCCGGCATTAGGGGGATGATATTAAAAAAAAAGCCCAACAAAAACATGCTGCATAATTAATTCATTTAATAATTAAAGCGCCGTGTCGGGGTAACACATAAAACAGGTTAATTATCTATTTGGTTGCTCAATAGAACGTGATAAATGTTCGCCTAGTTTAGCATCAGTTTCGCAAACCATAGCGAATAAAATACTGCTGCCGGATTGATGATCGATCCAAATTGATTTCGTGATAATTTGTTTTCTGCGGTTTTGTGGCGATCTCTTCATAAATTTATAACCGCAAATGATATGCATAGGTCGTTTTTATTCTCGAAAATTAATTAAAAATCGAGAAATATGCAACATCTAAAAAACATCTCATTACTCGAATTTTCTGATTTCTCGAGAAATTTTGTAATACAAAAAATTTGTGCGAATATTTTCGATACAAATACAATTGCTTTACAAATATTCACAAATTTCTTACTTTTTAACTAGTCTTATCTTTGTTTAAGAATCAAAAAATACGTCTATATCTATACTATATATCTATACTTTCTCGAAAAGTCAATGGTTTATGACATTTTATGACGGCTGAAAGATTGTTAAGAAATTAGTTTTTATCGTCTCGAGAAATTTGAGTAAATCTCGATAAATTTATTTAGAATTCTCATTTAACAAATATGAGCTGCAAGTGACTGTGAAAAATTATGGACACATTTAAGTCACAATATTAAATAATTACATGCGTGATTTAGTATCAGGGCGTCAATATGATGATGGTAACACTTCATCTGGCGGATTTTAGACGAAAACTATTTTATGATGATCAGATTTTAATAAAATCAACTAGAAATCTGATTTGCACCATTTCTATAGAGGATGCTATCAAATTGTACAATATGTACTATTGTACAACATGGGAATTATGCTTAACACATTAATGGCGGGACACGAGAATTCTCGGGTTCGCAATGACTAGGGAATCCAATCCCGGGATCCCGGACAGTTTTAGGTGCTCATGAATCCCGGGATTAGTAAACCTAATGCCGAAAAATTCGGGATTGAATTTTTTATCTAACAGAAATCGTACACCTCACCAGCACATTCCCGCCGAAATCTGAACGCTTGGAAACAGTGGCATAACTACTAATTGGCGAGCTTAGGCGACGCTTAGGGGCAGTTACTGTCTAATCTATCAATTTTTAAACAAAATCTATCAAATTGTTATATTAACCTTTCCCTACCGGTGATGTATTTACTACACATCGACTCTAATAATGGTAATATCGATATGAAATATAATTGATACGGGATTCAGAATTTTTATATTCCTCCGTAATACAATTACGAATCACATCAAAGTATTATAGTATATAAGTATTCATCTGCAGCGACGTAAATAAATAGTTTGCCGGGAAATCGGGAATTTTTCGAGTTTTAGTCCGTGTCTCAGCAGAAAGCCCGCCGATATTGTGTTAAATGACATAGCACAATGTCTATTAAAATTTTATATTCAAATGAATGATAAATTAGTCAATTATCTACCCTTACGCTTATCAAATCGAGCAATTGGGTAGCTGATCTCACAATGATTTTTATTAAATGCTCATTTTTATCATGCTCGGTATTAAAAGATTGGGGTGTTATTATTTTAATGTTTCGTTAACAATATCCACGTGAGGCGTTATAATTATTTTTTCGCCCCCAGACATTTGATATAAAAGAAAACATCCAGGCACTGTCAGTGGCAACCATGATTAATATATACAGTTGCGTGTCTGGAAATGAGTGTTTTGTAATTAGTAGTTTTTCCATTTTATCAATAGCATAATGGTTGTATTAATTCGACGATGGGGCTCACTTTGACGGAAGGGCATGTTGTTATTATGGCGGAATTATTCATTTCGACACTATTTATTTATAATTCGAACGCTGAGTTCTGTGGAGTATTAATATTTAATATAGTCTACGTGTGGGAATCCATAAAATTGATGGTAGTGTATGGAGCTTTCGTGTCAGATAAATTCGCATTACGAATGTCCATATGAGAGTGCATATGGAAAGTTTCCAAAGAGTTTTCCATCTGCAGATGGTCACGGTTTATATACTTGGAAAAGTGCATCCTCTTGCATCTTTCATCCCATACGGCAGAATGTCATCAATATGAAAAATTCAAATACACTCCAGCCTTTCGAATGCATCTTCGGAAAGAAGTTAAGTTTATTTCAATTTATTCGTATGGGAGTGACTCGAACAGGAATGGGATCGTCTCAAAGGGATACGGTTTTTCAGAAAAAGTTGAGCTTAAGTCAATTTTTATGTTCGACGAGCACAAGAACATTATGTCTTGATTCGCTATGAAATGCAGGCAAATCTAATAGAACAAGATATTTCTATAGCACAGGTTCGTTCAAGCTATCTTAATCTTCTTAAAATGCTACATTTGTTAACAGATGTAGATCTCAATATTAGATATTTCCAGGGAAACGATTTTTACTATGGTAATTTTGATTGATTTATTATAGTATTTCTATTTCAAACTTTAGCCTATATGTATCATAAAAAAGCTATAGGGACTTTTATATGAGAAAATACCCGCACAAAGTATGTTAAGACAGAATTTGCGGCAAATCCTCTCGTTGATTTCTCGATGATTCTAATTTCTAGATAAATGAGAGTTCTCAAACTTTTCGAGGATTCTCGACAAACTCGAAAATCTAAAGTAGAAGTATTCAACAAAAATCATATTCTAAACAATCTTTCCTGGCAGAACGAATAAGTTCAGGACGTATCTATTGTTTCTTTTACAGAGATAAGATGAGTTTGAAAGTAAAAAAAAAATGTGAACATTTTTTGTCATATCTAGAAACTTAAAAACACCTTTCAAAAAGGTGCATTGGGCAGAAATGCACTCATATGCAGTGCAGCGTTTAAAAAATGAAAGCAATTGTATTTGTATCATAAATATTCGTACAAATTTAATTTTATGCAATAAAAATTGATTTATAAAATTTCTCGAGAAATCAGAATTTTCGATTTTGCATATTTCTCGAGAAATTCTCGAGATAATTTATAAATTTGGTCATCAAAATCATAAGCAAATAAAGATTTAGGTTTGATTGAACATTTGGAGCTGCATTGATAAAATTACTATTTTTTTCCAATGAAGCAAACAATTTAAGGAGAGACTTTACACATGTGATAACATCGAAATTTTAATGTAAAAAGATCAAAAAACGATTTGGCAATATTATCTCATATTGAATAATATTGTATCTATTTTTTTAATAATATTCTATATTAGATATTATAATTCTGCGAAAATTATGCATAAATTCACTTATGCATGCTTGGTATGTAAATTTCTGGGGCTAATTTTAAAACAATGAAAATCTGTGGTAAGTTTTTTTGATACACTCAACATAGACTGAATATTTTTAACGTGGAACATATAACGTTAAAAATTATAACAGGATGAACTAATTTTGTATTAAAACTATATTGTTTATGGCAAATTTGTTATGCTAAGTATTTATAAATTTTTCATACAAAAAATATATTTTGTACACTTACAAGGAGTGCGCTCAAAAACGGAGGATATCAGACCTTTACAATGTATTTAAATATTCTTCCAGCGGCGTTTTCATACACAAAAATTTCATATGGACAATGAAAGCTCGAAAATATACGAAAAATATATAAGGGTCATTCCTCTTCACGGAAGAGAAAGCCTTCAGGAATAAAGATGATTGATGGTGCGAAGAATTTACTTACAGCACAACCTGATCGCCCTGATAAGATACGAACGGGCCCCCCATAAAACGAACACTTAATTTGCGGGGGGGTGGATTATTAAAAAATATTTACGAGACGTAAATTGGCATTAAATCCAGCAGCGAAAATATTACACAAAAATTATTATCGCTATACAAACATGAAAGCAGCGAAAAAGCGACATGTTTGCGTGCTAAATGAAGGGACGCAATTTTTTAACAATGATGAATTTTCACCCTCAGCGCGTCCAAAAGTGTGGGCCGCAGATTCGCGAGCACAAATAAAAAAGTCAAAAGCGTCGACAAACAGAACCCGTTACTCTTATAAATAAGTAATGACCTGGGGGAGACGAAAGTTTTAGTTACTTTTCAAGTTACCGGGTATAAAGGGAGACATAAATATTGCATGCAGATTTAACAGTTTTACTGCGGAAATTTTATCATCGGTTGTTTTGGTGAGTTTGATGTAATTATCTTTTGATGTAAGACACATTGACGTATTATGTAAATATCCGTCAAATTGAATTTGTATGCATCGAGTCCGTCCCCGAGGGTAATCAAATATTAGCGAAGACGAAGACACCCCTTTATCGTTATTAGCTAAAAAAAATCGGCAGCAGCGAACGGGAAAATAAACAAAATTAAATGGAAAGCGCAAAAAAAGGGGGAGAAAAAATGGAGAAGTTTATTAAGCGTACGAATTTGTGAGGATGTCTAATATTGTATGTATGTATAAAGTTGCGTTCAAACTTTAATCATTGAGCATCCTTTGGGAAATTACGAGATCTGGAAAAATTTGTAGTCTGTTTATTGCGACATTGTTTTTGCCTTCTTAAACATTGGCTCCACGCGAAAAGATAATATTTGTTTATGCAAATCGTTCAGAATTGCGAGAAAATCTAATAAATACATTGTCGATGGTTAAAAATCAACAATTGGCAGAGCAACTAGCCGAATTTAAATTTTTATGAAACATGTTTTTTAAAGCACTTTTTTTTTATTAATTCGAATATGGATTTATTCTCGATGGATTACATTGAATGGCGTTTGTTTAGGTTTTGACACCTCACTCAGGTGGGCTGATCACATGCTGCTCACTGTATCCGAGATAGTCGCGATCGTGACGACTGAGCGAAGTTTGAAAAGTCGCGGTCGGCGGTCAGGGCTCGTCAGCAGCGGCCGGCGGTCCGCGGGTGACTGAGGGCGGGTAGGCGTCGAGGCGGTGAGGCGGCCAGGGCGGTGCGCGCCACCCCCAGCACGCACGGTATCGCGAGGAAACTTGCGCGCTATGGACGCCACGCTCCAATGCCATTTTCAATTTTCCGCCGATCGCCACATATTTCCATCCATCATTGGAAAAAATGAATAAATTCTGGTGCGGAAGACACTTTTTGGAAAGTTTTCGGCCGTAGAAAAAATACACGCCCGGGGGTTGTTCGGGATTGACCGCTTTCTACCTACCCAGCGACATAAAATACACTCTTCGGAAATCACATTTGAAAATAACTACTCCGCACCAAATTCGATATTATGACGACCAACCTCATTTTTAACACTAGATGTTCCACATCTTTAACACCAGCGTTCAAAATTTTCGATTGGTATTTTAATGCTAATGTATAAAACTCTACAAGTTACTAGGGATATAAACTAATGGAATGCAGTATTTGAACGACTTTTTATTCATTGAAAGTCATCACATCAATTATCAATAGATGACGACAAAATTAAAATTATATTGTATTGTTTATGTTTACGTGAAGAAATTACCGAATATTTTATAATATCAACAGTGTTAAGGTTCATTTAATGATATACAAGCTTCACTCACGCTGCGCGGTCCTAAGAGAAAAGTTGATTTATGTGGATGATAATTGGTAGACAAATCAAGAAACGGGCGCTCTTCGAAGACTGATGATGATGTCTTAAAGACTTTAATTGAAGTTGATCCACGTTAATATAATACATAGTACCACACGAAGATTCGGAATTTCAATTGATCTAAGATCGACCTGGATTCGATTCGTTCCGTACAATAATTTACAAATATTCGACTATTTGAAATTAGCAAAGACACTTCAGCCTTTAATTGTATTTAAATACGAAGTCAATGCTGCTATTTTCATTATTTGATATGACTTTTAATAGTATGGCATCAACGAATAATTTCGTTCAAATAATATGAATCTCGAGGAAGACCCAAAATCATTATTAGTAATGAAGACCTGCTTCAGTCAAGACAAGCAGAAGTTAATCTTCGTACAATAATTTGAGCATTTGCTTATTAGTTAGGTAATCTTTTCAATAGGTTAAAAAGCTGGATAAGTAGCTGCCGCATGAATTATCAAAAGATAAAACATTGAGATAATAGAGAAGCTATTACGGTTAAATAGTATTGTTCTGAAATCGAAAATATGCCCTAGAAACCAAAAATGAATTAGCCGATTCACAAATTGTCGCATAAATTGCAGATAAATTGCAGATGTCGCATAAGTTTTTAGGACAAAGCAATATGGGGAGAAGTACGAATTTATTTATTCAAACGTGCGGACTAACTAATGAAGTTGAGAACGGTAGAAAAGGCATACTAAAAATAGTATCAGTCCAAGGCAAATTTGGCTCAGGAATTATGGCAGAAGGCCTTGAACGCCGAAAAGGCACTGGGGCTAGCCACCAAGTCCCTGTGGCCAAGAGGTCCAAAAAAAGGACCTCTGATACGGCACAGAAGCGCCTCTCTCTGTGTGTGCATATGAAACATGGAATGTCAAAAATTGCTAAAAGACATTTATTTGATGATGAATTGATGTGTTTGTTAAAAAATTGTCTGAACATTTTTTTCTAAGCACTCACCACGTATGATTGGGGAGGTTGTTAGATGTTTCTGATAGCTTTCATAATATTAAATTGTTCCTATCAAATTCGCATTGCATTCTATGTTTAATCCCTAAAGGAGTACTATCCCAGGACCTGGCACTCCCCCTCCACTATTCAGAAAGAGCACTCTTGTACATTGAGCTCGGAGACAGACAGATACAGAAAGAGAACGTAGCGCAGTTCGGGAGACAGAGACGGAGAGCTTCGCCGCATATATCGCACGATTGTATAGATCGTTAGCCCAAATTGATCGACAACTTTGTTATTTGTTTACGCACAGAAATTACCAAATATTGTGTGCTATCGACAGTGTTTATTTATTTAATTGTTTCCTGTTCATCGCCGCTTGTTGAATTAGTCTTGGTGCGATTATAATTTCCTTCTAAAGCAGGAGCAAATGAATTGATTTCCTGGGTATTGTTTATGTTAAAAAAATGACGTGGTCTTGCATGCTATCAACAGTGCTTATTTACAATTGACTCTGCTTCAAATTGAAGATTGTCTTATGCTAATAGGAGCTGACAGAAAGTAATCGATGTAAAGCGATTATGGCATTAACAAATTAATCGATTTGAAATTTGCTCACTCCTCAAAAAGTTAATATCTGATTATGTGTGTATAAATCCATAAATACACTTCAATGCATTTCCTATCACTTTACATCGTTTTGAGATCATTATGATTTTACTTTGATAGGATATGCAAAATGAGTGAAGCGTGGCCTAGAATCTGTGCCACATAGACGGGAGCATGACACACACGCTGTGCCATTGGACGTAAATGATAATTCAGGATACATGCTGTGTCATCCGCCAATAATGTGTTTTGAGAGACAATATAAAATTTGCAACATTTCTTAGTAAATATTCTGCCATCATCAATTCTGATTAATATCATTTAACAATGGGAAGGCATTGAATTTAATTTTATAATAATTGTTAAACATCAAATTTTTCAAAAAGTAAATTTATTCCTAATTAAGGCGTATTTTTTCCTCTTTAATAATTTATTTAATATCATAAAACATTAAGCAGGAGAAAATAAAGGCTCACTGAAGTAAAAATATCATAATAAAAGCAATTCATGGATTTTTTCTTTGAGCTTAATTCCTAATTAAATTGTAGAAATGTTTCATTCGAAGCGCATAATAGATGTTATTATGTAGATATGTTTAAAGTATTAAATATTCCAATATGAGAGCATTGAACTAAAATTGCCTTATACGTCGTTATTCAGTTTCTATTTGCGTAATTGATTGTTGATTGATCATAAATTAATATTTGATGAAAGAAAATCGATCACACCGTTGATTATTTCCGAAAACTGATGTTAAACTTTATTAATTACAAATTTATACATTTATTTAAATGTTACGATGTATTTTCATATGAAATGTCCGAATCCTAAAGTGCAATTATTGGGGAAAAGTTCCAAGATCTACGCGCACGGATCGTGGTTCATATTTCAATCTGTTTGACGACGAGTAAGTATGATTTTTTTTCTTCTAAATTTTTTAGTTAGAATCGCGTAGATACGCTCAAGCGGAAGATGATTGAAATTCATCAATTACTATTCGATGCCTAATTACAAATTATTATAAGCCACTAACTCAATAGATGTAATTCAATAAATGGGGCTTGAAAGATCGATTTCAAAATCGGACATTTCATTCGAAAATATTGGGTATTTTTAAATATATATTGGACTTCAGCCTTGTAAGAATTTATAGACAATTAGATTTTTTGCAAAATAGGGCTATACATTCTTCGTCTATCTATTTCTGGATAGTTAACACTCTTCAAAAATCTTTCTTAAAAATCCGGACTACAAGGGGTCGGGAGCAGTACTCTATAGTCCGACATATTAGACCATCCAATACTGCCTTGCGAAACATTTGTCGGATTACCGCGGGTCTGCTGTATTGTGCTTGTATATATTGATTTAATTTCAGCGTATGATTGTGAAATTATTTGAATTTTCATCGCTGTTTTATAGGTAGTTACGAGTCGTTTGATGGACGATTCTTTCATTTTTTTAAATCCAGTTTGTCCGAAGTAGTTCTATGGCAAAGTCAAAAAATAATTAGAGTGTCAAGGAGACCGTTGGTAATTAACAGAGAGCACTCTTGTACAGCGCAATGTTACGGTGACGAGCGTCACTCGTCCTGTCCAGAGGACTCTACAGGAGAAGAGAAGTAGCGGAACGGAATGCTCATGAGAGTGGAATTACTATATAGTAGAATGTAGATAAATCCAGGTAGGGACAAAATACAACCGTATATATATAATATACGAAGAGGGTAGTATATTTTTCTATTTAAAATAAATCGCACGTCTTTTAATAATATGTGAAATATAAAGCTAAAATATGATAAACACGGACAGTATGCTACAATATAAACGCGAAGGAGTATTTAAAATTATATTAGAAAATAAGGGAGGGCGATTTTTTTTCATCCACCCTATTGACCTTGGAGGGCTTTAACTTTTAAATGGTTGTTAAATTTAATTTTGTTCACAAATTCAGCTTCGTAAATCCTCGAGTGATTTACGAGCTTTCTAAGTGGCCCACCTTTCACATAACAAACCAAAGCTCTTCTCCATCATACGGTTGACGAAATTCGAAAATTAATATCGAAATATTAAAAATTCTCCGTTGTAAATAAGCATTTAATTACGCGACAATTCCGGGGAAGCGAAAAAGCAAATAAGAACTCGCGAGCGAAAATTAATAATTCATTTTCGAAGGTCAGAGCGCGAATTCTTCAACGTATGAAAATAGATTTAAAAAATACTATTTTCACGGCTGAATTTCATACTATTGATTTGCAATAAAAAGTATATGAACTACGCCAAAAATAGCCTTAATTCGCGCAGCAAATTCGTCGATGAAATTCTTAATAGGGTATTCGATACACATTGAATTATTAGAGAGTTGTGAAAATAAATATTACGCCAAGGATTGAAACTCCTGAAAAGGAATTGTCTTCATTGGATATATCGAGGGATGATATTTAATGGCTGCGAGGGATGATATTCTGCGCTATGAACGTGTGCTATATTTCTCAATAGATAAAACGTAGTTGTTATAATATCTATCCAATCTATTAATTTGAAGTTGATTTTTTTAGTTTTATAGCCACGAGCTATGTTAATATAAAATGTATTTTCGTTTTAACGCAATGATATCAAATATCTCACAACAAATATTTTTTTATGAACTATGTTTGCTATTTTCGGCATTAATCGGAAATTATAAGGATCGAATTTCATAATTTGTGTGTGTTTTCATATGAAAGCTCATTCATATCTAAATTTGTTATGGAAAAACTATTCTTTGTTCCATAATAACAATTTAAAATGATAGTATCATTCCAATGAAATAAATAAATATGTGCTTAAAAATAGTTAATCAATCAAGAAATAAGTGGCTGTATTTTTTCCGAATATGACCTAACATATGCCAGCACCCGCATCAACTAATCGATCCGCGTGCAAGATGTCGGAATTACAAACAATCGAATTAAGCATTATAGACATGAGTAAATAATTGGGCATATTTCTTGTTATAAAGCAGATTTAACCCGCTGGAAATTAATTTCGGGCGTTTTTCAGGGTTCATACTTGAAATTTAAAATTGAAATAAAACGTTTATTTATCCGTTTTTTTTTAATTTAATATTAAACACAAAAGACAATAATTATGTCTTTAGAAATAATACGTTCGTAAAAAAATTATAGTACATATATATAAGGGGAACCAGAAATGGTAATCGTTTTATTTATTGAACGTTTCCGAGGATTCGTTTCGCTTCGGCTGCTGCACTTTTATGTCATATTTTGTGCTCTTTCGATGACTATAATCATCAAGAATAAATTGTGATTCGTAAATTTTAAATTTGAAATTAGTACAACGCGCGTCACTAAAAATATTTCTAATGTACCAGGCGATATTTTAGATAGATAAAAGGTAGAAGATTCGATATGGAATTTTCGATTTGTAAAATAGCCCTGGAAATGGAAGATCGTGTAAGGTGGATATCACCATACTGACGGCTGAAATTTAAGACTAGCGAATACCCATGCCGGGTATGCGCATTGTAATGCCATAAATGTTTAATAGTTATTTTAAAAGAAACGCAGTACGTGGTTTATTGCTTCAGATCACGTGTAGTGCGAGCTGAAGAGCTGGAATCCAAAAGCATATGAACACGTTCTAGTCTCAATGACCACCGTATTGCGCATGCATCCTTTCTCTCCTCGTCTCCGTAGCCCAAACTTTATTTAACCAGACTTATATCCGCTAATATACAATAGTTTTACTATACCTATGTTATTTTCGCTAGTGTAAACAATAAAGTGACAAAAATTTATCGCAATCGGATGAACGGTATGGAAACGCATTAAGTACGGACAAACAAACATTGTTTTTTTTATATATTAGGAGACTATGCTTATGTTACTCGCGCAAACCCTAGCAATAAGTGGACAAAGTTTTATCGCAATCTGATTAACGTTATGGCAGTTTATTACATACGAACAAAGAGAGCGGCGAAAATAAAAGAAACAACGAAAAAGATACAAAACAAAATAAAGTCAAAAGTGAATTTATATATACAAGTTTAAAATTTTGGCGACATAATGTCGACATAAGAGTAGAAAGAGTCAACTTCATTGAGCATTTCAAATAAGCCCTTTTTTTAAAATACACATAAGCTCCAAAAATATATTTGTTTCCAATATCACTCTCAAATGAGCTGTATTTTTAAAAGCTTAATCCCGTGAAATATCTCCTCTTTTATGAGCGTTGATAAAAATAAATGGCGCCCAAAAATATTTTTCCTGATTTATTGCAATGCCAACACAAAAAAGGTTTTTCGTCCGATGTTTCCAATTAATTTGAAATGATAGAATGCTTATGTGAATGGGCTCACTAATGTGCGGCCAGAGGGGTAGACATGGAAAAATGATACCAGCCCACCGCATAACTATTTAGCTGGGGGTGTATACGCCGGAGCCATTCAATGCGGGGATGCAAAATAGAGCCTGAATCATTACCACGCATCGCTGGAAAATCCCACGAAAAATCTGCGATAAATCGCCGCCTAAAGCATATCAAAAAATTGACGAACAATTTGGACCTCGTTCAACCGTTCGATTGGATACGCATGCAAAGATCGTACGTTTTAGTAAAATTCTCCACGACTTTTTATAGCATTCCGAATAAGACTTTGTCTTGGAGTTGCTAAATTTTCGCGGTCACTAACCAGCTGCGGCTGGTCAAAGTTTTGATTAATTGATAAATGTTTACAGCTCCCTACGACACTATATAGCCGCAAAAATATGAACTGTCATGTGTTGGGTTTAAATTTTTTTTTATCCCCGGGACACCAAAGTACAGTTCAAGAGCGAGTCGCAATTGTAACGCAAAAAATGCAGTGTTATATAATTTAAACTATATGTTTTGAAAATCTGGAAGAAAAGCGTTCATGAAATTAATAAATCTAATTTGACGGTAACTAAAAATTCTCATTTGTAATAGGTAGTCCCATAAGTTTCTTTCGCAAATGAACACATATCAAATCATAACCGTGGTTGAAGAAAATCCGCGATATACTGTTCGCGAAATAGCTAACAAACTAGAAATTACACGAAAATCTGTTCATAATCATCTGACAAAATTGGGCTACATCAATCGTTCAGATGTGTGGCTTCCTCATGAACTGACTGATTCAAATAAACTTCAGCGTATTTCAATCTTCTTCTCCGATGACATAATAGCCAACCTTTTTTTAAGAGACTTGTCACTGGAGATTAAAGTTGGATACTCTATGAGAATATTCCACGTAAACGATCTTAGATCAAGGGTACAGAAGCTTTAACTGTAGCTAAACCTGGCCTACATTAAAAAAAAATTGCTATGCATTTGGTGGGACTGGAAGGGGGTAGTTTATTATGAGCTACTTCAGCAAGGTTAAACGATCAATTCAACAAAATATTGTTTCCAACTAGACAATCTAAAGGATGCAATTGCCAAAGAACGGCCAGAATTAGCGAACAGACGAGGCGTTGTTTTACATTACGATAACGCCAGGCCTCATGTGTCTTTGCTCGTCAGAAATAAATTATTATCATTTGACTAGGATGTTTGTAGCGTGGGTGATTTACCATACGCAGAAGCGCCGCTAACAACGATATCTTCTATCTCTCTTTAGGTGCAATATGCTATTTTAACAGCGCCATCTCTTGTGGCCCTGCGGAGACATTGCATTTGTGTACGTCCCACTACCCGATTGGATAGTGGCGCGCAGGAGGCGGGAGTCGGGAGAGTCTTCGGTTAGCCTTGACTGTGGGAAGTC
Organism: Stenopsyche tienmushanensis; assembly: GCA_008973525.1. Taxonomy (NCBI): domain Eukaryota; kingdom Metazoa; phylum Arthropoda; class Insecta; order Trichoptera; family Stenopsychidae; genus Stenopsyche; species Stenopsyche tienmushanensis. The sequence goes on along the minus strand of WACJ01000234.1, from coordinate 35,313 downwards.
GTCCTTCCTGCAGCCAGATCTCTCTCTCTCGTGTGAAATTAATAGTTATTTAGAAAAGAGGGTCTTTCTATTTGACGCCCGTCTATTCCCATTCATTCGTTCAGCAACATCACGGTCCGATAAAAGAACGGACCCGTGTGCTAGCGCGGCCATCCCGACGGGAGCGTGGGGGCGGGGAGCTGCCCGGGGAATCTGCCCCCGACAGTGTCTCCGCCTCAACGTTACAATATGCTTTAAATCAATATTAGAGCATAATGGATCAGTTATAAATTCATTTAAATGAAAATAACACTTTCAAAATATTGGTGTCAAAATGAAACTCGGACATCTGGTAATGTATTTTGATGTATATTAGATTGAAGATAATTTTGAAGATAAAAACGTTCGAAGTCAAATATAAAAATATTTTTATTCTATGCCGAGTCAAGTAAAAAATATAAAAGACTTTTCCGGATTTTTTTAAATGAGATTTTTTGTATTTTCAACACTTGTATCTTAAAGATATTGATTTATTGGTCAAATAGATTTTATGGCGTGATTTCATGTTCAAATTTTCAAGCAAATTGATCTGCGCGCGCATCCAAATTTTAGACAGAATCTCAATGGTTGGCTGGAGCATGGCTTATTTATTTTTTTAGCAAACTTTTATAATTTGGTGAGATATTTGTGAAATTATTAATAATCAATATCAACTTTAATCAATAAGCTCCGACTGCCACAAAGTAAGGAGTTCAGATACGATTAGAACTCGACTTGAAAGCCATGAAATCGGTTGATTGAAATTAAATGACGGAATTAAATCAATAATTTGCCATCGATTAGAGCAATTGCTATAATTTTTTGATGGTTTTACCATCGTCTGTTCGTTTTTAATGGGTTTCAATAATTAATTTACACATGAGCTTGTCTGCCAACGCAAATAATCGCTCGTCTACACATTTTTTTCCCGTAATCCCCTGAATTTATTTAATCGCCGGAGTGCCATCATTAAATCGACTTTGCTGACACAAATATAAAATAAAATTATAGGATAGACTCCATTAGTGGATTATCAGCACGTCAAGCAAATAGATCAGACATTCGTCGATTCGTATCACTCTAGCGACCGTCACTAACTAAACCTTCAATTATTTGTCGTAACGTCTAGCATGTTGAAGCCGCGCGATATTCCAGGCTCGGTAAATATTTGAGAACCAACTAAAATTAATTAGCATATTCCCTAGCAAACATGCTGATTGATTCTAATAAACATTATTTCGCACTAGCGCCGTGCGGCTTGGCGTCGAGGAATATATGAGGGGTTCCAAATGGGGAGATTACTCCACTCCTTCATTATTCGCCAGGCATCAGAAAAATAATCGATTTTGACTTCCTTCCATATGAATAAATAATGCAAATCTTTCAATAAAATGTATATTTAATGATTATTATAGCAATAAAATGAATAAAACCGTCCTTGCAAGATCTACTTGCGTGTTGCGTGCTCGAAATTGGAATGTCGTAGGTGCTAACTTCACTGAAACATTTTAAATTCAATTATATTTTTAGCCTTCAGTAAACACTTCACTTTCATTCATATCAAAAAATTGTTGCCGATTAGAACTGTGTTTAACCCTGTTAGTGCCGAAACCCAATATAATGTCGTTGTCAACATTTGCGAAAAGAGCCAATGTCGATATGCCATATTATTCACATAGTATTGTACCAAAATAACTTCATAGAACGTTATATGAAGCTCTTTGTATATAGATATGTTGTGGCAATATTATTAGAGTGATTTTGAAAACCAAAATTCAAGCAAATAACCGTCTCTTAAACATTGACCAAAAGATGGAATATTTGGAATATGTACTTGGTACTTTGTAAAATCAACAATCAGCAACAAATATCTCCACATGCAAAGCATCTTTAAGTTCCTATGTGCAACAGCACGAAGTTCTTTCAAGAAGACAATAACCGACAACTGTACTTTGCATGCAAATTTCATCGTAAAATTAAATTATCTTGTTGGCCATTTTTTAAATTGTACGCCAGCGACTTTGTCGCCGATGAGCATCATCCCCGTCCACGAATCACCCCGTAGGAAAGTCGGTCAAGTGTGCAGACTTGTCGACCAACCACTTAAGGGATAACGGCATTAATTAATACCCTGGATGTGACCGGTCAATTTCCCGGTCAGGGAAAAACTTTTCTTTATTGAAACGGTCCTCGACAATATTTACGTCACTCAACGGGGGATTGACAGTGGAACCGTACTCGACTCATCGCTAGATGTACTCAATCAAACCTTATCCCCTGAAGTGTTTTTGAAGGATCCAGTAAAAATAAATCCTAACAAATACTTTCATATCACAATATATGTGAAGTTGGCTAACGAGTTTCGCTTCGGATTATTTTTAAAAAATATTTTCCGAACCCGCAAAAAAACAATCGCTTAAAAATCATTCCGACGTTGATTTGAAAATATCATTAAAAATATTCCATATTGTATCGTTGGCGAATTAACCTTTTGAGGAGTGAGCAAATTTAAAATCGATGAAGTCATTTATACAACCGTGCGATGTATGCGGGGAAGCTCTCCGTCTCTGTCCCCCGTACTGCACTACGTTCTCTCTCTGTCTCTGTCTGTCTTAGAGCACAATATACAAGAGTGCTCTTTCTGAAAAGTGGAGGGGGGATACCAGGCCCTGGGATAGTACTCCTTTAGGGGTTAAGGGTCTATCACTTATTTCGGTCAATATATTATGATTTGATCAAATGAAAAATATACGCCCTGAACTTATTGAAAATGGTTGAATATGCTATTTGTCAGAAAGGCGTTTATATAATGAAGTAATGTAATTTATATAAATATAATATTAATAATACACTTCAATATTTATCATATTTCTAGTTCTGTTTTATTTTAATTAAATACAAATATATTAATATTTATATTCAATATTTTATGCAAAAAAAATATTTATTAAAATTTCTCGAAGATTTTTGGGAAATTCGAGAAATGAAATCAATAATCCTCATTTATCGAGAAATCTTCAAACAAGCGATGGTAATGCATGATTCAACATCACGCAATGGCAATACTGGACGTAGAATACTCACAAAGCGGATCACCAAGACAACAATAGTTATCGCGCGTCCATGGACCCGACAGGAGACTCGAAATATCAGAAAGAATGCCGAAATCAAATAACTACTTAAAGCAATCGCATAGTCGTTTTTTAACGTAATCAAAAATATATAAATCTCTATTTTTTTGTTATAAAAATGTATAAATTGTAATTTATAGATATGATACGATCCAAATTTCATATTTAATTATATTTTTATGTGATTAAATTTAGATGTAATTACATTTTTAATATGCGGGGCGTGTCAGGGAAACTACCTTATTGTTATAATCGATAACACAAACAATACAGGAGAAATACAGTAAAGGGAAAGTTTTTGCTCCCTCATAATTTTTTAAATAATTAATAATAAACAACAGAAACAGTTTGGATACACATTATCATGATAAAAATATAAGTGATGAAAAACCATTGCTTTGTAAGTAATAATTATGTAAATACATTATTTATTCTATATTGGATTCCATGTGGAAAAATAAATATTTATTTTAAGCAATGCACTACTGCACACATCCACAATGCTACATTTTAAATACGAGGGTGTCTGTGTACGCGCTCCCAGGGGAGAACCGATAAATTTTCATTTGGATGTGCTGCAGAAGAGCCAAGAAGCAGCTCAGGTAACTCCTACTGTGTGTGATGGGTGAGTCCAGGATTGGGTGTAGACTCCCCTGTGACAAAGAGTCCAGCTTCGGCTAAATTACAACTTACAGGAACAGCAATCCGACGCAGAACTAACAAACGATCCTCCTTGCCTCGCAGAACTTTATCAGGGCCCGTTCCCAAGAACTTTCCACTCGGAAAATATAAATATTTCCGCATTTTCCTTCACCTGCTTCGCCAGCGAGCTTTCGGTACGACCTAATTATGTCTCGGTAGTTGGTGACACTCGGCGTTAAAAATGTTGACAATTATTAACTGGGCCTCTTCGACTATATTAACACGTTGAAGCATTAAGTCACATTTTACAAGCGTCCCTTAAAAAAATTAAGAGCGGAATTTAGGGGATGGAAAAAACGCCAAGCGAGATCGTGGGACGTAAAAGAAATATAAATAAATAAATACACGGGGCATTGAAAGGAGGTGTTTTTTTTATTTGGATCGACGGGCAAATGGATTCGTAAATTATTCAAAGGTTTCCAGATATTTGCTGATATTGTTTTCATCGCCACGATGTCACTTTTAAGATTGACAAAACAAGCGCATGAATAATGGAGGAAGAATCGTTCTTGTCGATTTACATACTTTGAAAATGTCGACAACTGTAAATAATCACGCAGAATGGCAACAAAAAATCCAAATCTTTCATCCAGGCAAATTGAACCAACAAAATAAATTTAGCAAGAAACGATAATTCAAAGAAAATAAGGCAAGCACCGTATCTATCCGCGTTATAAAAACAAACAACATAGTCTATTTACGATGCTTAAGTAATGGGATGCATTTATTTTCAGTGCATTGTTTGTCTCCGCCTCTTTCCAGCTGCCCCTGTGCGATCTTCACTTATGCAATTTGTCTTTTTGGCTCTTCCAGTCCTTCCATTTCCACATCCCGGAGCAAACCTCCACACCGCACTTTGATACAGTGAAACTAATAAATCCTCTCGTACACTTCAAAGTCTCGAGACATGAGGAACGAGCTGAAGGTAACGCTAACATAAGGCTTACGGCGAAGAAGTGCTTCTGAAATACAAACGGCATTATTACGCATGGAAAAAAGAACTCCCCCCGGAGAACGCCCTTCGTTTATTCATATGCGGTGACGCATAAAAATCCTTATTTCACATGCTTTCTTAGAAAATTGCAACGTGTAAGCTTTTCTGTTTAAATGTGTCTCATATAGCCTCCGAACGTATTCAATTGATTTATGAGGACAGTTAAATGAAAATGCTTCCTTTGAGGCTTCATTGTGCACAAGTATATGCGCTTCAGCATTATATTTGATTTACTATAGATTTTAAATATATTTTAGAGAAAACGCATAAATGAGTGAACGGCTTTACATTGTTAAATTATGGAAATTCTCATTGCAAGTTATAATTCAGATTTAACTGGTCAAATAAAATGCATAGATTTCTCACTATTCCATCGCTGTGCGGTTAGCGACAATTCATAAGGAATCCAATTATATTAGGTTGTGCCATAAGCTTCTTTCGCAAATGAACACAGACCTAATCATAGCCATGACCATCGTTCAGATGTGTGGCTTCCTCATGAACTGACTGACTCAAATAAACTTTACCGTATTTCGACATGCGATCTTCTTCTACGACGACATAATAGCCAACCTTTTTTGAAGAGACTTGTCACTGGAGATGAAAGTTGGATGCTCTATGAGAATATCCAACATAAGCGGCTAAGACCAAGGGTATAAAAATGCACCTTGAACAGTATTTTGCCAACAAACCTGGGAAATTTTGGCAAGAAGACATTATGAAGCTTCCAGAGAGATGGAGAAAGGTAATAGAATAGAATGGATAATATATTATTCAATAAATTTTGATGTAATAAAACTAATTGTTTATTTTTTTTCTTAATATGAAAGCGAAAGAAACTTATGGGACACCCTAATATTATATTATGGGTAAAATTAGAATTGCGGCCTTGAAAATAATAAAACCGAGCTTTTGCGTTGATTCATATCCATGTGCTTATTACTTTACAGTTGAGATAATAAAACATTGGGATTCTTCACTGACCCGAGTTGTTTATTGGTTTCGCTATTCGGGATCATGTCAGCCCGCTTAAACAAGTGCACACCATGGTGTAAAAACTAAATGCAATATTCGCGAGGACGTAGGATGTAGGGAAGTCTTGTCTCGCCTGCGACCTCATTTGGCGCGAGCCATCTATGTAAATTATCCTTGGGGTTGCTTCTGTTATTGAATAGATCATAGAAAGCCCCGGGTACGCATATAAATACCCTAAAAGAGACGGGAGTGACCATTAAGTTTATGTGCGCAACCGGTCCGTCTTTCGGATCGCTGACACGACAAACGAGCGCCTCGTAATCGAACGCCATGCCGGAACATATCAACAGAACGTTGAAATCAAGAAAAACATTTTGTATATCGCTCGGATATTAAGCTAAACGGTGACTTTATTGAAAAATAAAAATATTTTTTTCCTATTTTTTAAAATTTTATTTGTTGGTTCGGGTACTTTTGTATATATTTTTTTATGAACTGCTGTATAAATCGATTTAAAAAAAAACCATAAATACCCATTTCCAATGTCAAAAACTGTGTGTTTCTTGAACCATGTCTCATTACAAATTGACTTTATTTTTTTAATTTTTTATATTACTCTCCGGTTATGCAAATAAATTGATTATCCATATAAATGGGTTAATTATATCCATTGATTTTCAAGACTTAAATAAATATTATTTCTCAAAGTCATAACGAATAACTTTTAAGCCAGAAATGTGAATACGTCCATCATAAAAGATTGATGGGTGTTTATCAAAATTACTAGTATATGATTCGTGATATTCTAAATGTATGCTAATATTTGATCTGCGACCTGTTCGCTAAAAAGGTGTATATTTGGCTAGAGATAATATTTGGGGGGGTTTATTTTTAACTCATTCCGACAAAATTTGCGACATTGATTCAGTCAAATTCGTACATTGTTGTGGTGTGTATAATATTTTTTTAATCGTAAAGTTTTATGGAATATTCTGCGGGGAACCGTAAAACTGCAGATTGAAAGCCACTGATACGGGCTATGAAAACATTTATGGCGGAATGGATTCACGTAAAGTCACTTTTTCGAAGCGAAAAGATATTTTGCACTTATCCACCCTTAGACTGAGACCGTCAAACGTGTGAGCTTTTATTCTTGCAACCCAAGCTCGATCATTTGATCTCAATCGATGACATTTAAATGGGTTTTAAATCCATTTGCATTTAAAAAAAATATATATGTTTCTAATATTATAAAAATAGTTGTTCATTGGCAGTACATTTAATATATGATGTTGATTTTTATCCATATGCTGCTGGATAAATAAGTCTTTTGCGAGGTAAAATGCCAGCCATTTTCACGTTGCAGAATCGGAGTGCGGCTCCGATTCTGCTGCAAATAGCTTGGCACGAGTTGGGCGCATTTATTTAAAAGTCGGCGCCCGTGTGAATGTTGATTGTCAGCTCACGACTCAGGTTCAATTCGCTGGGAAAAGCTCACGTGTGTACGTATCCTCGAGTCACTTGGGAAAAATAAATTAGAACACATTCGACTGAAGGATGGAGGGACTACCTTCGCTGGCTGTATTTTGATTTTGAGAAAATTTTGTCTGCTGTGAATTTGTTAATAAATAAAGCGCAAAATAGAGAAGCTTTGAACTCAAACAACAAAAGCTCGCGTCAGTGACAAAGCTCTTCAGTCAAAGTCAAATGACGCTAATGCATAATAGTGCGCTTTACAAAGACATACTTGTTTGTGATAATATATTAAATAATGCTAAAATTGCTTATAATATAACAATGTTACAGTATTTAAATATTCATAGGCATGATGGATTAATCCTTTGACTTAAATTGTTAAGGCTTGGCCTAAAACGCAAAATGAGGACAAAATTTCAAGCGTGCCAATAATTTTTGGGAGATTGCAATATGCTTCAATCGATTATTTTCCTAACCTCCTGGCTTAATTTATATATTTAAATAAATATATTTATAATTAATAGATTACTCAGCTTTTTATAAAGACTTTTGATATGAAAATATATATGTTTATTATAAATGTAGGGTCATTCTATAATGACGCTCAATTTTTAAATGAAACAAGTTGCATGTAAGATATCAACTCATTTTTTTACTATTTAAAATAATATTTTATGGCATTAAGTATAAAATATAAATCGTTCAAATATCCGCCGCGGCTTTGCTTGGTGACGCGCGTTCGGGAGGCATAATTTTCAATGACTTTATGCTGAATTTGTTACATAGCGTTCGTTATGTTAACTTTGAGGGCATCAATTGTTTGTGGTCTTAGATAGTCACAAATTATATTTTATAAAAATAGCAAAACTTAAGCATAACTGCGTTTTATAAACGGAGTTTGATTTTTGTTGATGAAAGTTAAGGAGGTTTTATCATAAAGAAGTTATTCATAACAGTAATAAGCTTTATACTAAAAACATGAAGCATAATTGAAATGAAAAATGCTTATAAAAGTACTTAAAAGTCGTTAAACATCAATGTAAGGTTAATATGATAAATATTAGGAAAATATCATATGATTAATTTGAGGATTATCAAATTTAAGTATATAAAACTAGACGGAATAAAAGCATTATTATATAATGGAGTATGCAAAGTAAAAATTCAGACTGTGAGAGGTTATTGTTTCTAGATAAATTTAATTGGTTTTCTAAATTTGGTTCTTCCAATCAATTTTTTTATTATAAATGTCACAACTTATTTATTTAAAATGTAAAATAATTTGATTGTTGAAATAGCATATGTACATTAGATGTCAGTCATAATGAAAATATTTTTTTATTAGTTCTACGATGAATTATATCCTACGAACTTATTGAGTGTGTTATAAGTTCTGGCCGATTTTGATAGACATCTATTTGTGTCTAGGCACAATGAAGACAGATATTTTTAAGAACTATTGTTCAATATTAACTAATAAAAAAAAGTTATTTTTGTTGAGGGTAAAATGTCAACGCTCAAAACCGTCCAACATCACATTCGGCAATATATGATGTTGTTTTTCGACCAGGGGTTGAACACCATCAAGGTCATATCAAGTATCCAAGAATTATTGCAGGGGATGCATTCACTATGGTTGGCAGTTCAAGATTTACATTTAAAATGTATCATGAAGATGAATCGAATGCGAATCGTTTGGATGCCGCACGAACTATCCGACGATAACAAGGACGAGCGACGAAACACGTGAAAAGTTTTGTTGTCAAGACAAAAGGTTCGTCCCTTTTTTGGACCGAATTATAACTGGGAATGAAACATGGGCGGGAGTCGAGAGAGTCGTCGGTTAGCCTTGGCTGCGGGAAGTCGTCCTTCCTGCAGCCAAATCTCTCTCTCATGTGGAATAAATAAATCAAAATGAAAAATTACTTTAACTCTCTCATTGTTAAACAATTGGTAAAGACTGTTCGATACATCTATCATTATATTCAATCCTTAAATACGAATCATCATTAATACAACGTATTATACTCGAGACAATCGATCTTTATCACCCGGTAATTCCCTTACATTGTCTTATCGCTAGACAATATAAGCTTAAATAATCAATAGGATGACAGGATAATGATGAACAATCATAGCACGCGGGCGAGGGCTCATTATCCATACGTCAGAACTCATGACGTCGGGGATGAAAGACAAATCAAGCTTATGCCATCAAACACGATGGCATTAGGAGCTCAATAAAAAAAAACAATCAGCACCGATCATCCGTCAATATTAATCCGCGTCTTTCATTCTCACATGTCACTTTTGCGGTGAATTTTTGAAATGTTATTTTAAGCAAATCGAAATTCCGCTCAAGTCGATCTGATAAATCATCCGTGTCGGGGTTGGCCAATATTTGTATTTTAACTATCGCGCTTTAAGTTAACAAGTCAGGGATGATTGATTGTGCTCTGGAATGCTTTCGTGAAAGTTTCGGGTATTTAATATGACAAAATTGTTAAATCCGTTCAAAGGAATGAATACCGGCGTCAGATAAGACGTACATCGAAGCTGCTAAACACACAGATGAACAGCATTTATGATGTAAGAATAACATATTTTGAATATATAATCATCAATATATATTATATGTTATCTATGGCTAGACGAACTTAAATATATATAAATTTAAAAAAAATTTAAACGATGAAGTCTATTGTAGAACAAAGGCATCTCCAATTCACTTACATTCATTTTTATCCAGAGAAAATTCCATCCATTGCGCAATACGTTTTTTTTAACATAGGATGTTCATTCAATCGTATTGCCTCTCTCTGATGCTTTTCGTGATATTCTAAAAAGTAATATGAAAATATGTTTTTGGATAGCTAAATATGAAACGTCTCAAAATTAATTGCATTATTAGTATTGGTGTTCTTTAACCATTATCAAATTTTTGTACATTTTTTGCAGAAGTCTATGATATAAACTTAAATTGGATCAATAAATATTGACCAAATGATCACTATTTTAACCCTTTGAAGAGTATGCACTCACATGTTGAGTGCGTATATATGGCGAGCAGCGTTTCATTTATCATTATTATGGGTCCAAAATGTATCGATTTTTGGTTGAAGAGCACTGGTTTTTAATTACATTTTCTTTAATCTGAGTACAAACTAATAATTATTCTGTGTACAAATTTGTTTCACAAATCAAAGGGTTAATGGCAGATGATACAGCATGTGTGTCATAGCCTAGAGAGGTGCCCATAGCTGATTTATACGTACCAATGGCCAATTCTAAAATAAAATCTATCTCGAACAAAGTGTGTAGTCAGCTCAAGTGTTAACTCTATAAATTCCGTGTGCACAAATTTGTGCGTTTCATCGCTTCAACTTTTTACAGTTAAAAATACTATTTTAAATTTATTTTTACTCAAACATATTTAAATAACGCTTGTTTAAATATGACATTTAAAATTTGCATCAATTTAATTTTCTAGAGAAACAATTAAGAACCACTGTGCTAATGCATTATTGAAAGGTCTTATAGAGTTTTGTCGCAGAAGTTTATTTTTACAATTTATTTAAACTAAACAAGCCAAAACAGTGGGATGACTACAATATTTCAAATGATATATGATGTTCAATAGCTTCGATACCCTATTTATAGTGAGAACCATTGAGCTCTTCAGACTCAGACTTAACCTTTTCTTGGCCATCTTTCAAGTTATGAATCGACGCAAAAACTGGGCTATTTTGGTGTGAGATATTGCCAAATAATCAATTAGAACATCCCCATGACGTTGTTTATTTTTCCATTGTGAGCAAACGCGGCACTCATCTTGCGCACAGCTTTCTCATGTCAAAAATTTCAGTCCATATGCTATAAGTAGCGGCTTCAAACGTAAAACTTAAGCTTTTTAAGGTAGGTACTTTCTATCATAGTATTTTAAGTCAAGTCTGGTGCTTTTGGGACTACCCTCGTATGTTACGGGAAAATATAAAAAAATAGTAAGGAGAGGTAGTAAGGGGAAGGCAATTGAGTGGCATAGCCTTTTTTTTAATTTATAATGAATATGAGCTTAAAATTTTCATAACACGCTTACAATAAACGCCCTAAATAAAGACCATCGTGACTGTATGGTCACGTAATTTGTGCATATTTTGTTTTGAAATATTTTATTGTACAATCGCAAAGTATTAGTGTTTTATTATGTCAATTTTTCAATGAAGTTATAAGTTGTTTGTATTTAAAATGCCAATTCAGGCTTTTATGAATTCATTCCTGTAGGAATCTCTGAATGATTTTGAAGCAGGCTTGCTTTTATGTCTTTCAGAATTTCAGCGTTTGAATAAAACGTCGGTTGTCTGAGCGCGAATAACAAATGAAATCATCGCGAATGAGAAGGTTTCGCTGCAAAATTGTTGCGTACATTTCGAGCCGACATGATAGGTAGGTACGCGCCTCGGTTTTCTGTTGACTCAGGGATGAAATATTCGTAAATAAAGGGGTAAGACGAAATTTGATCAAAATGTAAATAACAGGTGGAAAAATTGAGATCTTCGATCTATCCCGCCACAGGGGAGGAAATCTATTTGTTCGTCCCCGCATCACGGGGGCGAAGAGGCGTGATGAACGAATATGCGTGTGATTTTTCTCTCTCTTCTGCGCCTCTGTCCTCTCGGCTTTCTCACCTCGAATGTGGGAAATTGAAAAGAGGTGAAATAGGGTGAAACAATGTTTCATATTTATTCGGCCAGCGAGGCGAAGAAAATGCCATTCGGTTTTTCAGCGTCGCGTTAAAGGCAATGATGATGTCATTTTTTGGCAGCAAAATATGTCAGGACCACATTTTGCCGCGTTGCGCTCTGATGTTCATTCGCCGAGAAATAACCGCAACATTTTTATTTGAAACTACCCATCGTAAGATACTGGAGGCAACCTCGAAGCATGTTATATTCGCTTACATAAAAAAAAAATGAATTCGAGTGGTAATGGAAGAAAAAACATTTTTTTCAGACTATTTTCGGGTATTTTCAGCGAACGAACATTTGACAAATTATGTAATGATTTTCTTAACGTCAGATAACAAACTGGATAATTTAACAAAAAAAAAAACGTTAAAAAAATTGACACGCGTTAAACGCGCACAGGTCATCTCAATTTATCACGTCAAAAAAAATCGTTTATTTTTTAAATCTCAATTTTCAAAAGGAAATGTCTCTAAGAAAGTTGTCCATAATTTTGATGAAGAAATTCAGATTATTTCAATGTTTTACAGCTAATTCGCGTAATGCGTTCGAAACAACCACTTCATGTAGATTGCACCCCAGCCGTTCTAAGACCTGTACCTGCTTTTGTTTGTAGGCCAGAGGTTCCTTTTGGGGACTTTTCTTATCTTTGTTCTAGTAAGGAGCAAATGAAGTCAAAAACATGTTAATACAGTTTTAAAAAAGGCGAATAAGCAAGTGAAAAGCAACGGCAAAACAAGAAAGAGCTCTGTATGAAGTGCTTCGAAAATCGAACATCATACTAATTAATTAATAAAATACTTATCTAATTATTATGACTTAGCTATCCGCCTACATCTTCATTCAATAAAAAAAATTGAGAAATTCTATTTGGGTCACATACTATAACAAAATTTCGATTGATGAAACCCCATAGCCTTCATACTGGCCGGTAGGAGCAGATTCTTGGTGCGAATTGTAAAAACATTCAATTACAAGATCGTTATATTTGTACAAACAACCTCCCTCTATCACAGAGCATTTTCAGCAAATCTTAAGAGCCATTTATAAAGAATTAAGGTCTGATCATTTATTGGAAAGATGCCTTGGCTCGTTTCAACGAGTGTGTATGGTCCCTGGTACTGAAATATATTTTTGATGGCAAAAAATACTAGAAATCGCTGTAACATATACTGTAGCTTGCATTTTTAACGAAGCATTTACACTTATTTTTAAAATAATCGATAAAAATATGCATTGCGATTCAAGGAGACGCCCAACGAAAAATGTATACGTCTTTCCAACCGTAAAGGCTCCGAATCTTCTAAATAAGCTAGAACAGTTCACAGATACATCAAATCAGCCAAAAAAAGAGACTGAGGTAGCTGAAGACTTTTTTTATGACGCTGGAATCGCTGATTAGTATTATATTTCCCTTTTCAAAAAAAAAATGATACTCATAACTTTAAAAACATTTTTGCATACAGTGTGGAAAGAATTTTGAAAAACCAAGTCACCAATTGGACTGGAAATTTTAAGAGATTATTTTAAATATATATGGCTATGGTAGTTCGCAAAACCAGGTCAAAATATTTATTTTATCTTATGATTTTTATTAAAAAATACCCCCAAAAAAAGTGTTTTTTTCTAAACTTTTTTTCAAACCAGCGCCATTTTGTTACTTTTAAACAAAATCTATTCATTAACAATACTGCGATAGCGACATACTTACAGATTGATAATATTTTTGTTTTTTTTTGTTTCAAGTAAGCCTGAATGAAAAAATTGTTCCACACCATGGACTACGTCGATATACTACTGGAAGCGGTGTTTCCAGATCTGGAAGACATCCTGGAAAGATTTCTCCGGGATATGCTTTAGAGCTGATGTAACATGAGCTTGGATGATTTCAATCTAGTCCCAATGTGTCCTTTTTAGAACTTTTTTAAAGTGAAGAAACAAAAAGGTTTAAGGGAGCCAAGTCAGAGCTGTAAAGAGACTGTCGAACTAATGTAAGTTCAAAATAATAAAAATGTAAATCATGCAGATGCGTCACATTTTGATTGATTCGAGAGGTTGTCCTCACCGGTTTCGTCAGCGACCTCCTCCCAAGCCTCCTTAAACGACTTATCCCATCGAAGAACTTGTGACATGGACAAGAAATCACTCCAAAAGGTCTACTGAATTAATAAAAAACGTTTTGGGTGGCGGATTTACCAAGTTTAACGCAAAATGGCGATCCATTTTGCATCTCAATCTAACCCAGTTAGTAAGATTGCAATATATTATCGCGCCTGTAAAAATGGATGCATTACTTTTTGAACACACCTGTACAAGTCTTTCAATAGGGACGCTCAAAATTTGTTGGGTTATATCGGCTATGATTTTAAAACAATAATTATCAATTTTATTATGAATTATTTAATGATATATGGCAAATAATTATGAAAGATTATAATGTTGAACAATATGTGCAAGTTATTACATTTTATTTTCAAAATCGGTTTAAGAAACATTTTGCCGAAAATATCACGCATAGCGACGAGGTCCATTTTTTGATGAATGAATGTATGAAGAAGCAAAATTATTGGATTTGGGACAATACCAATCCAAAAAGATATACCAGTATCATCCCGGAAAAGTCAATGTTTGGTGCGGATTTTGGTCTGGCGGTTCATCTGGCAACTGGCGTTAGAAATTGGATTCAGATCGATGATAAGCAACTTTTTGTAGCCTAAACATGATGGTATGGATACCGAAGATATATGTTTATAACAGGACAAAGCCATTTATAACAGGACAAAGCACAATGCATATCCTGCAGAAGTGATCTGAGGACAAATACGTGTCACCAATCAAAGCCGCGGCAGACATTTGAACGACGTTATATTTCATACTTAATGTCAAATATATATATATATTTTAATATAACTTAGAATTGGGAATCAGAGCTTAAAAAAATGAATAATTCCAGATCTCAGTGAAACGTTTAAAACCCTCTCATGATGAAGTTTCTTTTTGAATATTTAAAAGGATTCAAGTGGATTTCTATATAAGGACTTGATATTCTTTAAATCAGATCCTCTATAATGCACGGAGAGCTTTTAAGGCAGAATGGCATAAAACTTTCACGTTGTAAAGCATCACCTTTTATTAAAATTTCAAGCCGTGAACTTGGATAGTCAATCTCTCCCCTTTTAAGCGATTCAAAGCACCCAATCGTTCCAAAAATATTTCCAAAACGGATTAAATGAAGTCATTGAGCATGCCTGACTGAGGAGGATAAGAGCTCCAAGAAATTGTACGTAATAGTTTAAGAAGTTAAGAAGTGAGAGTGGCTTGCAGCCAGAAGCGAGGGGCGGTGATGTCAAAGGCAGTCGAGGGCGAAAATCTTAATTTGGTCGCCTATATATCATGGGGTTGAAGGGCCCCTCCGCCACTTTTCTTGCGTCTTCCTGCCTTTTCCCCATCCACGCGGGTAGTTTAGGCGATATTTTCAATATTTATTGTGACATAAGGCACCTTCTTACACAGGTGCCCGTTTTAGATGAATATCAAGAGGCATTCCAGCAGCTAGATTGGATTCTTATTCGTTCATTAAACTCATTTACAGCGCAAGTGTTGGGTCGAAAATAAAAAAAAAATGGAAAGAAGCGAAATTGCTTATTTTCACCTTATAAAATTGTTCAGCAAACTTTTTGATACAAAATGAACACAAATGTTATAGCAACAGACTTGAATTAAATGAGGAGTTGTTTGTGAAAATATGATATTGTATGATCGCAAGAAACATGACAAAGGACTATATTTTCCATGGAACCTTAAGAGAAATTAATTAAATTTTTAAATCTCCTCTAAAAGGCAATTTACAAGGTAAAGAAGTAGGAAATAAATGGAAAATGGAAGGCAATATAATAGTAACAAGTTCTAAATAAAGCAATTTTCAGCGTTGATTTTTTACCTGACTATTACGTTGATATTTATACATATTTTCTCAAAGAATATTTCATAATTTAAAATATATAATAATTAGTAATCATCAAAAAAACCTAGCAAATATTCTGAATAATGTTTTTTCTAGTATTAACATTAGCTTAGAGGTCGAAATGGGTCTTTGATTTATAGAAGCCATTATTTTTGCTCCCCTATATTGCCACTACTTGATGCAAAAAAGGATGAATTCTTTGGTCATGACAACATAAAACCACGCACATTCATATGATTTTCTTTGTTGTCTGAACATCCAAACACTCAATTATTCGTTGAAGATCTATTTCAACTATGGATTTGAATTTCAAACAGAATGAAATGTATTTTATCAAAAATATAATATAATCGTATCGAATTTCTAGCAAACACTTGTAATGGAAATGCTCGGAAGCGTTGCCATTTTATAAAAACTTGCGAACATCGAAAATAAAAACTCTGAAAGCTGATTCTTGTTATACGAGAAATTTCCTGGAAGAAGTTCTACTGTGCTGCATTGACATCGTATGAATACTTTGTGAGATCAAAGGAAGTTATTTAATATAATTAATTTAACTGTTTTTTTTTGGAGTCATATAGTTGACTTTTTTAAGAGCATAACGATATTTTTTTATCATTAAATAAGAAGGTAATGACAGCTCTGCAAACTAGGGGTTGCTTAATAATATTTGTTTATTTTGAAACACTTCTAAAGTGAGTATGTATGTCATTCCATACCAAACAGAGTATGTCCCAAAAGTTATGAAATATTTTTTAGTTATATATAAATACCTCTACTTACTAAAGCGTTTTCAAAACAATTGGATGGGGTGAAAAAAGTGTGTAGATGCTTGTGTAGAGTATTTTAAAGATATTAAAAATTTGTATCGATATTATCAATAAATCTTCTAAAAAATAGATATTTCATGACTTTTGGGACACATCTATATTTATATATTTTTTAATATTAAATAATTTCCAGGATCTGAGTTGTTCAATAAAGTCGTATTGGCTTACATAGATGCATTATCAAGCGATCCATTTAAGTTCGCTGAATTGTCATTTATTAGGTCATCCCGAAAGTAATCCATTATTTTGCACGGTCTCGTTTGAAACAAATTGTCTGCTGATAACAAATCAGATCGACAGAATTTTTGCCAACACAAAGTAGGCAACCCACAAATTATCATTGGAGACTAGAAATGAATCGTATATGATAATGTAAAGAACAAATAATGACTTTCCAAGAAACAAACACCCGTTTCAACGCCAAGATTGACACTTCGATGGTGTATGACTGGAGTTATTCACTATGGACTTTCTAAACCAGACGTCAGATAACTGAAGGTTAATTGTAGATAATTAAACGCGCCCAAACAAAGAATGTAAGAAGAACAACCGGGTTTTTTCAAATAAAGATGAGTTATTTTACAGCATGATAATGGCATGGCATGTTCCCGAATTGGGGGATCAATCATACATTCACGATGTATTGCTGTGGGACTGAGAGGTGAGGATGCGTGCGCTCTCCCTCACTTCGTATAGCGACTGGCGAGCCGCCGAGCACCACGACGCGCCAGCCGTCCAGCGCGGCCTTGGCTGACGCAGCCGAATGCTTGGCCACACATGAGATTGATAGTATTATCGCCTTTCGGCCTAGGCACACGGACAGGCACACATTGATTTTTATATATTATATATAGATACGCGAATATTTTTTGATATCCCTAATATATTGAATTTCTTTGGATATCTCCGATATTAAGCTTAAATAATCAGATGTATTATACAAAGAGGCGAATGAGCGTATTTTTTCGTTAGTATGAATATTAAAAAATAGCATAAAACAGGGGTGTGCATTAGTATTATTATTATATATATAAAAATTCCGGCGTTAAATTAATAAACAACATCCATTAGGATTTGTTTCCTGTCCCTAAATAATAAAATAGAAAGAGCGGCAGGACGAGGAGTCCCTAAAGAAGGAACACGAGTTAACGTGTAAAATGGGCTTTTAAGAGTATTTTGTAATTACCTTAATATTCTTTTGATGATAATTAGCCGTTCAGTCCGTGTCAAGATAATCCTTTCTCCCCCTCGTTTTCATTTAAAAATTTACTCCTTAAAAGAGTTTCGGGCCGTAGTCTGAATGGGGGGTGGCTTAAATATATGATCAATGGGCGACGACGTATATATTTTTTATTACGGTTAAAAGGTACATAAATATTTTTGTGTACGCCGCCTTCTTTAATATTTAACAGCACAGAAGCTGCTCGAAAATCTTTTCGGCATGAGCGATTCTTCTTACTCTCAATGACTATCCTCAGCCAACTTTCTTCCATCAATCACGCCAATTTAACACTTGATATTGTTGTAAAAAAAAGTTTTTCTCTTTGTCGATGCCGACCTTATAGCGAGCTTCGTGCCGGAGTAGCCCACTCCTGACGGCTGTTATTGTTGGAAAATACTTGAACTTTATACAATCGGTGCTGGATGGAGGAGAAGGAGCATTTTGTTGACTAAAACTCAGGTTGTATCCTGGAGGAAGAATTCAATATTAACTCTATTTGTCGGCTCACCCCACTTGCGGCACGGCGCCAGGGAAAATTTAAAGTGTGAAAGGTCGCCCACCAACTTTCCCAGATAAGTTTTTTTTTTTCTTCTTATATCGAACCAATTTTCGCACAAGGACAAGCTCTTTTGCCCACTTGACAAAGGTCGCGCCGTTTTATCTTCATCAGAGTGACATCTGTTTACTTCTTTTGCTAGGATTTGAAGGAGAGTTCGAATAAAGCCTTCTTTTGTGCCGGTTTGATAATCCGCCGAAAAATACTGTCGCAAAATTGCGTATAAATTCATACAGAAGCTGTCAGTAAATTTTATGACAAATCGCCGCAGTACCGCGCCGAACGAACGACGATGGCACCGTACTGAATAATAATTTAACTTTATTTCATTTAAATTCATATTTCCGATGTGTAAAACGTTTCATGGAAGAAAAATGATGTTACAGCCCGAAAGTTTATGCGCGACGATAAAAAAGAAGGCGGGAAGATGGCATTTTTATAATATGGAAATCAAAGAAGGACATCAAAAGGAAACTTAAAGCCGGGTTTTAAGACTTTACATCTGAATTACGTCGAGTAATTTATAAAAGTTATCAAAACATTTTGAAGACTTGATTAAGTTGAGCTTTAAATTTAATGCGATGGAAACCATTTTACCTGTCATAATTAGTACTATTAACCCTTTCCACTCGTATGTCGACGCTATGTCGCCAAAATTAAAATGTTATCAGATAGGTAGAAAGAGGTAATATTGAACGATGGAAATTGCACTTTGTATTTATATTAAAAAAATTAAAAAGCATGAGCACTCAAATTATTCATTTAAAAAACGATTGCCTTTTCCAGTATCCTTCATATTATGTTCTATTCATAATTTTTGCTATTTATTATATCACATATATACTTAAGATAGCATTTTACTTGTGATGCAGAAAATGTTATTGCATTATATGTCTGTAAAAACCAGATGGTAGATCTGTGATTCATGAAATAGATATCCTTGTAAAGGTTTCCTGTAAGCTGGAAAAGAATAGTTAACTTGATGAAAAGGTGCTACTGGAATTAACTGGCAAGTACAAAGAAAGTGGGAAGACGGTTATTGCTAATAACTATTTCACAACTTTCAATGACGTGGAAAAACTTCAGTAGGCCGGGCTTACTTTTGTCAAGACTCTCCGCTGGATTAAAAAATGTATTGCGAAATAAATATTACCAAAACGTCTTCGTCCAATATATTCTTCCGTGTAGGGATTTACAGTCAATATAGCTGTTTCATAGGTTCTGAAAAAATCAAAAGCTTTTATCTCATTGTCAATTGTCCATTATGATACCGAAGTTATTGGAGAAGCCCAAAAGCCACAGGTAATATTATTTTACAACAAGCACAAAAGAGTTGTTGAAGTTATGGACCCAGATGCTTGGAGATTATATATACAAACGGCAGACTAATACCCGGTGCATACGAGACTAGTTTTCAAGCTGGTAGATCAATTAAGTGCTGATAAGCCTAGAGAATAATATCTCTAGTTCCGTTTTTAATCAAAAATAGCTTTAAAGTGAAACTAGCAGCATAAAATACTGCGGCTTTTTTCTACAATATGCTGGATATTGCAGCATTGCCATCATTCATTGACGGGAGGTAATAGAAACATTCATTGACAGAAGGGTTAAGTGCTATAAATCAGTTCCTCACGGGTAGCCCTACTCTGCTCTTCCATGATTTTGAACATTGTAAAATAAGACCTTATCCAATGCATCAAAATTTGATCAAAGGATAAATATTAGATTTTATTCGTGGTATTGAAAATATTGGTGTAGATGGAAATCATTCGGGGTTTTAAAACCAAAATATAAGCACGTTTGGGCGATATTTTATTACATTGCATCCAAACTTTTGTGAACAATATTCAACTGGTGTTCGTGGATAAAAAATATCCTTCATAGAAATATACACATTGGTTCATTTTAATATTATCACACATTGTTGATTGAAAAACAATTTTAGTATATTGTCTGAATAGATAAGACTTGGTGGTTAGTCAAGGATGCCAATAGACTATTTAGTACATTGTTCCGATCGACTAGATTGCAACAGGCTATTTTGGCAGTTGAAACTTTGCATAGTAGTTGGAAATTCCTTCCGGGTTTGATTGATTACCACAATCAAGTTTTCCACGTGAACGTACGCTAGATTAACGAGATGATGTAAATATTTTCGTATGGGCTTTCCCTTTCGAGTTTCCACGAAGGGAAGATCGTATCCGCCATGGGTAGATTGTTGATACTCCATGCGGAACATTAAAATAGCATTAAGTTCCATGGGTCAGGGTAATTAGCGCCAGGAAATTACATTTTTATCACCTGGTTCAGTTGTCCGTCGTCGGTCATGGATAACTGGCCCATTAGAATTTCAAATAACTACATAATCACTTACTATGGAAATATTTTCGCTAATATCCTTTCAGCTGGAAGGAATTTAACATATTTTCCCGCTGAAGCTTGTTTGTGTTTTTTGTGTGAGATGCACGTTTGTTACAATATCTAATGTTGGCTTGCATTTCCAAGAGAGAAACGACGGTGGAAACTCTTATCGGGAAGAAGTTTCAGACAATGAGTCAAGTGAAAAAGGGGAGACTTTATCTAGGGGAAGAGAACACTAAAGTGAATTTAAATGAAGAATGTGAATCTTGATTACATTTCAGCAATTTATACAACTAAAACCAAGCTTGGAGAATATCTTCCTAATAGCTTATCATGATAATATTGAGACATGATCATAAATGGAAAATTATGTCAATATATTTTTTTAAACGGATGTATGAGCGAGCCTCGTGAGATTTTTTTGGTAAACTAATAGTATTTTGTTGTAAACATAAAACATATCGACTCAAAACCGCATTTAATCATCATGCGCGCATTTGAACTCTTTGCGGTCCTATGTCGAGTCTGGCTCGACATATTGTTTCTACATTTTTCCCCCACTCAGATTTAAAATCATATGATTTTATTTTGCGTATCGTATTTAGGACAGTATTTGGAAATGAATATTGGTTTTTGTGATCCTTCATAGTGTTTCGTTTACCTGCTAGAGATACAAAGGAAAGGGGCTGTTGCCCGGATAAAATCCTAAAACACAGGCAGTGACGCTTAACGCACGCTTTCGTGAACATCTCCGATCATAAATACGATATTTTTACGTAGTCGTAAAATATTCATAATATTTTTTTCCGAAACTAACGAATATACAAAAAATTTAAAAAATCCTAGTCTCCATTTAGGCCAATTTTTTGAGAGATACCATACCTTATACCCAAAGGGTTAAGGTCATCTTCTTTACGTGCAGGTGTTAAAAAGTAGAATAATTAAGAGTATGGTCCGCACTCGCCTTCAGAGTCTCGCAGTTGGAATCACTCTCTCCATCCAAATCCTCTTAGATTTAATTTGTAAATAAAATCCTTTAATGAGTATGCACTGACGTGTTGAGGGCACACTCGAGTGATCTAGAGCAGTGGTTCTTAAACAGGGGTTCGCGAAGCCATTTCTGGGGGTCCGCGAAGATATAAAAAAAGCATTTATCTGTAGTTTAACAAGATATTTTCGTGATTTTTTTTTACAGAAAACATTATATGATGATTTATTTTGACCAAATAATTTTTCTTTGTTTGAAAAATTAAATCACAAGGGTTGGGATGAGGTCCACCAAAAAATAATGTTCAAGAGGGGGTCTACGAGAAAAAATTGGCTTAAGAGAGGGTCCACGAAAGAAATTTTGCTCAAAAAGGGGTCCGCGAACTACATGACTTTAAGAAGCGCTGATCTAGAGAGTATGTATAGTGTTCTAGAGAGAGTATGTACAATAGTTATCAAAAATGATCCTATTTAAGACATTAGTATGGGTTCCAAATGTATCGATCTTAAGCTTGGCTAAATATATATAAAGCAGTGTTTTGTCCATTCCAAAAAAATGCGTTTATATCGCTAGTGTAAAAAATAGTAAATAAAGGACAACGAGTACAAAGTTAGGTTCGAAATGTGTTGCATCCAAAAAAAATATATTGAGCGTTTTGTGGGATTTTAAAGAAATCGTTCATTTTGTTTGCTGATATATGAAGAGATTGCAGAAGAAACTCATTAAAATTCTCACATAACTCATTAATAGACACAACGTCATCTTGCACCACAAAGCGAGACTCCATTTTGCGAAATTCATTCAACCCTTCTATAGCGTCCACTTCGCTTACGACGTCTTTAACGTAACGGATAAAATTCGTAAGGTGAATGCACTTGTTAAAAAACTAAGCACATACAAATTTTCTATAAATACCTAACTTTTTATAGCTTAGTTCTTATCTCGATGCTATAGAAGGGCTGACTGTATAAAAAAAAGTTTTTTCAGTCCAGTGTCCAGATTCTTTTGATTCGGATTTGTATTTATTTCCCCTATTAGAGTAGTTTTTTTAAAACAAAAAAAAATATGAATTTGTTGTATATAAAACCTGTTATTCTCCGTTATTTGCTTCTAAGCCGATACATTTTTATAACGAAAGAATTCAAAAATTGTAAACTAGATGGCAAATTGTAATAGATTCAGAGGAAGAATATATTATTGATCAAACGTATGTACTTTTTACTATATTGCATCTATAAAACGGCACATATTTTTGGCACCACCGATATATACAATAAAACATGAGTACATGTGATTGTTACATAAGGTTGTATTCTACATTGTTGGCAAATCGCTTAAGACCCATTGTCCACTATAATACCTCCAAGTAGGTAATTTTGTCGTTGCCTGTTCATTAAATGTAATATATTAAATTGAGATAATTAATTTGAGTAATTTTGGTACTCATCCTCGCAATGGATTTCTGAATGATGAGAACTGACTGTACAGTTGATGAGCTCGGGATTTCATTTTAAATGGTCATATTGAAAGTTGTCGTACACAAAAGCCATAAGTATGTTTGGCATGGTGATTGGTGCTTATCATTCCACAACAATGACATGTACGATGACAATCAGGGTGATCATTACGTGCTGGGGGAAAGCCTCCCCCGATCGGCCCGATACAGTTCGCGTGCAGACAAACCATTTTGCGAAGCGCTGCTTTGATTCGTGGCGTGATTGAATGTATGTAAGTTAAAATACCATTTGATTTCACACACTTAGCGGTTTCAGCTAAATTGAATACATTTTCATTCACGTGCCGGCACCATTGTGTCCCGTGTGCCACGAAGGAAACACTCGCACGTCTGCTCCAACAAAAGCTTTTCGTCAATACGGCCCTGGATGAAAGAGCTTTCACAATTGTTGCCTTAAGAATGTTTCGGCCGCATCGAGAAAAACGTCAACCTGAGAGCTTGACTGATGACGAGAATAAACGACACCTTTATAAAAGGCCATGATCAATAAGATGAAAGGCGCAACATAAAAGAATTCCTTTTTTTCGGCAAAATAAATGTTTTTGTGCATTAGGAGCTTTCAAAATGACATATGTTGACTGATCACAATGAAAAAATGATTAATAGAAGCCTTAAATCATTAATTAATAGGGAGAATTTCAGATATTTTTAAACATAGCTAAGTGATTAACAATCGCTGGTTGATTGTATAAATGTTACATTTACGTTAAACGTTACGTTAACCTGCACTTATGCTTTAGAATAGACGACCTATGCGGATCAATTTTATATCGGATCACAAGAGATTTTACGCTGAGAAAAGGACATCAGCTGCGAGATCACTAGGAAGCCGGCGGGAAGAAACATGTCTTCCCACGAACAAAGCTATCGGTCGAATCAAAGTCAGTTCAAAGGCAGTGGGGAGAAGATGTCCTCTTTTGATCAAAGATCACGACTTACTTATCCAAAATATCCAAAAAATATTTGAAAATATTAATTTATTAGACAAAATCGAGGGAACTCTACTGATTTTTAAGCATTCTAATCAAATAATTTATAAAATCACCGAAACTAGAAACACCAAATACCAAAGCACAGAGCCATTTAAAACTCATTAGCAATGTAAACAGAATTGATGTTTGGACATCATTTGAATTATCCGCGCTCGATAAACAACAAGGGATGAACATGTGCAAATCAATATTATCTCATCAGTTATATATGGTAGAAATTTAAAATAAAAATTAACAAGAAAATTTAAAAAAATAAGGTGGAGAGGTGATTGTTAGTCTTTTATGGTATTTTTTTAGAAATCAAAATGATATTTCATAATAATGATAAATCACAAAAAATATCCTTACGGTCAGCTTGTTTGGTCCCGCGTGTTTGTCGGCCATTTTGTTCATTCATAGTAAATTCTTCCCATGGAGACGTTGTCGCGCACTCTCTTCACCTACCATCTGTGTAAAATCCACGAACATCCAGTAGTGTGATGAGTCGATAGTATGTAACGAAGTGGGTTATTAAACCTGCATCCCATCCGGCCGGTTATATAATGATCCGAGAGCAGAACGAACCCGCGTGCGACGCGGCCATCTCAATGTACACGTGGAAGTAGATTACCGTCCGAGGACATCGAGAGCGCCCCGCTCCTATGCTTCTCGCATGGATTCCCATCCCACTTCTGACACCAGTGAAGTGTAGGAGCGGAGGCGCTAATTCATCTATGCTAAAGTTACAAGAAGATGAAATGTTCATATTGGAGTATCGTCAAAATCGCATGTGAATTTGTGTATCGTTTTGCACAGGATAGAAAAGCTTTTCTGGACTCTATTGTGACAGAGGATAAGATGTAGGTGTATCATTATACACTAAAAATATAAAAGTAATCAAAAAATCACATTGCCATAAGTTTTAACCTTAATTTCTGAATGATCTTCGTATGGGTATTATAATTTGAAGTTAATATGATTTTAATTAAAGTAAATCATATTTAAAAATGTTAACAATTTCGAACGTGCATTCGAATACATTTTGTGCGTTGTTTTAATGATTTTACAATGGGAATACAACAGTTTCAATGCATTGAATTTGAGCTTTAATTTAAGCTTTTATGTAGGTAGTACATTAAATATTCTAAATACGAAATTTCGCGGTTCGTTTGCGAATATCCTCAAAATGGAATTTATTGAAAGCCAATGCAATTTCGCAATACCCTACTACTACTATGGCAAATGCGATTCGTTCAAAATTGAACGCCCAATTAGAGTTTTGAAAATTATTCGAGCATATGTATATATCATACTGAAAGCGCGCTTTGCACAATGCCATCATAATAGTTCTCGGCATTTCATTGTGGACTTAAAAATTAATTCATATACATTTCGGAGGGATAAAAAAGGCTTTAATTGCCCCCGTTTATTTAAACATTAATATTTATGGTGTATGGATGTAGGAAGTTCGCGATTCTGTCCGATGTTCACCCAACGAGGGGCTAAGTATTTACTCGTTCGAAAGCCACACTAGTGGCCAAAAAGATTCGGAGCCTTTGTTATGTAAATTTTGTGCCTTTCGAGGTAACTTAACCCAGGGTACTGTTGGAAACACTGCACTGTATTTTCCAAATTGTAAGGTGCTACTCCTGAGAGTGGTTGGCTCATTAAATGAAATATATGAAAGTCACGGGGCTGCCGTGCAAAGTTTCGCATACTACATAAGTGGAAAATTTCACATATAGCTGAAGCATACTGCTGAAATGCTAAATAAAGCCTTCGCTTAATGCGGACTGTTCAGAAATATTAACAATTCAGTATTTGCTCGCTTATGAATTTTAACATCTCTATAAAATCGCATTGAAGAAAATCAGCTTCCAAGAGAGAGTCGAGCGCCCAATACCCATTGGGGTGGCTTAACTAAACAGTTTCAATAGGAAATTAAATTAAATTAACCTCATTATACTCACAGTAATATAATTTTAATAATTTGAGAAGAATTTAAGCATCTAAAACGATTTAAGAAAAATATGTTTTTTTAATTATGTTCTACTTATAGCTCAATAGCACACAAAAGTTCAAATTCACTTATTATATTGTATATACAAACATTAATTAGACTTTAAAGCTTTTATATATTAATGGATTATACAATCCTAATAACAAAGAAAAGAGAGTCAATTGATTGTTTTGGAGGCAGGAAGAGGCGTTCTTCCCACCGGTTCTTTTGCAATCTCGCAGTAGGAGCCTCTCTCCAAGGAAAATAAAGATATTGCACAAGAATATCGACATTTAATTATATCCTGTCCATCTTCATCCTCCTTTTACGTCTATTATGAGTCCCTTTTATCCAATTGACCAAGTTCAGATATTCAACTTCTTTCTTAATATTAAAACGCCCAATAAAGTCAAGGTCTTCATATCATATATTCAAGTCGATTCTATTAATAATTGAAAAATGACTGAGAAACATGAAAAGTTTTGCAATTATTGGTCGAATGAAAAATACATATAACTATGACGACATTGAATGTTACAGAACAAAAATAGTTTTGGACAGAACCCACATCTCTCGTATAAAAATCACATGAAAAGAGCACGAGATGAAATTAATCAAGTTGGATTTTTTTTTGTTTGGCCTGTCTGTCAAGTTAAAACGCCAATGAAAATGGTTGTTTGTGGTGATGGCTTCAATAAAAACTACAATAGTTTCTATTCCTAGCAAAAATAAGACTTTAATTTACGTCCATGCCATAATAAAAACGTGTAAAAATATTTTGTAAAAAAAATGATGAACGATCTAAATAGAGGATGATAACAGTTTTTCGGGTTGAAATGCATTATTAATTCAAATAGTGGATTTAGAACATGAAAACAAATTAATGATGTGTAAAAGTACAAAATTAGTAAATCCATTTAGGACAGTAATTATTATTTTAATTTAAAAAAATTTCAATGATCAACTTTTCCTCCTGAATTTGATAATTTTTTTTTTTAAAGGAACTATCTGCTGTTATGTATTCATATGACTGTGTCTTACTTTGAATTTATTACTAAGTAATGTCTAGAAAAAAGTATTACATAGTTACACATGAAGATTCGGAATTTCAGCTACTAAAAAGGCCATTCATGATTGAGAAAGGTTCTGTAAAATATTTTATTAAGTAAACCATTTGAAATTAGCAAAGCAACTAAAATATTTAAAAACAGAGCTATTGTAGCTGTTTATATTGATTTTTATGACTTCCAACAGATTGGCGTCAATAAAATATTTCTGTTTACTTTTTTGTATGAGTTTAAATTGGGGCACATGATAGCTAAAATAATTGAAAATATTAAAAGAGCTTTTGGAAAAGGATCAATTTGTGAGAGAAAAAATAAACAAAAATAGTATGATCAATTTTCTTGCCTTGCTGCGGGAAGACGTCCTTCCCGCCGCCAGATGTCTCTTTTTCTCCATAAATAAAGACAATATTTAAGACGATAAATATTTTGTTCAACTGCCATCACGATCCGAAAGCAAAACGAACCCGCATGCAAGTGCGGTCATCTTGGCAAATATATAAGAGCACCTGGAGACTCTATCCTTAGTCTCGGGGATTAATAATGTATTGTCCCATTTACAAATTTAACACATTTTTTAATTAAATTTTCATATTTTTGATCACTTGAAATACATTTTTAAAATGTAAAATTTCAGAAACCAGAACGAGGTAATTCAAGAATTAGAAAAAAATGCTGGTTTTTGTAGTGCGGATTTTGATTGGCCAAATACTATTGAAGTCAAGTTATGGCGTTTTAATTCCCACCTACGAATTCCGAACGGTCATGTGATATGTCCTAATAATATACCGCAATGAATCAACCAAATTGATGATAATATTTGTTCAATACATTATGTATTTATGATATTAAATTTAACATTATTATAGTATCAATGACAAGTATTTTTGTATGGATTTAACTGAAGGTGATTTAACGACCCACGACGGCTTTCATAGATGATTTTACGACTCAAAAGGACTTAAAATGCTTTCAAAAAACATATTTGTGGATAGTTTTTGGCACTAAATGATTGAATTTGATAGCATAGTGACGTGTGGATTTAATTAGAATTGAGGGAGGCGGATCGCTGCAAACACGACTAAAACCCATTCGTTTGAGTGAATCTTATTGAATGAGCATCAAATTAATTCAATCGGGTATATAGCCAAGTGTTGGTAAAAAGATTTAGCTCTTGGACTTCTATTTTAAAAAGATGTTTTAATCTTAGCCTTTTGAAAAAATGTTCATTCAAGATTTGATCTGAGATTTCATATTATCTTACTCGAATGTTCCTATCCATAAATAAATCTCTTAGAAAAGAAAATTTTCAACACTCGAGGAAAATGATCGTTCCATTCCTTATGAATTCTTCAGGGTAGTTCAATCGCATAACTAACAAAGCTATCATACGAACAAATAAATAAATTAGTCGTTCATCGGACTCGTATGATATTAAGCCCCGGTCATGTTTGTAGTGGAAGGTGGAGTAGTTATACGGTGCATTGTAAGCACTCTTCACTACATCCATACCCCAACTAACAATAGATGAAGAACATAGAGGAGCGGGTAATTATGCAAGAGAAATTTCATAACGAGAGCGACTCAAGTGGAATATTCAAATTCTCGATGGGGTGCAAGCGGTTGGATAACGCTACTCTTCTCTTCTTGCGTTAAAAGGGAATGTCGGAAGCCATCGGGAGTAGAAACCGTCCAAGGGTTTCATTCACCCTAGGCGAGAAAATTATTGAAATTTGCATCCCAATATTCTATTAGATCACATCGATTAAATCAAATTATTCATTCAATGTATCTAAGTCATGGATAAAATAATGGAATGTGAAAGTTGCACTTACGAGGGTTGTCCAAATAAGTATCCGATATGACATATAGGTGGCGGTTTTTGTTTTCACAAAAACACATACTTTATAAAGCTTAAGTTTTAAGTTTAAGACACTACATTGTTTAGTATTTATTTGGCAGTCATCAATAGTGAACGTTCTCAGAGAATTTGGAAACAAAATTGGCCATCGTCATGTGATACAATACTCTATTTGAAATGTTTTAGCCCAATATCTACTCTGTTAAACTCGTTGATAAAAACCTGAGCGGGTTCTTATCATTTTATCGCTGTTTCAAATCATTGTTGGATGACCTTCCTTCATACAAAAAGGACAAGTGGAACGGGAACACTCTCGGGATAGAATCAGTGAGTCGCTCTCCGCTCGTGGGATAGAGGAGGTGATTGAATGTAAATAGAAAAACTATCATCTTAACAGCTTTTTTTTATTACGGTGAGAGAGATAGAGATCTGGCCGCGATAAGGACATCTTCCCGCTTCCAAAGCTATCCGACTACTTCCACTTCCTGTGGCTCAGTGACAGTGATGCGCGCTTAAGAAACATTTGATGTCATTAATTCAGACACGATGTGTCCACAACACCACAAAAGATATCACTGTTAAATTGACACATTGCATCTGAAGAGAGACGAAAAATGTCATTGTTAATTTGGCGAATTGAATCTACACAGATTCACAGCACCATTGCATGGGGGATGCTCTTTCACTTATACTTCACTCTCAATATATTTATTTATATTATAAATATGATAGTGATTCCGCGTTCATGAGCCCGACAAGAGGTTCGAAACATCGGTCTGAAATATCATGGCGTCTTATTATAATCGATGGAAATGTTCAGCGAATTTATTAGGCAGAATAATGAATATTTGTTGACTTACATATGCATTTGGTGATATTAAATATTAAAGTTTTTTTCAGTTTAATAATGCACCTAAAACGGGAGATGCAACGAACGAATGAAATATTATTGCGAGCACGATGTTACTCTAAAGGGAATATTAAGCCCGTCTCGTACTTTTTAACAGCTTTCGTCTTGCATGATGGAATTACAATTGAGATTTATGCTGAATTCCTTTATGTCCTTCCGAAATATCATTTTTTAGCAGGCCCAAAGTGCTGTGATTACTTTTGTATCGCAGGGTAGCACAGTTTCATCGTGATTTTTAGAAAATATATCCTAAAGTATTTTAGCAAGTATCCCAAGAAAACCATATCGTGGTACCATGCTGGTGAAACACTATAACAAATTTATTATTTGTAAATTATAAATTTAAATATTTATTAACATTGGTCTCATTTGTCGATATAATGTATGTAGTGCTTAACCATTTAATGAGTATGCGCACACACCTTGCGAGCGTACTCTAGTGATCCAGAGAGAGAATGCCCGCACATCTTGCGAGCATACTCTCAGCACTTCATGTGACTTTATTTACAATGTCAAAATTATCAAATTTCTTACAGTTTCTAAAAAGTTTCTGCCTAATTGCTTGATAAATTATATAAATTTTGTTTGTTTACTATAGTTCCAAAAAAAGGCACTTAGGTTTAAATCTATTAAATCATGTTTCAAGTAAATTAGTTTGTCATTACAAAATGACACATTTCGTTTAGTCGCGGCTAAAAATTATTAAAACCTGCGGTAAAAGCTTTCGTTTGAAATCCGCCCTTGGAATAATTTTCAAAGTGTTTTAATGATTAAAAATGATTTTGTGATTCCAATCGGCCCTGAAAGTAACCAAACTGCTAACAATTAAATTAATAGAAAGTTTCTCTTTGGGGGTATTTTAAACTTCTTATTAATTGCAAAAAGGCGACGGGCGGCCGGGGGGAGCCATTTCATTATGGATCGGACACAATGAGGTCGCTTGGCATTTTAGTTGATACAAGAAAATTCGGTATAATTAGCTAAATGAGACAAAGTCACCTCGGTGGGGTCCGTAAACAAATAAACCTTTATAAATTTCGCCCCTTTGTTTTCGTGCTACGATCGAAGTTGTACCCGACTGTGTTGGGATTCTTGCGCCGAGGGAAAGAAACCACCCTCCAGCCAGACCAATCGTTACCGCCCCACTCCCTATTTTGCAGCCTTCACCTTTATGTCTACACCAAAAATCTAATGAAAACACGAAAGTAAATTAAATCGTTTGTACCGCGAAGTGTGTGTTAATTAAGGGCTCTCATTATTTTTAAGAATCGTTAGTGTAAATGGTGCCTTGCGCCACATACCATTAATGGGAAAACGTTGATGAACTGGATAATTTGGAAACTACTTAAAGATACGATTGAGTATGCCTAAAACTAATTTAGAAATTCTACATGATTTTCAGCAATACATTGGCAATGTGCTTATAGACTACGTGCGACATTTTATATTGGAAACACTGATTTATGCTTGTTATATTATTTAGACAAATGTCAGCATTGTACATATATACACAGATCGACCCATAAATATCGGTTGTCATTCATCCATAACCACGTTGCTCACAATGAAACATTAAACAATGGTGACTAGGTCATAGGAATAGTTGGATTTATATATAGCTTTTTTTCGCTTTGTTAATGGAAATTATTAGCTAAAGATGCTATGTTTGTGTAATATATAATAAAATGGACATGCTACTGGTCTAGAAGTTGGCAGTGTGTCAATTGCGTCTTAAGGAACGACACTGATCACTTTTTACGCTTGCACCGTTGTCGGTTATTTGCACACGTGCAGTAGGCGACACCAGTCCATCTCCATCCCAACCGTCCAGCCACAAAACGGTCCGAGAGCAGAACGAGCCCGCGTGCGAGCGCGGCCATCTCGACGGACACATGAAAACGGGAAACCGTCTAGGGACTCTACTACGAGAGCGCCCCCGCTCTTATGCACCAGCGAAGCGTAGAAGACTTCTGACACCAGTGAAGCATAGAAGACTTCTGACACCAGTGAAGCGTAGAAG
Organism: Stenopsyche tienmushanensis; assembly: GCA_008973525.1. Lineage (NCBI taxonomy): Eukaryota > Metazoa > Arthropoda > Insecta > Trichoptera > Stenopsychidae > Stenopsyche > Stenopsyche tienmushanensis. Next base: position 3,013 of record WACJ01000234.1, on the reverse strand, counting down.
CAGAGGAATTAAGTCACCTTAGTGATATTGATCATTCTGAGTACCCATTGTTTTTTACAGTAAGGAAAAGTTTAGATCGGATAAACAGCGACTTAGTCCATGGCCTCGGACTAGCTACATAGGAGTGTTTCCCACCGCTTTTTTGATCCCCGGAGAAACACTACACGCAGAGCTCCCAGGCGCCCACCTTTTTCACTTCACCCCCTCCAGCAGCAGATGACGGATTATAGGAACACTCTTTTCCCCATGGTACTCGTATTGGTTCTGTCATTTGTAGTACGTTGCCACAGAGTCGCCGTTCAAGCAGACAAAAGTCGTTCTCCTCTGTATGCACTTAGCTGTTGAAGATATTGGTGTCACCTTTTGCACAGAGTCCTTCTGCTCCTTCTATAATTTGCAGTTCCACATTCCAACTCACGCGAAAGCTGCTCACCCAATTCGTGTTAGCTGAGCTACGTTTACAGCAAAGTTTGATAAGAAAACCAACGAGGCTGCTTTCACCCATTTCTACTCTACATCATTACCCCAGAAGTTTGACTGTTACCTATGGACCGGGTGGGTGTTAGACTCCACGGTTCCTACCCATAAAGCTTCAGGGGAGAGTCAACCCTACGCCCGTGAGCAGCGGTTGAACCCTTGGGGTAATGATGTGGAGTAGAGGTATGCGAAAGTAGCCTCGTCGGTTTGCACATTACACGCTGCTTACACACTGTAACATGAGTTGGGTACGTAGGTCACCTTGTGGTCACAGTTTGAATGGCGACTAGTCTACGTGGCTAGATACTAAGAATGACCGAACCGATACGAGTACCATGGGGAAAGGGTAGCCCCTACAGTATGTCATTTGCTGTAACCTTCTTCATATTGAGATAGGACTTATGGTGTCAGTAAACCCGCCTTATTATCTATGAGCGTAGGGTGTTCCCTCTAGGGTTTTATGAGTATGCACCATAGAATGAAACACCCGCCGGACAGTAAGAACAAGCTTTTCTGGACCCTATTGGGACGGAGGATGAAATGTGGGTATGTTATTATATCCCTGATTCCAAAAGATAATCACGTGAATTTCAATTTTAAAAAAAGTTGTAATCTTACTTTCTGGATGCCCGATTCCTGATTCTCCCTCTCTTTCTGATTCGTGTTTCATTTTTTGTGACATTCAAGCCCAATTGCCTTACTTTCTCATTAAAAAATAACAAAGTTTTTACCTAAATATTTTTAAATTCTTATAGGATGAAAATATTGTAGGTATAAAGACTTTTTATTAATATTTCATAGGGTAGTTTTGAAATTCATAAGTGATTTACATAAACATAAACACAAATGCCATATTAAGGATACTTAGCAAGGCGTAGCTGAAACTGAAACACTTTCGGAAATATTTAAGATGCAGTTAGGAAGTGGGCAGACTTTCATATAAAGATACTTAGAATATATGAGCAACAGTGCAAAATCTGCTGCAGAGCTATTCAAAGTGTTATAACAAGAGCTCATTAAGCTTAATCATTTAATGCTCGTTTCTTTCATGGATTCTATTAAAGAGCGCAAGACAATTGAATTTTATAACATGAAATTATCGCTGAAAGCACACTCAAGTCAACAAATTTCAGTGATATATCATTTGAAAGGCTCGCATCATAAATTCATCTGGGATAATTCATTCGGGACTGTATTATTAGAAATAGAATTTTGTAGACATAATTGATACAAACGAGGCTATTCAAGTGATTAGATTGATTTGTGGTGGTCGATGCGTGCCATATTGGCCGAAATTCGACCGGCCACAAGTATGAAACGATGCATATTTAAAAACCAACAGCCTGTATGTGTCTCTCAATCATCTTAGTGTATTTTCAGTATGAAATATTGAATAAATTATACGTACGGCCTATGATCGTTCATATAATTGGGCCGAACGGTATCGCGTGACTGGCCAGTGCCTGTTAGGTAACCATTTCATACAGTAACATGCTTATTACACTGATGTCTATAATACATCGTGATATTATTATAAATGTTAACCCCGTGTACATTCATATTAGGCAGTTCTTGTGGCAAAACATAAGCACTTTGCGTATTATGAACGCTTTGGTCATCCGCGAGGAAATTGCACGTCTTTGATTGTTGAAGTTGCGCCGGTTGTAAATGAGTGCCATCGTAAGTTTTTGCTTGGGCTTTGTTATTGAGTTGCAACGAAAACATATTCAAAGTTTCTGCAAGCTCAAAGATCCAAGTCGAAGCCATTCATAGTACCGTTAACCTGGAGGAAAACCACTTCCCTTCTTCCGGTAATTAACTTCCGCCGGACATGCAGTCGCATATAATCCCCATGGGGCTCTTCGTTCCAGACGCTGTACATTGGTGTTCCTGTACAATTTCCGTTGCTTATGAAAGATAGAAATGAAGGAACAAAGCACACAACAATTTTCAATTTAGAATTCCGTGGCAATTAAATATATATACACCTGCCTTTAAAAATAAAGACATTTATTTAAACTCTTAGAAAAATTCAACATTCATATTGTTTGCACATTTGTATATGTTCGAGAATCTATTTATATTGTTTCTTTTAATTTTCAAGACGCTGTATTGCATATGAGAGGGTTCTAGATAAGTCAAAAAAATGATTTCAAATTTCTAGTTTTCAAACTCGCCTTATCTTTGTTTAAGTAATAAAAGATACGCCCCTAAGGTATTTGTTCCGCCATAAAATTATGCATTCTCGGAAAGTCTAAAGACCATAATAGCTAATCGGAGGCGATATCAGCAAATTATATCTACATTTTATGATGGTTAAAAGATTATTTAGTTTGAAATTTCAACGAACAATTAGAGATGAATTAAATAATAGAAGAAGACATTGATGTTGTAGTGCGGGCGATTTACCATCCGTATTCAATAGCGTTGTTAATCTGAGCAGATTTAATTTGTCAGATTAACGGTGACATCTTCCGTCTCATCTTTCGGTTGGGTTGGGTTGGGTTGGGTTGGGGAAGGGGTCGTCGATTAGCCT